>PTEX01000068.1:837286-1192144 GCA_003342815.1 Eudromia elegans
GGCCTTGGGGCGCCCCTCCGCAGCGAGCGCCACGCGAGCAGCTCGCTGGCCGCGCGGGGCCCGGCCCGGCCCCGGCCCCAGCCCCAGCCCGGTGGTTATTTACTTTGCGCTATCTCTGTCCCAGGCCCGGACGAGCCCTTTTGGCCGCAGCCCCTCGGAACAAAGTTGGCTGGAGGGAGCCGAGCGCGCGGAGAGGGGGGGGGTGGGGGCGAAGGGAAATCACCGGGATTTAACGCAGCCGAACTGACAATAACCCGGTAATGTCAAGTAAAAGTTAAACCTCCCCCTTCCTCCCCTCCCCCTCTCCCCATCCCAGGCAAGCGCAATACAGAAAAGCAAAACAAGCGATTTCAGACCTGTGCAAGGTGCTGGTGGCGAGGAGGAGAGCCGAGCATTTACCCGATTGTGCCTTTTATTTTTATTTTTTCCCCCGCTTCGCCTCCCCCCCTCCACCCGCAAATGTGGGCTCCTTGATGCTAATCTGCTCTCCGTGGTCTGAGTGGATGTGTGTGACTGGAGCTCCCTCTCGCTCAGGCTGCCAGCGCCACGCAGCATTGCACAAGGAGAGCCCGAGTGAGGAGGAAAACAAGAGCAAATTCAGGCAGGAAATCTGAAGCAGGACCAGCCACCGGCTCTCCGGGCTTGTTAGGGAAAAAATCAAAAAGAGAAAGAAAAAAAAAATCGTGTGTAAACTGTTAAATCAGTCGTGACTGCATATGGGATTATTTTATTCCCTACATTAGCTTCCTTCTCGGACTGAAGTTATACACGGTAGGGAAAAAAATGCCATCTCATTAGGAGCGTTTGATACCAAAACAAGTMATTTCTTGGTGRTGCTGGAGMYGAGCCATCTCTCCCCCATTTTTCAYGTTGCACAAATGAATGGTGAGGGGCGACYGGATCATCTTTAAATCAGGACACTGCCAGGTGACCAGTCTGCACAGCTAAATATAACACCACATTGTCCCGAGCAGCAGCTGCTGTGGAGGGTGACTGCAAACACCTACCCGGAGCCCGCAGGTCCAAGACCCACAYGGACCGATGCACGTGCTGACCTCTCCTGCAGCCCCCATCTGCTCCACGGAGACTCGGGGCCGGACCCGCAGGATGTCTGTGTTACATCAGCACCGACTCTGTCCCAGGGCGTTTTGCTAAGGGGGTGACTAGCGGGTATCCGTGGTGCCCTTGTGTGCTTGGCCTTGGCCCCTATCAYTCCCCAATAGGATTCATACTGTGGGATCCTGAGCAGAGCTCACTGCAACCAAATACTTGGACAAAGGGCAAGAGCTGCTCTCGCAATAGAGGAAAAAAGAAGTGTTTGTGACAAATCTGAGTTGTATTTAAAAATACACATCTCTAATGAGTCTTCAGTATTATTTTAAAGCACRTCAGCTACTACTATGGTCTTGAATTGGTGCAAATATGGATCATTTCTACTGAAACATCAGCCTCAACGTTTAAAATCAATGTAAATAAGAATACAATCAAACCCAAATACTAGAGGCTATAATCAAATAATTTAGATTACTTACAAATCATTTATCTATTTTTAAACATTTGARCGCAGTCTACAATCTCGGGGTGGAAGGATGAGTTTTGGGCCATGCTGTGTACTCGTAGAGCTTTAGCCCCATTAGCAACAAGCAGCTCTAACTACAAACATGCTCTTTGGAGGAATCTGTTTGCACAGCCCTGATGGTTGCAGAACATGTACAAAGGTGGGATTTGCTGTAGAGCAGCCCATAGCCAGCGTGGAGATTACAAGCCACCCCACTGGCAGGCAGCCTGCGCAGGCACCATTTCCTTTGGCATACAACAGGGCCAACAAAGCACACAAGGAACAAAATTATGTGTTCAGGTGCTTTTCTGGTGTGGGTCAAAGTACCTCCAGTAGCACAGCTAGTAGGGCAGCTGGAAAATGGCAAGATAAAAGCGAAAACAAAAACGTTTTTTTTTTCAGGTGCTGCAGCACACACTTAGAAAAATATTGATGAACAATACAGAAACCTTGCTATGGTGGATAATATTAAAGAACACTACTAGAAAATAACAAGTCGGGTAAATTTACCATTTCCAGATCTTTAAACTAAAAATCAAAACCAGACTGAAGCAACTAAAAATAGAGAAAAGCTAACCCAAATACAAACGTTTCACCATGTGCTCTGAAGCTTACTAGAGCTGGACATTGGCAGAGGACCAAGGAAAACTAATTCCAAAGGTGGGGGCCCTTGACTGAGAATGTTGCTCCTAATCCTGGAGAGTTTAACCCCCCAAACCACCAGAAGCTTCTCAGATGATTTGACTGATCATGAGAAGCGGAGGGCAGGGCCTAGGCTGTATGAAAGTCAGTACAGAGATTTGTACTCAGCTTCTCAATTTCAAACTTTCATTTCCTTTTCCAATCTTCTTTTTTGTTGTTGTTGTTTTGTGTTTTTTTTTTTCCTCGCTGCACACTATTACAAAAATAAAACTGTTATTACAAATAATTAATCAGAACTGGGTGTTCCCAGTGGTTCTCCGTGCAAACCAGGCTTCTGCACCAGCTGCCATTACTCAAGGGATACCAAGAGCATCCTGAGTAGAAGGTGTTTTCTCAGGCTAAAGCAAAGGTCTAGTTAGTCAGTGCAGAAAATGGTCTTCAGGCCAAACATATTTGCAGACAATAGCAGTAACTACAAGACTATGAGGACTGACAAATCCGACAGGAAACCCGCAATCTGAAGCAGCAGGATGTGAAGGAGGTGAGAAATGTGACCTACATGAGTCTTCCAAGGTCCCCSTCTGAGAAGCCTCAGCGTCCCCAGGTGCGAGCAGCAAGCTTGCTTTCACCCTGATCTTTTTTGGTAAGCACTGAGAGAACAGTGTGGTCACAGATCCTGTTAATGCAACATGCTGCAGTGCTGAATAGCTGGTTGGTATTGGATAATCAGGAGTTTTCAGTCTCTTCAATTAATTTCACGCGTATGGCACACTTGAGTCAAAACGGCATATTCCTGTTTGAAACCGAGGTGGAACAACGGCAAGCCCAAGTCCTGCATCATATGGTAACTGTCTTGGAAGGCAATGCATTGAGAAGCAGAAACCAGGGAGTCGCACCGGAGGGCAAGTCAATCCACACCAGAAAGGCCCYGTCGGTAACAAAACAATATTTGTGCTGAATGCTTTCCAGATGTGCTGACAGCAAGAACAAAATCAGCATGGCTCCTTCCCTCCTGTTCACTGTGCCAGAACACCGCACATTTCAGATGCTGTATCAAATATTAAAGTACACTATTGAATATGGACTATCTATTACCATACGCAACAGGCACTGAGCATTTCTGAGCCCAGTTCTATTGTTCATTTTTTTTCCCAAGAGAACCAGCATTAAAATACTGCTGGAAATCAATACTGCAACTCATTAGCACACGCTCCATGCTCCTGCATATTTTGCAGCTGTGGGTTGTGCTCTGAAACAGGTGTAGGTGGCTAAATAGATTCCAGAGGCACTGACATTCCTAAAGGCGAAAGGAAAACATCTCAAGACCAACTACACTCTTCATGGCTCAAAAATTAAAATTGGAGAGTGATGAGACTATGAATTTAATTGAAGATCAAGTATCAGAATTATTTAATGGAAAAGGTCAAAGATTTCTTGTTCAGTGTCATTCTTGCCTTTTTTTTTTTTTCCTGCCTATGATCATAAAATTCTACAACATACTGCACAAGCCACATGGCCTCTGCAGCCCTAAGTAATAAGACGGGAAGTGGTGGGAAGAGGGAGACAAATTTAATGATTTCCTAGGATCACCACGTAGTACAGTGGCAGATCAGGAAACAGAACACCTACGCCTTTTCTGTGGTCTCTTCCTTCTGTCATTTGCCATTTGTTTCCTTTGGTTGTTGGCATGTCACTCCTTTTTTAGGTATATTTTTTCAAGTAACTGGTTAATGAACTGCAACAATCATTGATGTGCTCTTACATAATTAACAGCTCTTTTCAAATATATTTTCAGCTCTCCTCTAAGCACATTTATATTTATGTTAACATGGATAATCTGAAGACATGTTGCATGTCAAATATGCATAAAAAGGCAAGTTAATCAGCATATATGCACTTTTATAAAATATGGATATTATTGTACAAAAGGTGCATCACTTGGCTTTCTACTGGTTCACATGTCTCTTGGTTCAAGATTCTCCTACTCACTATGTTCAGCATTTGAATATTTTTGACCTTTTACCACCCTGAGACAATTCAAATCAAAGGTTTCCCGTTGTCTGTGCAAGCTCCTCGGGGGCCTCACTCAACACCGTATCTGTCAACTTGCATTCCCGGCTATTTCATTTCTTGCTTGGGAGTTGCAAACAGAGTTGCTTTCTCATGAAGACTCTGACCTTATCGATAATTCCCTCTGTACTATACATTTCAAAGTGGCTGACACAGATGTTCAGTGAGTCATTTTCCCACCCATTGATCTCTGCTGCTGTTCTCRGAGGTGCTTTATTGCAAGTATGCAAACATTCAGTAACCTGGGGGCTCCTGTAACATTCAAGATCCATCTCCGCAGGTATTTTCAGCTGTCTCAGGAAGTCTATAATTGTATATGCTTAGTAAATGCTATCCTAAAAGAATTGTGCTGCACAAGAAATATAAAAACAGGCTGTGGCTATTCTTAGAGAGTAAAAGCTGAAAATGCTATTGGAACTCCACCATCCTCTATAATATAGTCCTACATAAAAACGGTTTTCCACCCACAAATTGGATAATACAAATTCTCCTCTGCATTCTAACATATTTACTCATGAGTGCTGAAGCCACAAAGAAGAGCTGCACAACTGAGGGCTTGATTGACGGGGTTATTTTTTGGTGTCTTATCTCCCTTCCTTCTAACCCTCAGGAGGTCTCCTGAACTCCTACAGCTCCATTTCTAGAAAGCCTTCAAAACAGAACTGATAAGCTTCATGACGTTTAAACAYGAACCTGGCTCCTGGCATTTTATATCCTATATAACCGACAAACAGAACTTATGTTCCCAGCCAGAGTTTGGTCCTTCTCTGCCTAAGGTCTCATGAGGGTAGCCGTGGCCATGCAAACCCCTCACTCCTWTTCCACAGCAGTGTCATGACCCAAGCACAGCATCACTACTAGATGTCTATCCAGCAGGGTGAACGGGAAGCTTCATGCCCCTCGGAATTTCTGTTGGAGGTGCGAGAATCTGCCGATTCTCCTCTGAGCTGACCAGGGTTCACAGTGAGTCAAGACCATTTGGGGCACATGAGGCCTAACCTGGCAGACTCAGTGAAAGGAAACGTGGCTCGGAGCCAACGGGTGGCAGCTCAGCCCCACAGATATTTCTGGTCCACACACTCTGAAAATGTCTCCCTTCAGTGTTCTCAGCCCCCTGGGCCAGTATCAGATTGGAAAATTTGACCCAATTTTTGATTTTTTTTTTTAAAGGAAAATATCTGCTGAGTTCACTTAATTTAGAAAACGCTGGGAAGGGGAGTAATTTCTCAAAATAATAAATTGTTAGAAACAAAGAAAAGGACATTGCATTAAAACAAGCAGGAAATAAGCAGGGCATTTTATTTCCTAATGGAGGTGAGATCATCTTCATTGAAGATGAAGATTAAACTTTCAGGGAAAGACAAAGGCGGGAGAACGATCTGCATGGGACAGAGCGTGTCCAGAGTCAGGCATGGCTCAGTGTGAAGCCTGGTTTTCCATGCGGTGGAGCGCTCCTGCTCCCTGGATCCACATCCCCTTATTTCTGATATGGCCAGTGGAATCTTGCAGAAACCTCCTTAGTGTCTGGGCTTGCGGTGGGCTAAGGAGAATCCCCTGAACAGTTAAACCCTTGGCTCCACTCTTCCCTTTCTGCCCTGTCTTTCTTTCYTTTTAGGCTTTCCCTCATTCGCACTCTCTCATTCTCACTGCTTCCATCCCTTGAAGTAGAGAGAAGCATAAGGGCTCGGAGTGCTAATAGCATCTCCTCTTTCATGCAGCAGACTGCATACATATATATGCAAATAGAGTTTTGAGCTGGGGAGAAGGGTTTTGTTTAAAACTGTCAAAACTGAAGTCTGGAGGATTTGCTTGATGCTGAAAATATGTGAGTAATTCATTTGGTAGTATCTGTGTAAATGATGTGCACAAAAATACTCTCTCAAAATGTTTCTGCTTTTTTTTTTTTTAATTTATATACATAATGAGCAATTTGACAATTTCTTCCAGCTTCTGCTCGTTCTCTGGCTCTGCTGAGATGAGCCCCTCTCTCTTCGTCCCCTCAGGAGACTGCAAGTGTATTTATAGTCACCAAAATTCTTTCATATACAAAGTAAGCATGATTCAGCATAAAGAAAATCAAATGCAATTACTTGCATCTTCTGAAAACTACAACAAAATAATAAAAACTGCTAGATGACCAACTATTCTTTCACTGAATTGCTGGGACTTGAGTTTGGGATTCTACATTTTTCTCTCTTATATTCAAGTTTCTTCTGCTGAAGGAGAAAGAAAATATCTTGAATTTATATCTGTACTTTCCATTTCCAAAATAATTTAAAATTCCATAAATTTGGATACATGTATATTTTTTAGATATCAGTGTCTTCTTAATTGTAAAGGCCTCACTTTTCACTATTTCTGTGCTTTTATAGGATGCCATAGAAAAAAAAGCAAGCTAGCAGAAATTTTAAAGAAACATTTGCTGAGTGGGATTACATTCAATTTCCAAAAACTGCAGAAGAAATGTATTTCCTTTAATTTTTCTCCCCACATTTGTTGAGTTAAAAACAGACATCTGAACAACTGAGTATGAAGCAAATTAATGAGGCTACATGAGAAGAGTATTAGATGCAAAAACCCAGGAAACCGATGAAAGTGAAAAACCCGGCAAATAGTTTTCCGACTCTGAATGGCAAACTCAAGATAGATGAAAGATGAATGTATCAAAAAGAACGTGCTTTTGTTCCTTGAAAGAATAGGTTATTGTACTACTAGTGTTTCGTGGACACCAGCGCTGGGTACTGCACTACACACAAAAACAATGGAAGTCACATCCCTGCCCCAAGGAGTGTACAGTCCGAACGCCAATGGAAAGATGTCCAGTAATTTCAAAATTAGTAGGATTAGACCCTAAATTAGATGGATATATTTGAATACCAATGTCTACTGGCATATTAGCAGTAGTTCAGCAAAGGCAACAGTCAGCCTAACCATTCAAAGATTAGATGTTTTGATAACAGATTAAAAATAAATAGATATGGTAATGGATATAAAGAAAACAAACTGAAGCTGCAAGGAAGTGTTTTGATTAAAAAGCTGATGTTCTCAGGTCAAATATGCTGTCAACAGGGTATGACACGTAAGGTCTTAGAAAGCACTCAGGGCTAAACTTCAACTTTGTACATGCAAATCATTGGTGTGTGTGGTTGTTTATCACTGTCACTTGTACAAGCAAATGATAGAATTTACATCTGTAAAAGCCCATTTGTGCTTAGTTTGTATTCAGTTGGCACATGCAGCTGAGGTTTGTATGCATATCTGTATATTTTATCATTYACTGGTAGAGAAAGCCAAAATTGGACCTGGAAAAATAGATGTACATTTTGAAGATTTGGTTCTGCATTGTAGTGAGCAAAAGCAACAAAACAAAASAAACAAAAAGMGCAATGCTGCAGATACRATCTAATCTATTTCCAGCAATGACACCAAAAGAAGATAACATAACTGAAAATCAAACAAGCAGAATGCTGGGCATTGTATAGATCTTAGCATGTTTAGARGATGTTTGCCATTCTTTCTTGTGCCCCTTAATTGACAGTGAAGTAGCTCATAATTCTGCTATTCAGTGTGGAATCAGTTGGCTTCAGAGAAGGTGCTTCTCCTTTACTAGAAGGAGGCACAGTTCCTAACTTTCAGTGCTCGTTGATACCACCTGGAAGACTCATGGCATGGCAGTGCTTTGCAGTGGTACCAAGGTGTAACCAAAAGTAAAACACCTGGATCACACCTGGAGCCTCACACACATGAGGCTCAGTTAGTCAGCTAGTGTCTGCATACAGCTGGGGCTAGGGCCCAGTGGGCTATTGAGATTTGCCCTACAAAATATATTGTAGCATTGTTTATGGCACATTTGCAGTTGATAGGATATTTTCTCACAAGGTAGAGATAATCTTTTAGGCGAATGCTTATATTCTGCAATATAACACTCGGCTGCCAGGGAAAAGAACTAGACCACTAAACTGTTTATGGCCACTTACAAAGTTTAACTTTGCATTCCCCTGTAAGAGCCAGAGTTAGCCTTCGAACCACCATAAAGCCACATGAAGTCAGTTCAAAGTCATAGTCTGTCAGCTTATCCGTTCAGCTTCCAGGCTCCTTCCACATGAGCACCAGGAGAACTCTGAGCTCCACAAGAGTTGAAATTAAGRGGTCAATAGCAATCTGAGAGATTATATTTTCTCTTCATCAACAGCACAATCCATTCTCMATCTCCTGAAGATATTCCCCTTTGATCTACCTGTACCTAGCTCATTTGAAACTTGGTTTCTAGAGCTTGAGCTCTGTCCCTCTGGGAATGCAGAGCCAGCATGTGAAACCTGCGTCCCCGCATGGCTCGGTGTACATGTGAAAGTCGTCAGGATTCAAGCCCTGAGCAGGAATATCTCTTAAATTATCTTTTGTTCTCGTGAAAGGCAGCTCACAGCTGAACACATGATAAATGGTACTCCACAGAAGCAAATTTAATATGCTTGGAAATGGAACGCAAGCTTGAGAGCTAGAGGGTATGTCCACAAAGACCCTGCCTGCGTGAATTAGTTCTTGCAAATGTTTCTTGGTCTGATGCAAGAGCTCTGGCTGGAAGATAGACGAAGAGCTAATCAGCTATTATTAGAAACGATAGATCAGTACGTTAACCTGGGCAGGCCTGGTCCTGGGAAAACTCCTCTCTTTTGAGGATGAACTAAGCAAGATATCTGCCATTCCTCAGTATGGGATGGTACTGCCATTTTGTAATGTCKTACAATAACAAAACAGTTTCACAGAAAAATGAAAGCCATTTTATCTGCCTTCTGTGAAATTTCTAGTATTTTCTAATGGGAAATGGAATATTTAGCTATATTTACACAGACTTTATAAGCATGTCAGGTTGTCTGATGTGCTAACCCTGTAATAACTGTTCTACAACAATTATATGTGTTCATTGTATTAGATACTTCCCTTGATCCCATGTCTTTTTTAAAGCAAATTGGAATAAAATTAGGAATTGTCATCTTAGATAAGAACAACAGGCCTCCTTCTCTAATACTCTGACAGTGCTCAGTGCCAAACACCCTTCCAAGGAAGAGAGGCAGGCAAAAGTATTTACCAATTGTGCAATAACCACTCTATAGTAGAGCTCCTACTATCCATCTTGCTGTCATTAGCTTGCACCAAACATGCCAAGTTTTATCTGTGGTGTAAAACACTTTCTTTTTTAACTGYTATAACTACAGATGTTTCTGTACCCCTACAAAGGTCTAATACTTTAAGAATYTTGCAAGCCTTCATAAAAAATCCTAGATAAGGCATAGCAAAGCAAATGCAAATCAATCGACACTATTTCTTCGTGCAACATGGCTAATGACTCAGTAGTGTTTAGAGATGCATTTTGATTTCTACAGCTGCATCTTCCAGTGCAATGCTATCAGACAGATTAAAGTTCTAAACAATCTGGTATTACTGCAGTCCTATGGCAACTAATAGTTGATTATTTTTTACCTCTCATAACAACATAACAAAGTATTTAAGAAGAACATTCAGGCTTTTATATAATATTTGGCTTCTATTAAAGAAACTTGTATCCTGTGACATGATTTGMGGGGGAAGATTTTAAATGGGCATATGCAGGTAGTATTGCCCTTGGGACGTTCTTTCTGAGCAGACTAATTCAAGGACTGGCAACTTTCTCTTCCTCCATTTAGGGAAAACTTAGCATATTTTAAGTGCATCTGCAGCATATACAAAAACAGGTGTCAAGGAAAAAAYAGAAGACAAGCTCAATGTTACACTGAAAAAAATCCACTCAGATGACATGGAGTATGTAAACATTAAAGCATATAGGTATATGTCAGTATATATAGCACACACATATGTAATGCATATATTTCTGTCATACAGAMCATGTGTATAAAAAGGAACACTGGTTGGATGGCAAACAACAGACAGAAACATCCCTGTGTCTTAGCKCAGTCCCATGTTTCAGGATGAGCCAGGAAAGCGTTCAGATGCAAGAGAGCAAGAGAGGTTGTCCTCTTTCTGGCACTGGAAAAAGCAATATTCTCAAGAAAAAAAGGCAGTTTTTATCAATGAAAATTGGAAAAGTCTCTTGAAACATGAAGGAGAATTGAAGGCAGTCTCCTGGAAAAAAAAAAAGAAATAAAATCTTGATGGCTGAAACAATTGTAAAATGTTGGAAATGGAAATGAAATTAATCTGAGCAGAAACTTGCTAATTGGTGTAGCTGATTGTGGGCAAGTATTAAAAGAACAGCAGGCTGATTCAGAGAGCCAAGACTAAGTTTAATTGAAATGGATAGGGCAGACTGGCTGAAGAACAAGTCCATTATTCATGGGTGGCAGACAGAAGAGATATAAATTAAAAGGAGTAGGGCCATATTTGCCATATATGCCCCCAAGTGTAAATTCAGAGAAGCTGGAAAGTTAAAGCACAAATACTGTTTTTTACTGAAAATATACAGTTCTATTGAAAGGCCTCACTTGGACAGTGGGACCAGTTCTGGAGAACAGTTTTAGTATGCATTAATTGTGGCACTAGGAAGCRGTCTTAGTAGTTTCTTTATCATAGAATCATGGAATACTTAAGGTTGGAAGGGACCTCTAGAGGTCATCTAGTCCAACCCCCTGCACACACAAGTCTTAAAGTGAATCCATGAAAGGGCTCTGATCTAAGGTCAGTATATATTTAGTTAAGAGATTGTGAAAAAATATATCTTTCTCTGGAATAATTTCTTTTTCAAGAAAGGAAAACTTGAATTTTCTTGGCACAGCATTAAAGTCATCTGCAGTATTAAAAATACAATTCCTTGATACCTCACCTGGATTTGACTAAATAGATCAACTATCTAGACAACTGAAAAGAATGTGATATAGGGACAAAGTAAAAAGGACAGTTGTAAATGATAGTGTTGGTTCCATGAGGGAAATCCATGTTGCACTTCAGGAAGAATCTTATATCAAAACTCTTTTTCTCTACACTGAAAAACAGGGATTTCAAACCAAAATAGTTTAAACAGGAGTGAATTTTCAAAAATTTGTCTTGAACCCCCAACTCATTTGGATAAACTGCCTCCTCTTAATGTTCAACTGCTCCCTGGCAATCAAGTTCTCATTTTACTTCTCATTGCACAATATCTCTTATAAGTTGAGAGAAGTCAGCATTGTTACTGTCTTGAAAGCTCATCAGTGCCCTGATAAAAGTTTTTAGGAAAAAATATTCATCTTGTCCACAAAGATAACGAACAAGTTCAATTAAATACAATTAAAGCCTAAAAAAAATTAAATAAATAAAAATAAATTACATAACTGGCCCACAACAAATCCAACTGTAAAAAMCTCACATTTATATTTCAATATTTTTGGCACAGTCTGAGAGAGAACTTGTTTCTAATGTGATATCCAAAGGGATTAAGGTGGATTTGATTTTTAAGGGCATCAGGTAATTGAAGGGAAACCTTTCAGAAGTTTCATTGGAAAGCTTCTGAAGGAGGTAAATATGACCCAGCCTTACAGATTTCCAGTAGGAGAGGATGGTACAGCCTATTTGTAAATATACATGGTTATTCATTAGCTATGAAGAACAAGAGATGAACTTTGCTGGGGATTTATGACTAAACTCATCTCATTTCTCTTAATCATGGCAATGACTCAGATTTCTCAGCCAGAGTAGAGGTTTCTGTATATTCCTTCTATCTTSCAATAGGATTTATCACTTAGATGCTCTGTTTTCCCCTTCTTCTAAGAAACATCCTTGTAAGATGGTACAGCTGTGGGGGAGATTTTCCAAGGCAAAGTACTGGGTAGAGAACTTAGCAGAACTGAGTAGTGAAAATTCTCTTTTCCATTTTATTACAAAACTTTGTYTGTGGAAAAATACATATCACGACTATTTGGAATAGGAGTAAACAATTCTAGAGAAATTGGTGAGCAAATACGAGGAGGGRAAAAAAAAGCGTAATGATTCCATAATAGCCCAGTTTGGGCTGCTATGCAGAGGCAAAGGAAACTCCTCAATGTCAGAAACAATTCCAAAGTTTGGAAACCACACAGGCGATGCAGGAAATGACAGTTCTTTTCTCCAGACCTCTAGTAAGTTGGCTAGCATAGCTGAATGACCTGAAATTGCTGAGTTTCTGTCATTAGCCCTGGCAAATTCCTCATCAGCGAACATTTTCCAGGCAGATATGTCTTACACATAACATCCCTGTCTTTTAAGCTCTGTGAGTTTGAATATGATTCAGACACCCTTTTTGCTTGGATATTTTGRTACAGTTTCCCTCTTGAGAGACACAAGATGATTGAAACATAACATGCAGAGGCCATGGTTATGGCCTAAGCTTTTGATAAAATAGGAAGACCAAAAAAAAGAAAAAAAAGAAAAAAAACCTGCATTTGAATAGCCAGTGTTCCTAGCTTTTAAAAAGCAAGAACCTATAAGCACAAGGCGCATCCAATAGATGTATGCTGACTCTGCTGGTTTGTTTTTACGTACATTGCACAGACCTCTCATACACAGTGCAGGAACACTGGAGTGGTGAAAAGCTGTCCCTCTCTCTGTGAAGCAAGAGGCAGACGAGACATGYGTTTCCTCTGGGCATGCATTTCCTCGGTTAGCTGCTTGCTAACAAGAGAAAAAAGCTGAACTCTAACAACTCTGGCTGTGGTTTGGGATCACAGAGGCAAACAGGCCTCTTCACCATTACCAGGCGTGAATCCTCCACTCTTTCCAGCACACCCRTATTCCAGCCATAGATCCCCCCCTCACCTTCTCAGTCAAATAATTCCTTTCTGAGATCCAGACTGATTCACCTCCTCTCTGTTATTTTTACATTTTAATTCCGCTTTTCCCCATCTTCACATCCTTCAGTTAATAATTTCAGTCACTCTCTCTTCTGTGTCTCTGTAACACCTGCAGATCCAGTTCCTAATGCTCCACTTAGGCACTTCTCTTTTTATTGCCGTGGCACCACTGGGGGGTCTTTGACAGTAAAAGAGAGATAATCTCTTGCAGAAAAAYGTGCTCAGTTGCCCAAAAACCACGATACTCATCAAAGGCAGGAGGAATCACACACGTCCCGCTCAGCCCTTCCAGTCCCRGCCTGGAGCAGATGAGCTGCAGACGAGTCTCTGGAGAAGGCACCTGCCAAACCCTRGGGGCTGGAGGTTTGGAAGCTAAAACCTTCAGGGTTTATAAACGAAAGCCAAACCTGGGCAGATTTTCCTAAGATAACTGCTTGTCAAACTTAGGCTGCTCCTTCAGAACATGGAGATAACACAATTTCCTAGGTAACTGTAAACATTTTTCTTAAGGGCAAAAGTATTTACCTAGAAACCTATCGTGGGGCATAGATCAGCTCTGTTTGCTTAAGCCTTTCAAAACACTTAAAGAAATAAATGCATTTTGGCCTGAGACAGACACTTGCCATGGAAAATTTTAGTCTGAGTATTTAAAATTTACCAAAATCTCAAATAAATTAATATGTTAGTAATGGAAAAGTTGGTGTCTTAAATACGGGACTTCTTATTCTATCACCTGCTATACGTGTTTGCTGAAGCTTTTGACTGTATCACCATTTACTCTGGACTGCTGTATTGTGGAGATCAAGTTATTTCCTCTCCAGGGAACGAGAATCATTTTGCAGACATTTTAAAATTAGAATTAGTTGGCTTCTTTGTTCTCCAAGGGCATGGGMGATACTTCAGTAAGGCCAAGCTGTGAATGGAAGAAAAATTGTTTAACAATTTTTGTGTATGCAAGCCATCAAAAAAAAAAAAAAACTCCTGTGATTTATCCAGTTGCAGTGATCCTGGATATGTTTCACAGGATGAGATTAGGCAGAGTGCCTTGGGTTTGCTCCACAGGGGACAGGTCAACTACCTTTATTGCGAGCCATGAGCAACGGGCCACTGAGGCTTTTCTGAAAGATGAAATACTTCTCAGGATTAACAGGTCTGGTTAAAATGGAAAATTTCCTTTTCTGTTGTCTTTGTTGCATGGAATACCTATTAAGGGGCTAGAAAAGGGATTATACAATAATAGATCATCAACAGTATCATTTGCTGAGGTCTTTTTTGTTTACTTTCCTGGTGTGTGTATATATATACATGAATATATGCTCATATATAAATTGTATATGCTTGTAAATATATATAAAAAATAAATGCAAAATATGCATTTATTTTGTATTATGTGTAGCCATCCGACACAACTGCTGAATTTCTCGTCATTGGGCCTTTAAGCTTCGCATTGTGGTTGGGGACGGGAGTTGATATAATTATTAAAGAACTGATATCTAGAAAAGACGTTTTCTAAGATTCAAAGGGTTGATTATCGGCAGGTATTTTATGAAATTACATATTATTTCTCTGTTATTTAATAAATGAGGTTGTGCAAAATTCCCTTATAATCAGAAAAAAAAAATTAAAACCCGTGTTTACATTAATAAATGTAACTGCCCTGCTCTTTTAATTCCTTAGTCTCACATAGTCACTCTTCCAGCTCATCTTATCTGTGTAATACGAGCAACATATAGTTTGGAGTTTATTCTTTCTTTTAATCAAAAAGTTATGGAGTATAAGACATCATATGTCAGTTAATCAAGTATTTATTCAGGTGATTACCAAAGATCCCAGTGACTCTTCCAGGCTTTTMGTACAATAAAAGTACAGTTGTGACTTCCCGTCCGTGGTTTCTCACCATATAAATGAAGGTGCATGAAGGCACAAGGCGCCTCTTTTAGCAAAACAACAGATCCGATCAGTCTCAGAGACAGCAGGACTGTGGATGGAGGATCTTTTATTTGGCAGAAGAGTTGCATGTACTCCATACTTTATCATTCCAACTACTTTATTCTTGAATATGACCCCGTCTTTAAAAGGAGACTCATGCAGCGAAGCACAGATGCTCAGAGGCCATAGATCTATTTTGAAGCTTCTACTCCCAAAACATTTGCTGCAAAACTGTTTTCACTTAAGAAAACCAGGCTCAGATCAGGGCCCCACGGTGCCAGAGCTGTACCAAAAAAACCCCCAAACTCCTACTCCAAAGAACAAACATAAAAAGAAGAATGGGGAAAATATAGTAATGCTAACAGGCATTTAGGCATTAGTATAGTCATTAGTAGGGACTAATTCTTTGCAGAAAAACACATTTTAGACATTAGAGGATATGATGTATACATTAAGGCTTTTCATCAAGGCTTTAAGGTAGGACAAAAAGAAATGTCTAAGGAAATGCCAATGGAGAGAGTCAAAGACCAGTAGCACCGAACTTTCCACTTCTGCCAGAAGTGACCACAGGGTAACTGATTTAGTCTAAGGTTTAACGTAGTCTAGCTGGAGGATGGTTGCCCAAAGAGGTACATGCCCTGCTCACATTTGTACTAATGCATCTTCAGATCAGGGATTAGATCATTTTAAAAGGTCCCAATGTTGCAAAATACAAAGTCAGATGGATTTGCAGCTTGTCTGAACTCCATGAGTTTTCCCAAGCCTGTAGGCATGCTA
Source organism: Eudromia elegans (assembly GCA_003342815.1). Taxonomy (NCBI): domain Eukaryota; kingdom Metazoa; phylum Chordata; class Aves; order Tinamiformes; family Tinamidae; genus Eudromia; species Eudromia elegans. The sequence continues at coordinate 853,058 of PTEX01000068.1, forward strand.
CACTGAGCTACAGGTGTCCTGTGTTGGACCATGCAAAGCTCTGAGACAAATCAAGGAGCACGGCAGGTTGTGTGAGCTGTCTGGGCCAGCCCCTATGGTGCAGTGTAGCCTCACCATATTCATGACCATATGCTTAGTTCTTTTACCCTTTTCCACAAGCCAACCCTCCCGTTATCTCAAAGTTTTCTTTTCAACTTTTTCTTGCAGACATAAGAAAGCTTKGATATGGTGATTGCTAATAGAGATATTAAATGCTGACAGTCTCATTATTACACTGCTCCATCTGCTCCCCGATTTTCCACCACTGTGCCAACAACTCCCTCACTCCTGACCTGTGTGCAGCACTGCAGATCCCTTCTAGCTCCTCCAGTGCTGGAGAGAAACTGCAGCACTGTGCAGCAAACRAGCACGTGAGTGTAGAAAATACGCTTTGCAGCTCTAAATCTGGCAGCATGCCCCACCGTACGTCCCAGTCTGCAGGAATGGCCTCAAACAGCGAAAATGGGACACGGCCTCCCTCTCTGAACTGCATCAACAGCCACTAACAGCAGTACTGCATCCACCTCTCGCCCCAAAGATACCATTTCTGTGCTTACGGAGACATAGTCCACATTGCGCRTGAACTCCGTGCGTGATGAAGATGCTGCACCGTGGCGATACGTCCTCTTTTGCAACCAGCTCACACAGCTGGAGAGGTGCGCTCGAGAGAGCAAGATGCACTACCCTGAAAGAMGACGTGGTTATTGATGTGCTCTGCAGAGCGCACAGCTGGAGGAGGGAGGTTGCCTCCGGAATCACATTGTTTTCTTCCATGATCCAGTTCAAATTCTTATCTAGTTTGCAGTTCTGTTATCATCCCTGTATCTTCAGTGCTACTACATTCCCTAWTTCTAGTACTGAATATTTCTTATATTGAATCTAATCTTCATACAATTTTGTTCTATATATTTACCTTTAAATTTTCTGAGAAAAAAAATACTTTTTTTCTCATTTTTTTTGCCTTCCTGTATTTGTAGTCTCCTTTTCTCTTCTGTATTATCTGCTTTCATTGATATCCACAACAGTTCCTAATTTAGCCTCATCTGTGARACTATGTTCTTTCTAACATCTCATCTTCCAGATTATTAATGAAGATATTAAGTAAGACATGTTTAAGAGCCTGAGCAGCTTCTTTGCATTCTCAGTGACTACTTGAAACACGCAAGCTGAAGAAATCAGTCTGGCTAAAGATCAATTTGAGTAATGGAGGTGCTGATTGCTGGGGGAGGCTACTGTGTGTTGAGGAACTGGAACCTTTGTGATCTTCCCATCAAAAAACATGTCTATTTTAACATCAAAAAAAGATTGCAAACTTAAGTTTTAATACATTTAAATAGAAGATTCACAGATCGTAGACACAGCTATAAACACTTCTTATCTGGGGTGCATTMAGCAGAGCGTCTCCAGCAGGTCGAGGGAGGTGATTCTGCCCCTCTMCTCAGCCCTGGTGAGGCCGCACCTCGAGTACTGTGTGYAGTTCTGGGCTCCCCAGTGCAGGAGGGACGTGGAGCTGCTRGAGAGAGTCCAGCRCAGGGCCACGAAGATGATTAGGGGCCTGGAACATCTGCCCTATGAGCAAAGGCTGAGAGAGCTGGGCCTCTTCAGCCTGCAGAAGAGAAGRCTGAGAGGGGAYCTGATYAATGTATATAAATATCTCAAGAMAGGGAGTGAGGAGGAGGGGGCTGGCCKCTTCTCRGTGGTGGCCAGTGATAGRACTAGAGGAAATGGCCACAAATTGAGGCACCAAAAGTTCCACAGGAACTTGAGAAAAAATTTCTTAACAGTGAGGGTGACAGAGCCCTGGAAGAGGCTGCCCAGAGAGGTGGTRGAGTCTCCTTCTCTGGAGATCTTCCAAACCCGCCTGGACACCACCCTGTGCCACATGCTCTAGGGGACCCTGCGTGTGCAGGGGGGTTGGACTAGATGACCTCTACAGGTCCCTTCCAACCCTRGCCATTCTATGATTCTATGATTATGAATCTTCCTCTCTGAAGATAAGGCTTCTCAGGGCGCAGCCGATCKGTTCTTTCTACCTCTCTGCMTGTGGAACCGCTGCCACACAGCCACTTGTGCCCGGCACCGGCGGCTTGCTGCACAACCCTGATGTGCCGCCCGTCTTCTCACGAACCAGCCCGAAAGGGAACTACAGCCACGATGCTCAGAACRCTTTGGCTCTCAGTCACCTGCTACTAAGCCTTGAACAGCAAACTCCTCGGAGATGTCTTCTCTCCAATCCACATTATTAACTGTCTTCATTCAGAATGCTCAGGTGTAATCAAAATACCTAAGGACTAGGTAATTTTCCATTACATCTTCCTCATTTCTTGAATTCTTTTGACAAAAGTATACGTAAGTGACTTACTTAGGCTATTTATTTGCTTATTTATTTGCATGGTGCAAGATTTACTGCTTGCTTGACACCTCTTTCTGGCAGCAAGCCCTAGCATTTAATCTAACTAATAAAAAAGACTGGAGATTATATTTTTATTCTAAGTGAAATTTTTTATTTATGTGCATGCTTAATACGCTATGTCATGCATGCTTATATTTTCTTATGTACACTTTCAAGCATTCCATAAAGTCTGGYTATATTTTTCAGTATTTTTAATCACATCACTACTTACCCATAATACAGACAAAATTATGCTGACTCAAATAATTTTTAATAATCTTCTTTCCTAATGATCACCAATTTGGCTGTTTGTTAAGCTTAGGTAAAGTAAAATGGATCACAGCATAAGTGGCGGAGCTGTACATTGATTTCCCCTAAAGACATATCATACTTTATTRCAGCACTTTTAGGATAGCGCTCATCATTACATTGACCACAAATCTCCCACCATTTGCCTTTACTTCTGTGCTAGCAATTACTGGAATTCAAGTTTGAAAYAGTATAATTTATTTTACTACCTGCCCTATTCAGAGTTAGCCTCAKCTTCCCAAATCCTTGAAGCAAACATAAATAGGAATTATCATCATGAGAAGCAACCCCTTGTAGCCATCAGTCCTGCCCTTGCTTTCTTCCCTCTCTCGGGTTATCAGAYATCCTTGTGCAGCTACATGGCGAACTGGATCAGCAAAGCAACCCTACTGAAACCCATCACTGGCAGAGAAGAGGGACAAATTTATTCTTCTAATTAATTAACCTGGAGTGATTTTCTGATGCAGTTTACTCAGTACCCACACAAATACTTGAGAGGCATCAAGTGACACAGGCAGAAACAAAGCTGCAAAGTCAGGAGGATGGGATCACGRTGTAATGTTTTGAAGCTACAACTCCAGAAAACAGTGTGTTTTAAACCARCCTCAGATACATCAGTGTTCCCACCACCATAGCTAACTTTAATGAAAGGCAATGACAAGCCATTTCCTGGAAAACATCAGTCTAGATAACAGTRTAACTATGAGAACAGAGTAAACTATTAACTATTTGGCAAAACTATAAATCCTGCTTTTCTTAAACATTTCATGSTGCCTTTAAGAACTCCTCCCTAGTCTGTGAAGAAGTTATTTACTACAGCCCTGTTTATTCTGGCTCATTCATTTTTAATCCTTCACAGAACTCTAGCCTTACCTCATGGCTACTTTATTTTTCTTACTACTTTCTAGTGAGAGATCTCTGATCAAAAATCCTTTTGGAAATCAAAGCAAATTACTKCTTCCACATGCCCTTTACCCACCATATTGTTGGCTTAAAGTATTTAGGAAGTCAGAACAGCACGATTTACTCTTGCAGCAACCAGGCTGGTTTGATCTTACMAGCATATAGTTATTCAAGCGTTTCATTACTCTGTCCTTAATTATACTCTGTCAGTTTTTCTAATAGTGAAGAGAAATTGGCCAGAGTGTGATATCTGCAGTCATCMTCAAATCTTTTTAGAAGATGGGAACAGTGCTAGATACTTTTCAGACATTACATTTTGTACACCAAGGAATGTATAGATTACTATAATTTCACTGCCACATTTTATGTTACTGTTTGCTCTTTTCTTTTGCCTTTTAGCCATAAGCAAAATAAAGAGAAGAAGGAATATTTTCAAAGATAATTTTCACTGGCATCAAGCAAATATAAAAGTTATTTTAAGATAGACCGAAATGAGATGGGACATTATTGAAAAATATTTCTTGAAATTCGTATTTATTTGACACTTAAACACGTCCATAATAACTGTCATAATACAAAATGCTTTGAGAATCATCTCAATAATACTTTCATTCCTGAAAATAATTTATAGGACATTGGAACAGATATTCTATGGTTGCCTCCCAACATCCCTAAAAACTGAATAGCAACTAATACTCCTCGGGATGCTACATATTATTTCTGAAGTGCAAAAAAATCTTAGGGACAATTTAAGAGTTAGCAGAGCTGAATTTCTGAGTACTGAATTAAAACCTAATGTAAACCAAAAGGAATTATACATGAGGATCAAAGGACAAYGAAGCCCCATTATTGTTTCGTATTAAGATTATATGGCTAAAATGTATTTTCTTATTGCTGAAAGATTTGCTTACAGCAGTTTCTTTTGAACACACAAAGATATATAGCATTTTGCCAGAAGGTACTGAGAATTCAACATGTGTTTAGAATCAATGAGGTCTTGTCTGTTTTTATTTTAACTCATTCTGAGTTATCTAAATCTTTTTTGAAACCTCCATAAATATATTTAATGTGAGAAAAATGATAAACATCACTTACCTTTAACTTGAAAATACATTGATCCTATTAGCAATTATATCATGTAACACATGGTCAGTGTTCAGTTAAAATAACTATCCCTTTGAACAGTTCAAATGATCACATTTAGTTAAAAATCTGTGAGCATGTGGAAAAGGGAACAATATTTGAGTATTTCAGTAGGGTAGGTTCAGTAGTGCTACAGGTTATCTTGGGATTCAACCATTAGAGAGTATCTCCTTAAAGTTGTCTATTACGTTTTCTATATTTTCTCAAGATCTGAAAGCTATCATCAATAATCACATCAATAATCACATAGTCCTCTGGCATCTTCATTTCACTGGTCTTCTTTTAATGGTATCAGTTATGAATTTAGTAACCAGAAAAGTATATAAATGGGTGGTGGTGGTAAATTCTCTAGATATACCACAGTTCAAAATATTAACAAATATATGTTGTGATTAAAGTCAGACAAAAAATCACTGTAAAAATGTTAAAAARTTCTTATCACAAGCAGCAATGTATGAATTCAGTCAGACATGCCATAATGTAGATGTAAAGGGCTTGAAAAAAAGAAACATAATAGAACAATATTTCTTATATTCCACCATTAYTTTCTTACACCCTTAACATATGAAAAAAAGGGGGAAAAAAATYACTTTTTAGCAGGAATCCTGTAAAAATGGAAACATATTTCAAGACAATTTCAAGATAAAAGAAGAATGTATGCTATGCAGTGATACAAAAGCACATTTTTTGTCTAGATTTTCCTGCATCTCACGTGAATTCTGAAATATATATGGCTTTCAAAGCATCTGTAGTTGTAAAGATGTGATACTACAGAACTGCAGCATGAATATGTTGRAACAAGATATTCTTGAGTAAAAAATTTTAAAAAATACATAGAAATGAGGGGCAATTGCCTGTGAGTGTAACATTCACAGCACTGAACTACACTCTGCACCTTACGAAGGTCACTAAACAAGCCTGATGATAATTTCGTAGATCGTTTTTCATTTGTAAAGTATATCAGAACTGTGCTCAAGTGGGGACTGATCATAAGAAGTTTGGTCCCTTCTGCTACTGCTGCTCCTCATACTTTCATACTTTCTTTAAAGGTGCTTTTATGAAGAGGTCAGTTTTCTAAACAAATTACTGTCAAGAAATATGTTCAGAATATGAGTCTTTGAATAATAAATTACACTACAATTACTCCTCCTGGAATTGTTTTAAAAGCTAAGAAAGGAAATAATCAACTAGAGAATATAACACTATGACAAAATCATCCAAAATCAAATCTTATAATTGGTAAAAGAAGGCCTTTCAGAAAAGGACAAAAGAAAATGACTTTTGCATACAAGGTAACATAAGAAGCTAATCACATAGTTAGTATTTTATCCCATTTTCTTTTAACTTCTGGAGAGAGGTTTTTTTTATAATGAAATAATAATGGAAGAAGAGAAAAATTTCTTCCTTACTAATGTAGGATCCACCACTAACATTTAGCCTTTCACCAATACAACCACTAATACAGTTTTTATTTTTGTGACACAGATTCAGAATTTTAACATAAATTCTTTACCTAATATATGAGTAGCTAGAGCCTAAAAGATGAACTTTTCTGGACTTTGCTTTCTGAGCTCTATCCTCATGTGCAGGGCAAGGCCTCGAGTGGAATGCCCTCAGCACAACTGACTTCTGCTGTGCAAAACTACACTGACTGTGGCCAGCTCTGTCAGAAATATGTGTTATTTGATACCTCAAAAGACAACCTTTGTTCTTTTTTTTTATTTGCTTGTTTTTTGCATGTTTTGAAGAAGATTTATAATAAATTTCAGCTGAAGAAATGCCTTAGGTCAATATAGTTTTTTTTTTCAAAGCACATTGTACTAATAGGCAACAAACATCTAACGTTTCTCTTGAAGCGAAGACTGTAACCCATTGCCCTAACAATGGCATTAATTCCAATCTGATTTCCCTCTGCACATAAATATAAAGTTACCCTGGTGACAGTCACCCGAGCTTCCAGATCACACGGAATACTTGAACGCGATCTAGCCCTCCCCAGGAGTTCTGCTAAGTACATGTACATGCRTAGAAAGAAACGAAGAAGAAGAATTCAGGCTTTCTTTTTCCTCAAGATGGGGACACACCCCCTTCAAACTGTATTATATTTTGACTCAACAGCAGTCCCTACAACAAAGGAAATACAAATTATTTTCAAAATATGCCCAGAATAAAGGCATGAGGCTCTACACGCAGTACATGTGAGAATACTTCTCATGCGTGRAGGGTATATAAATGTAGTCTTACTGGTTTTGACCTAAAGAATCAAGCCCAGAAACAGAAGATGGTTGAGASAGCTCAAGTATATCAAAAGCATTTCATGTATAAGAGTAAGAATAATAAATGCTATAAAGAGGACCCAACCAGCCTAGCAGAAAACAGCAAACCCTGGGCTTCACTGGGATATGGCTCCCAGGAGGAAAGGGTATAAAAACCAGTGGATTTATGTCCAAAGACAATACAGATGACTAATGTTGCAAGGGCTGTGGAAAGCAACGGACCATGACAGAATATAAAAAGTGTCAGAAGTTACAAGCTCCATTTTTCTGTAGAGTTTGCCATTTAAATATTATCCAAAATAATTCTTTCTCAAATAAGAGAGAGTGCTTGGAATAACAAATCATAACAGATACTGAGTTATAATGCTGTATTTTAAAATATGCTGCAATAGGCTGAGACATCCTCGTGAGGTATGGAAATTTTATTCACCAAAACCAATCAGAAATAAACTGCATTAAAATGACAGCCAAATATATGTCCCCACAGGTTCTTATTAGATCTAGCAGCAAATTTCCTTGACAATCAAAGGGCTGAAATGCATACCCAAAGTGAAAACCTACGCAGGCATCATCTTTTCCATTTCAAACACTGTATTTGTGTTGAAATTCCAGTGTGTGCTACTTGATGTAACTACCCTTGTAACTACCCTTGAACAGGCAGGTCTGAGGAATTCTAAATGATTTGCCATGAGATTATCATTCTCCTTTGACTCTYACATTTCATAATTTCCACGTCACCCTACTTAAAGTCTACGTAGTTTATCATTATTCTCTATAGTCCCTAAATTTATTTTCTATTCATATGATAGAGTCTGTATTCAATCAAATTGAGACATGGCCAGATCTCAGACATAACATTCTGGGAAGCARCGATGCTGAAGTGAGCAGCTCTGATCTGTTTTCAAGAGGTCTTAGAAGTRTAACTCTCAAACTTTCCTTAAAAGTATCAGGAGAGCCCACTTGAAGGCTTACAGAAAACACAATAACCTGGCATTCTAGCCTGAGAAGGGCAGCAAACGTGTCCAGGGAATGTGAAAATGAGTTACCACACGTGACTCTCCTTGATACATCACACACCAGGAAAACACACCTATCTCTAAAAAGATCACAGGCAGAATGGATGCCATTTGAATTGCAACACTCTAGACCTGTCTAAAGGACAAAAGTGATAAATTCTCACTGATCAAATGAGTTACAATAAAATGTAACTACTTAACTGGCCATGTGAAGACAGCAGTAGCTCTGTCTAGCACTGTATATACAAAGGAATTAAACTGGGWCAAGAGTTTTTCCCTTTTACAATTRGTTCAAATAAGTTCCCTTAGAATAAGAATATTACTGCATGCCTTAGCACACCCAGCATCAGGCGATTTCAATTTCAATATTAAAAAATGAGTTCCTCAAGAGAGAACTATTTATTACCTATATAACACTGAAGAGTACTTAGCAGTAAAACCCAGCTTTAGAAATACCTCCTCTTAAYTAAAATGAAATTTTAAAATTGCATTTTTTCTGAACAATAAAAATAACACTTCCAAAATAAAAAATAATCAGTAAAAACATGTATTCTTCATGGCTTTTTTTCCCTCTGTATCTTTTCCTTCTCCTACTATATGACTCACAAGCTGGTTTAGAACAGCTCTGCAGCATGTCTCAGAATTAGTTCCAGAACGTCTCATGTAAATGCTATCTCAGAGATAATTAAGAAGTAAATATTAGCTAGGATGTACATTATTATTTTCTGCAATACAATTTTGATTATTTGATGCTTTAAAATAGTGGTCCATGTATACAAGCACTTCTAATGAAAATCATGATTCTAATCTTAAAAATTTGATTTCATGTTCTCAGAGCACATGGAATTCTCATTGACACTGGTGTGAGTACAGATTAAGTTGATTTGCTTCAGATTAAGATATAACTTATTCCATATTTTTAGTTTATTTGAAATAATCTATATCTCATGAGCAACCATAATAACTATATCTGAAGATGAAATTTGTGGSTAAATAGAACATTTGACAGCCAACTTGCACCATAGCCAACAAACACATGAAGACAGTTAGAGGAATAACTCAACACAAAGATTTTCTTCACATTAAAATAAGTTACATTTTCTACAAATTAAAACACCTCCAACTTTAGGGGCTGAACACTCCAGAAGGCTGATCACAAATACACCATGAGAAACATTGGTCAGTCATGTTCCTGAAGCTGAACTCACTGGTAGGWGCTAAAGGATTTTCCCTCTTTTTTTTCATATAACACATTACAGTAACCGCAGTGGTGCCACACAGAGACAACAGAATTGTGGGGACAAAAAGACCACACATGACCAACTTCCATRTTTTCATACATGGGCATGAGCTAATACAATGTTTTTATATTCAGGTACACCTACACACACACACACACATATACATATGCAATAAATACTGTTTCATTTCCAGCTTACCACAAATCCTTTTTTATTGTGCTCCCTGAAAAGAAGATAAACTCAAAGTGGCCATGATACATATGCTTAATATGTTCGCTCACAGCAGAAAATTACTTCTGAGGCTAAAGACCACATTGGCATACAGGAAATCATTAAAAGGTATTTTACTGCAGCCCAATATGTTTACGTGAACTAATTTTATAACATACCTGCAGTGATGGAAGAAGCCAGAGAATTATCTCTGTGAGCTATTTTTAATACAATGTAGTCAGCAGATAATTGTGTTTGCCTTAATGTTAACTAATGCCCCTCCTATTGTGCTTTAAAAGGAAGTGCATCAGCAGGAAACATTTAATTTACAGCAGTTTCTTGCTGTTTATGTGAACATCAGCTACCAGAACATCAAACAATTATTTTACATATGATTTATTTCTTCCTTATTGATTTAAAAAACCCACTTATTTAGAATGAAACTTACCACATGYCAAGTAACAGAGACAAATATTAAAAAAAAAGTCAAACGTTCTTTTTTTTCCCATGTATTTCAGCCTTTGTTCAAGCCATTTTAGAGCATCATGAATGTCTATGAAACTGCAGCTCTCAAGGTTGTAGTTAAGGGAATAGTTTTATGCAATGATTAAACCTCACAACATATAACACCATTAAGGACTTTCARTGTTGTATTATTGCAAGTGCATAGCTAGATATCTGCAAAGCAAAAGGAGAAGTTTTGTTCAATTCTGCTTTTTTTTTTTAATCTTTTTTTTAGGGGTCTGACATCAGTTGCTTTGTTTGACTGACTATAGACCATCTATTCATAAATACATCTAAGTATGTGCTTACAGAAATTAAAATGCCAAACAGTATTTTAAAGCACTTTTCCAAATGGAAAACAGCCATTTATCTTGTAGTATGTTGGCAGCCATACCAACAAAATCTCCAGGCACATAATTTCTCACCAAAGGTAGCAACTAGATCATTACAGTGGGGAAAAAAAAGAGAGATTCTTCTTTAACTCACCTTTTAGCAATAATTTTAATCCTTAGCTTATTCTATAGCAATTTATTTGGAAGGCAATACTTTCACATTTTGGGTTAGTAATGAGAAGATTTACATTCTAAAAACAACTTTTGTTTGCATAAGCAATGAGGCAAAACTCTGCTGCTTAAATATCTCACAAACTCATAGAAATCTCTAAATCTCTAAATTTTACTGGAAAATAAGACACTTCAAGGTAGAAATGGTCTATGCTGCCACCCAGCAATATAAACTGTTCATCTGCTGCTATTTTCATTGGCTTAGTTTCAACCAGAAGTGAGGGCCTGACAAAATCACAGTGAATAATTAATTAGAAGCAGCAGTACACTGCTGTGAGCAGCTGTGGATTTGGTGAAAAGGTTTTCTTTCTTCTGAATAAAACAGTTCCATGTTGCCTCTTTAGAGATTCTTTAGAAAGTCTGTTACCCCATTTTCATATTATCCTTCAAGATTTCTTGTTATTAAAACCTTACAACCACAAGAAGCTTTTTTTATTTTATGAACTGACTTCTCATAAATGGTGGTTCCACCTCAGGTCAGGTTTTCTATCTGTTTTTACCCCATCTCCACTGAACCCCACTAAGAGCCCACTTGTAGCAGCTGAGGTGCAGAGGCCCGTGAGACAGGAGAGTCCCGCAAGAGGCTCCCCCTTGCACAATACTTCCTGCTGAAGAATGCAGAAACAGTTTAATAAATGATTTCAAAGTGCTAAGCGCAGGGCTGCCAAGTAAAGCAAAACTATTAGATGGCACAGTTTATTAGATTATATAAGCACTATTTTTAAAAATGCAAACGAAACTTACTTTCTCTTTTATCCAAGTATCCATCTATTTTTACCAGTTTTCTCTCCCTGAGAGCTTAAAAATAAATTCTGATATTTGAGTGACAATTTGCTGTAAATGTTTTAAAATATGCATTTCTGTTGCATGCTAATAAAACCTCTGCTACAAAACCTCACTCTATTTAAATTTATGATTATAGGACTTTTTCCAATTATAAAGTAATTAGATGTTACAAAAGTAGGTGTACGTAAAAAGCCAAAAGTTGTGAATTTTCCTAGTACAGCTAAGGCCTTAGGCTTATCAGAGCAGTTGATACAAATAGTCTGACTATGTATATAATATAAAAGGATGATAGAGAAATTCACGCTAATGCACTTTTGACTGGATAAGAAACAAACCCTATTTAAGGTAACAAGCTGCTCTTCACTACCCAGTTTCCTTAGAATCGCTTTCTTTCGCATTTAATGGCAATAAAAGGAAAGCAAACTCTAGTCACTTCTTTAGGATAGGCGGGTGATGCTGGTCTCCCTTCTGACTCTGCTGCAGACCTATTTTATAATATYGGGCAGAAGCTGCATTTCTTTGAGCCTCTACCTCCCTTTGGACTATCTGTAAGCTTTCAGTGTGTTCCTACAGTGCCTCATGGAGAGCGCTTTCTAATGCACTTACAATAATAAAAATAATAATAATATATTATTAATCGGGATTTATAATCAGGATAATAATATATTATTAATCATGAATCCGTCAGTACAAAGCAAATCAGGTAAATTTATTGTGATATTTCCAATAAATAGAAGATATATAATCACTAAAACTACTAATGGTTCATAATCAGTACAGAAGCACCTATCAACCGAAAGCAGTTCAAGTGCTGCTTGTGCCAACACTGAAATCTAGGCTACTTCTTGACAATCTGCAGGCTCGTGCAGCGCGAGCAGCTTGCAGCGCTCCTGCTCCCACCGCATCTGGGATCCCTCTGCACAGCCAGGAGCTCTGCGTAGCCGGGGGACCATAACAAGCCCTGTGAATAGTTCTTCACAAACAAGCAAACAATCCCTCTGCTCTATGATTTTCACCTGTATTTATGTAACTATTATATGTAGCTAACAATTATATGTAGTTAACAAAAAAAACAATCTGTTTTAAGAAAACTGATAGATGAATTGTCTCTCATCCCTGACTTTTTCTTACAAGGAAGATATTGATGTTACTTTTTCTTCTCCCCATCCAATTTCATCTTGTTGAAAACAAAACAGCGTCCTTTTGTGTATTTGTAGTCACTAAAAGGCAAAATTAACACCTGTTTCTCAAATGTCTATGTGAATGAGTGCTCCTGAAGTTTCTACCTTGAAAAGTGACCAATTTAAAATGCATTACTGTTCCCTAGATCTGTTTATTGGAAGCCTCTAGTCATACCTATTTTACTGGTTATGATGATAATTATTACTTTTGCTCCTAATAACACTAACAATTACATAGCTAGGGGAATGACCTTTATATATCTTTGTCATTTGATTTTCAGTCCTATAAAATTGTTCTATTAAGTTATATTGAGAGCATAACTTACCTGCAAACCTCATACTTATTGGTAATAACATATACAACAACCTCAATTTTTGTGCTCATATTCATTTTGAAGACACAGTAATTCTGTTTGAAGAAATAGCATTTACAGTAGGCTTTAAACTTGTAAATTTAACCTATTTTAAAAGCAATATCAATTTATGCCATATTTATACACTCTTTCATGGAAGATCTCAACTTTTAGTAACTTCAGATAACAAGGAATGATTGCCTAAACACTATCATATGAAACCCTGTATTTCTGTTTTATAAGCRGCTTTTATAAAATGATGCTGTAACAAGAGCAAGCACTTTTAATTAAGAATTTACTACAGCAATTTCTGCTCTGTTGTGTATGGGTTTGTTTAAATAAATTTTATATTTTTACAAGAAAGCTTATCTAATGAGTATGATACTAAGATGCCTTTTTTATATATATAATATCTTTAATGACGATATACTTCAGACACAATTAGTATGATGCTTCAGTCCTAAATGTTGTAGATTTCCCTAAACTTTTTCCTACATGGCGTAATGGTGCATTGAAATACTGCAGCCACATGCTACTATTCATCAAGAGTTTAACATTTAAAAATGGAATAGAGAGTATTCCTCTAGTCCCTAGTGGATCATTGGAAGACCCACCAAATTGGCATGATTTAGCACCATACATAAAATCTGCTGTGAATGAAACAGCAGCAGTATTACAACTTTAAATGATATAATGTAAATTACGCAGAAGAGGTTGCACAGAGCTCACTGAAGATACCATATCTTGAGCATTAAATTCATTATTTCTTTTTACAGCTCCTTCTAGTGTACCCCAAACATAAAGCTCTMTAAATCTCCTGTTTAAAGATTAAAATAAATCTATGCCCGTCCTCGTCATCAGCTCTAAGTGACAGTTTTAGACTGACTTTCTATTTTCTGCTACAAATGTTGYCCTTACAGAAGGAAATTATGTAATGGTATATTATTATGTTTAGTCACATCACATTTTTAAAATGAGTGTTTCTTAACCACATTTATGTCCAGCTAAATGACCATAAGTGCACTTGACTGAAAGATAAGTAAATCACAGAGTTCTATGCAAAGAGTAAGTACCATACTGTCCACTTATCCTTTCACTACTTGGGAGGYAAAGACAGACTTTCCAAGTAGGGTTCTGTAACACTTAAGTAGATGACAGAAAAAAAAAAAAGTCTTGAATGATTAGAGAATTACAGAATTCTGTAATCATTCAATTCAGAATTGAATGATTACAGAATTCTGTAATTCRGTAATAAAGTACCAAACACAATACATCTATATATAGATATGGATATTTATTTTACTGAACACGAGGAATATTGTATTTTTATTTTAAGTAGCTATATAAGAAGCAGTTGATTTCCTGTCCTTCATTCCTCCAAGTTTTTAACTAGATTCATGGCATTGCATTATTTCAGATGCAACTAAATGATACTTCTCCCAATAAAGAACATTAGTTAAGCAATTTTGATGTTAAAAGAAGGTAATCTATTAAGCCCTCGGTCAAAAATAAAACAAGTACACACATAAAAAGAAACAGGACTATAAAGTCGGCCATTAGGCCAAAGAAAGCTCTTCCATTTTTAAGTCTCTCATCTAGSTTACGTTTTCTCTGAAAGGATCAGAGTTATTTCAGTCCTCTGACTTGCACTTTTTTTGCACAATGTCAAGGAATGCTACCATAATAGTAGTTAGTTTTATGCTTGTAAAGGGAAAATGTTTCCCRAATTGAAAACTTACATTTATCTCTCTATTCCCTTCCTGCTTCTTATAGCCATYTTTATATTTCATGACTGATATCTTTAATAAATCTAAGGATAGCATCACTCAGACTCCTCCTCTTTATACTAAGCCCCTGCTTTCCAGTATTTCTTCAGAATTCAGGTTTTATACACTCTTAAAATTTTTATTACTTTCTTCTGGATACTATCCAAATGGACCACATCTTTCTTACATTGGTAAAAGCTGGACAAATTAATCCTACTGTGGTCTTAACAGTGGCACGTAAAACAAAGGATTAATTTATGTGCTTTTGTCAGCTATAATCCTGTTTACACATCCCCTTCTCCAACTCATACCTGTAGGATTATCCCAGCCTAAATGCTCATGATTCTTTTGTACTGAATTGCATCCCAGTTTTTTAAATTCATTAAGATCATTTTCACTTCTAAGTTCTGACATGGTTTTGTTTGGTAATCCACATTGTTAATGAATACCTTGAACAGAACCAGATCCAAAATCCTTTGCAGAACCCCCCACTCTGCAAAGGGTTTCCCTTCTACTCTGACAAGATACCACCAATAATCACTCTCGAGGTGCAGTTTACCCAGCCAGCTCGGTACCAACACATGCCTGCAGCTAAACTATGCATTTTTCCTTCATATTTCCAAAGTGAGGATGATTTTTCTCTACAGAATGAGCATGACTCCTGCAGGGGCTGAAATTAAACTGATCGGTTTAAAAGAAATATATAAGCAAAAGACAGTCAATATTATGCCCTATTTTTTAGTTTTTGAGGACCCCCAATAGCTTCCACAAGTTCTCAGGAACCCCACACTTTCCTAACTGGATGTGACCAGTGGGATTAAAAGGCTGATGGAGATTGTCTGGACACATCTAACTCATCTGAAATGCGCATTAATTGTGCTACCATTACCRGCGATAATATCCGCTCTGGCTACATACTGCCCCTTGCCCTTTCAGAGAAGTACAACACATAAAACATTTAACACATCAGCTTAGATCGGGACATTAAAATAGCTCCTTATCTTTTGAAAAGATAAGTCTTTTTTCTTCTGCTCTATTTTATTATACATGCAAATACATTGTATAYACACAATGAGCTCTTGTTGCTCAGTCTCTCCCTGGTTGTGCTGCCTTTTGTCCCTACATGGTTATGCTTTATTTTGTTACTTGTCCACTGATTTTGCTTAGTTTCCATACAATCCAGCTTTGACTGTTGTCTTCGGGCCACTGTCTCTGGCATGATGCMAATATCTTTAGTTCAGAATAAAAGCACTTTCATCAGAATGCCTGTTTTTGAAGTCTAATTCCTCATTTTTTTACTCCGAAGGCAGAATCTTGCACCTGCCCATGTAAAAACTGCATATATATCCTGTGACGAGGACAATCCACCCAGCACTGGGATGCGAGATGCACACAGGCTGCTTCTTGCACCGCATCGGGCTGACCAGGAACCTGAACCCAGTCTGAGCAAAGGGCAGAAAATCTTTATGTGGTTGAAGAGTGCATGTGACCACAAACACTACGAAATGCACAGGAGTAGACACCCCACTGGCGGTCCCATCAGACTCCTGCCACCCGCCAAAGGACAGACTGTGTTTTTACACAGCATATATGCCATATTTTATACAACAGCAAGACTTGCTAGAGTCTCACACAAACATCCTTAGAGACATGAGAGGCTTTATATGAGTTTTCAGTGGCAAGAGAGAACAGCACTGTGTTCTGAAGGGCACCATTATCATCATCATTCCCCTTTCACAGAGCAGCCCAGCTATCTCTACATGTGTGCACACCACTGTTATTCCCTGTGCCTACCTGTACTCCTTAATGAATTTTTATTCCCTATCAATCCTGGCTCCAAAATAAAAGCAAAGCTTTCCCATATAATCTGCAACTAGGTTCCCACAAGGAACAGAATTGCAATATTTTGTCTTTTTAAGTGGCCACTAACATATTTACAAATGCTGTACTGTTTTTGCAAGTTTCACAGCACAAAGAAAGCAAGGCTTATTTGAAGACACAGTGACYAGGGATTAATACAAGTTCAAAAAATGTTGATTAAATTACAAACTTTGCTGCATTGCAAGTTAGTATTTCCAACACTCTATGACTAGAAACTGCCATTTTTGCATACTACCAAGACAGGAGAGCAATCGGATTCCATTCTCTAAGGTTTTTTTCTTCTGAGGAAAGAACATCACAACACAGGCATTGTAAATGGCGATCTGAAGATAGAGGAGGTTCTCTATTTTGCTTTTTGGAAGGATTTATTTCAGAATTTTAACCAATAAGTAGAAAAATATCAAGGACAAAAGACACTGTAAGTCAGTCTGACCACAAGTATTTATTATATAGGGCAAAGAACTGTCTGCTTTTAGGAATATATTTACTTTTGATTCAAACATTCCACGTAATGAGATCCTAAATCATGTGCTCCAAAGGTTAGTTATCCTCATTGTTAAACATATGTGCCATACTTACTAGCCTGTATTTGTTTACCTTCAGTTTCTAGCTTCAGGACCTTAATATATATATCTATCTTTCTATATTTATCTACCCATCTAGCCATATATATTATTTTTTACTATTGCAAGGAAATCATTACTTATTTTCATGCTCACGTATTTGTGAGTTTTGATCAAACTACATCTGAAACTTCACTCAAATATATCAAACAACTTAAGCTTTCTAAACCTCTCATTATAAGTCATATTGCAAGAGTCCCACAACCATTCTTGTTGCTATTTCTGAACACTTTTTTTCAATAATTTTTCCCTTTTGAGATATAACAATCACAACTGCAAATAACATTGCAGTAAGTCTAATTTGCATCATCAGTCAATGTTACTTACTTTTATATTGCTTTACCATTTCTACGTCAGCACATAGCCAAAAAAAAAAAAAAAGTGTTCCACCCAACTACTACACTCTGATTTCAGGGTATATAAGATTTATAATAACCTCTGAAGAAAATAAACCATTAAATATACGACTGTAAATGGAAAATGAGATAAAATACGACATGACTACCAAAGTAATAATATTAGAGTGACTAAATCTCTCTGATAAATCAGAGCACTATATGGACAAAGAAAATGCAAGACAGGATTTATTCAGACTTGTAATATGTGACAAGGCACTACAGAAAATAGTTTATGTAAAATGGGAGTCAATGCTACAATTGTAAGAAGCAAGGAAATGGCTATGGGGGAGATGCAACTGCTAGCATAAAATAGACCTGTGTGCTGCAGTGGGGTTAACAGTGTAACTCCTCAAAAATGTGGGAACAATTTCATTTAATATTTTTAAGACTCTTTGGCATAAAAGACAGTACTGATGTCAATAGCTCTTAACAGTATTGATGTCAATATCTCTTAACCATGTGTCAATATAGAGAAGTGAACTATGATAAAGGAAAAACTGGGTGACTTGGGGACTGGAATAATAGAAGTGGTATGACATTTAATAATACAAAGTACAAGGTCGGGACACAAGCTAAGAGCTCAAGGCTTCTTAGCAGCGTATACCAAATTGGATTTTGGTGCCCTCAAGGAGAGGACAAAATTACTTATTTTTTCAGTATGAACAGCATCAAAACATATTTCACGGTGATGACGGAAGAACCACAAGAGGAGCATCTTCCCTGTGATGTTGGTGTGCTGCTGAGCTAAGCAGCATCCCGAGCACCAGGAATAGGTGGCCACGGCCCCACGGCCTCCTGTGTGGCACCTTCTCTGACCCGGGAGAGGGGCTGAGCACCTTGCCTGGTGAAGACGGTGAAGCCCTGCTGAGGAAGAGGTAGGGGTGRCTACAAAAGGCTGAGCGTACAGCCAGCAGCCCCAAACCCACGTGAAACTAATGCTTGCTTCATCCTGGCACRCTGAGCTGCTTCGGGAGGATGAGGTATGGGAGCAATTCCGAACCATGATGTCTTTGCAGACACATCAGTCTGTCACCATACACAACTATTTATGCCTAAATTTAGTTCTGTGACAGCTCTTCACAAACTAATACACTGAAAACATATTAGGGAAATGAAGATCATGACGTATTAATCAATCTTAGGACAACTGAGTCACCAATGTGAAGCAACTCTACAAGGCAAACATGACCTTAAATCAGAAAAGAGCATTCCAGTAGACAAAAAGAAGTCTTTATGCTGCTTTACAATGTCCTTATGTGCCCTGAGTATACAGCTGTGTAGAATTCTGGTCACTTATATTAAAGAAAGATGGATTTAAACTAGAATATGTGCAGTGGATCAGATGATCGGAGAGTGGAAAATCTATTTTACAAGAGCCAAGTAGAAGAGCTTATGCCTGGGTAAAGCAATGTCACATCAGGTTTCTATCTTGCCTTTGGCCCCAATTCCATGACATTTTGATTTTGGCTCTGCATCATCTGCATTCATACAGTGAATTGGACCCGGGAACTAATCTGCATTGCCCTTCCAACCCATCTTCCCCCCACCCAAAAAAGAAGAAAAATATCGATACATTTCAATCACAAGTTTCCTGACAGGGAATATTTCATGAGCAAATATGTAAATGCTGGTACAGAGGAGCATAAGTCAGGAAGCTAAGGTAACAACAGCAATGCCAATTTATGGTGCAAGTAGATAGCACTGTTTGCTAGTAATAATATCTGTTAAATGGTAACAGCAAGAAGGAGAACAGCTGTTTAAACTTAAGGACAAGAGAAGAGGAAGTGGCTATAAATCTATCACAGAGCAATTCAGGCTGGAAATCAGGAAAAGGCTCTTAACTCTCACAAGAGTGCTATTCTAGTTTCAGTTTAAGAGGCAAAAGCATAGCCAGTTCTTAGAGCATTGCAGGTGGCCACCTACCACTACCTCAGATTTTTTCAGTCAGGTATTTAACTAAAGTTCTACTAGATCTAGCACAAAACATAATAAAACATTTATCAAAAATCTCCATTTGCCAAGGAATCCAGATTTGGTAAATTAATAAATAAGAATGTGTACATTTGTACAAACCAATATTCTAACACCTTCAAAAGTTACTAATAACGCTATTAATTTGTAATGTAAAAATGAACTTCAGACTGAGTGTAATTTCTCTAACATTCCAAAACTAAGACAGCGATCTCAAAAAATTATTCATTCATATGCGGCATTAGACTCTCTAACTTGCACCATATCCCCTGGGACCATTAAGATACGTATGACCAGATGTTTAAGAGAGCTTGGTACTCAGTGTTTTCTTTTTCTAATTTACTCACACATTTTGGACATTGATTTAATTCAGAAAAAAAAATATAATACGTAATAAAACAAACAAACAAAAACCACCAAAAATGTATTAGTGTTTTGATATATTTTAAATTGGAACTTAACATTTCTCAAAAAATATCCTCCAAAATCTTAGGTGCAAATTTTGAACATGATTAGAGCTCACTATTTTGCATAAGAAATTTGACCTACTAGGGAGACTGGAAGCCTACCAATATACAACAAATATTTATATTTAATCACAGATGGTAATTTCGCTTTTCTAACCAATGAGTTGTCTCCTAAGAGCTACTTTGGAGGTCCACATTGGGAGCAATCAATTTGTATCACTTTGTCGGTTTTCACATTCTTTGCAATGAATTATTAAATTAGGAGATGCATTTTTCAACAGCTTGGTGGAGATTGATTATCAGGTATTAGGAAAGCAGCATATAACTACACAGATCTTAACAAACTAAATGAAATTGAGACACACAATTCAAGTGTTAGTTGAATTAGGCTACTCCACATAATGACATAGAATACTTCACATACCAGTTACTAAATAACATTTGCATGCAACCCTGTAAGTCTGAACTATTTAAAAAAAAAAAGGAAATATTTTTCAGATTTCAGACTTGATATTGAATCTTTGACCTCAGAAGATGCCCTTCCAAGCCTGAGTTCTTCAGTGGTACGCTTAAAAAAGCTACTTTTAAAATATAGCAAAGCAACATGCAAGAGAATATTTGAAAATTCTGAAAAATATAGGCCAAAATGGTATGACAATGCAAAACTCAAAACATTACATAGAAGCAAATCTATTCGTGTATCTCTTGAAACACCTGATCATAGATTTTTAGATAATGCTAAAAAAAAATAGTTAAAGAGTACTCTGACATAAAGGGCTATTTATTTTATGAGTACCTGTCAAGCTGAAGTCCTAAAAAAGATTGATAATAAAACACACAGATGCAGCCATTTAAAAAAAAGGAGCTTGAAATCATGCCCAACCTCAGCTTTAATCAGAACATTAGCAATTTTTTGCTAATGTTTACAGCATTGCTTTAAAAAAGGTTTTATTCTTCTCTCAATTAATAAAGTGTCATTATCAGCTGCTATGCCCTTTAGCACCACTGAAAAACATATAAAAAGCAAACAAACAGAAGCCAAATGCCATTGACAAACAAATAAACACATTATATTGTCTGTGCATTAAATTATAGTCATATTTTTTACCTGTTGAAATATTACCACAGTTGCAATAGTCGGTACATTAGGTCACATCACAATATTGAATAATTTCAGATTGATTTTCAAATTACTATATTTTTAGGAGTCCAGATATTCACTAATCAAATGATTATATTCATAAAAATTTATATAATCACTCACTGTTTTCTCACACAGTTACTGCTAAAAAAGAAAAAAAGAAGAAGGAAAAAAAACCATTTCTGTTAATCTCCTCCAGGCTCTACTTCAATAATAAAATTCTGCAGTCTCTCAACAAAGCTATCAGGGTGCCTTTACCAAAGGAGTATGGTGAGCGGGTTTTGTTTTGTTTTTGTAAAGAAATGAAGGATCAGGAAATAGAGCAAAAAGGCCGACAAAGAAGATAACTCACTGAAACGCAGAGGAGATGGGCAACCTACCATGGAGACCATGAACAACACGAAGAAAGTGATCACAAGCAGAATAAATAGCAGCAACAAAGAAGTGTTGTTGCTTCTGGCACCTTCTAATCTTGAATTCTCCCCAGTTTGGAGGAATAATTTACAACAGGCCCTGGGAAGCCTGAACAGATACACAGTGCCTCGTGAATCTGAGGGGTGGCTTGGCCAAATCCTGAGATGATCCACATGAGATGTTCATTACTTAACTTGCATTTGGTTGCAGTTATTCTCTTCTGGCTTGTTACTCAGATTGAGTTCTTCACTACTTAATTCTGCTTCTCACTCCTGACCAGCTTGCCTTCTTACTACTTCTTGATATTTAGTCAAGAATGTGGTTCTAACCACATTCTTACTTTGTCCTTTAATTTCATACATTTCTGATTCTGCAACTTCCTCCCCCTAGGTCTAATTCCTGAGCGTGGTTTTTGTCTAGACTTTGCAGGCTACACTTAATTTCAACATTTCTCATTCAACTTTGGTCCACTTTAACATTGTCTCTAACCTTGATTCCAGTTTAGCTGTAATCACTGAGCTCAACTACCTATTTATAGTATCTACTTCCATATGACAGTTGTTTGTTCTTTTGTGAAAGTCATCAGTACAGACCGACAAGTGAAAATGTTTTCACAAATACCGAATGTGCTGAGAAGTGATTATTTGAAAATATCATCAAAACAAATTGAGTTAAATGTTGCTATCATTTTGAATGTAATTATGGAAACATGAATACTCTGGACATCTGAAGAAATCCAACACAGTTCTTCATCTTCCACTACGAATCCTCTTCAGCTCACATAATGTAATCATTTTATGAGCATTAGGTCTCTGTCTATCTTTAAAGTTTCAGAAGTTTGGATGACTTATGTGTTAGGACATTACCTAAATTGAAATGTAGAATATTTTCCTACAACTCCTGAATTAATAAAACGTTACTCATGAAAACTGGTGGGTTAGAATCTGAAAAAAAAAAAAAGTAGAAAAAAGAATATAATTTAAAATTAACCTTTTCCTAACTGTTTCTAAATCTGATACAAGTCCACATCATATTGTTTACTAAGTATGAAATCTTCTACATATACAACATCAAATTCAAAACAGAAATTTAAAGTGCTACCTATAATCTATTACAGCCCTTCAAAAATTATAGGTGTTCTGGCTTTATCTTTTTATGGTTTCTGTTCAAATATAACTACCTGAGATTTCTATTCTAGCAGTTTAACAAGCCTATCTGAAAAGTACCAAGTAAGCATTCAGAAAAATCTGAGTAAAAACAGTCTCAGGCACACTCGGTTTGTGAGATGAGCTTTGTGAAGGCAAAAATTAAGTCTTAGGGAAATAAGAAATGTCTGGATGATTGCCGTGACTTGCATGCAAATTATGGAAAGCACGTTTGCCATCAGCACCTGCAATAGACCGAGCTTATGAAACAAACAGGCTAGAATGTTCCCTCTAATAAAGTGCTGATACCTGAATTTTATTAGCACTGCATTTAGGCAGAATAAATACAGATAGGTTGGCTTGACAAATATAGATAGGCTAGCTAGCACAGCAATAACACTGAAATGTATTTTTGAAGTTTAGTTTCTTCAAAGCTTTGTGGAAATGAGCTAGATATATAGGTTGATGCTAAATGAGCTTGCAAGAATTCAACAAACAAACTCTTCACCCATCAAGCAGACCAAGTCTAGCCCCAAGTCTAGACCACAGATCTAACCGAACTGCTGAAACATCCCTACCTACCTACCTACAGAACAAATGATTTCCTCTTTCACTGAGATTATTTTCTGATCATAGACTTTCTGCAGTGCAGAAGACTGCAGTGTTAAGACTATTATAGAGGCTTCATTGAAAAAGAATCTTCCTATTCTCTTGATTTTTTCCTAACACTAAGCTATCTAGTTGGAATAGACTATGCCATGGATGAAGGCCACCCTTAATGACAGAATGTAGAGAGTGCACCAAAAAAAAAAATTTAGGATACAGTGCTAGAACTTGGTTTTCATAGAAAAATGGATGTTAGCAGCGCTGCTGAATCACCACTTTAAAAAATGAGTGTTAGGTCCTTCCACGAATGGGAATATCACATTTTGCTATTTGCTTTGGAAAAAAAACACAGACAGAAAGATTATGACACTTTTCTGAAAAAGTCTGTAAGTATATGAACAAGGAAATTCAGACAATGACCTTCTTGGCTTTAGAAAGATAATTCTGTGTCTAGAAAGAATGAGAATCCTGGCCTGAAGATCACAGGAAGGTCCCTGAGAGCAACTAAAGTACTAGTAGGAACGTTACTAAGGTGCCGGCACTTCCTAATTTGCTATAACCTTATCAAAATATACATCTGCCACTGCGAAGGAAAAAGGAGCTAAATAAAAGGGAGAATGATAAGGCAATGAAGTTCAAATGAATGCTTGTTGATTTGGGTACAAAAGTATTCAAATCACCAAGCTAGCAAATGGCAACCCATAATAAAGGCAAAGAAAGAAAGAAAGAAAGATGTGCTCGCCAATATAACACATTAACAGATAGGCGTATGACATCTAGTGGTGGACAGTTTAAAAGCATTGAAAACATAATGCTGTAGGGCACCTCTGCTTTCACCTCTAAAATTGCAGAAGAGCCGAAACTCATGAACTTCTGGAGTGGGGAAAAAAAAAATCAAAAGTATGGACTACATCTTATACTTTACACATCTATGTATGGTTCTCTTCCTAGAACTCAAGAAGAGGAGCTGTCAGAAGTGCCTCTAGGATCCCAAGTTTTAAAAGGTCAAACAATAAAAGAAAAAAAAATTTGTCAATCCAGTTGTTCAGCTGTCCTACTATGAAAGCAGATTTCACTAAAATTGCAATTATGGAAGAAAATAGGTTAAATTTTGAGCCCAATCTCAACTCCGAATCACAAAAGACACAAATAATGTTCTCCTAGCTAGGAAAGAAGCTGGGTCTTCCGAGTTATATGCTTCTTTGTCATGAGGTGAGTTCCTAGCAGACATGAAGGCTCAAAAAATATAAAGACTACTGCATGGGAAAGAAAACATGACTGAATATTCCATTTAAAAAGTAAATATTTTCATACAGTTAGTGAGGAAGTATAAATATGTTGGAAAACATGCATCCGCTGAGTTCCTTATTCCATCTGCAAATTTACCATAAATCTAAAAACGTCATTCTAGTTCATGGAAATATTTAGAAAAATCTTGAATAAAATATTGGGAATAATGCAACCAGAATTGTTTTTAAAAATACATTTTACTCTAACCCTTTTAGCTAAAAATGGCAATCTCTCTTCTTAGAAGTTGATTTATTTATGCATTCATACAGATAACATTTATGGTAAATAGCAGAATAAGAAAGTTTTGTAGTAATTTCTACCCCTCAGCTAAGTCATCCTCAGCTCCAATTCATTCTCTGCATATCTAACATTCTTCATTAAAAATAAGCTTAACTTACATATAAATGTCCTTACAGATTTCTAGAATTTATTTAAAAAGATGAATTAATCAAACTAATGACACTGTATTGTCAAAAGTCTAGACAAAAAAAAAAGTGTACCCAATGCATGTCCACATTCAGCATTACTCTTTTTAAAGATGTCAGATGGACTGAGAAACATATTTTTCTAAGATTTATTTTTAAGTGAGAAATTGAATAAAACGTGCAAACGGAAGGACAGCTGGTTTTTGCTGTTGCCCTCATTCTTAGCAGGTAGCCCACATTTTACATGGTGAACACCACTTTGAGAAGAGCAGAAACTTGCCTTCTAGGCAGAGCCAATACTATGTGAGCTTTGCTCATGGTAAGCTTTCTCGAGATGTAATTTCACCTGGAGATGCTATGCCATTTGGCTTAGTTAAATATCTCCTCTTGTATTCACTTACAATAATTACAGAAATGCTAAAATTTATTAGAAGTCCTGCTGAGCTTCTCCATTACTTGATCAAGAGAATTCTGTCCTCTCTCAACGTCTCAATCAGTATTTTGTCTGGCAGCTTAAAAAATGTTTATATTTGACAAGTGCTAAGTAGTGTTTCAAAGCACATTAGCCAACTTCTGTTTTTCTAAGAAATTTATAATCTAGGCAAGATTTTAATCTTACTAAATAAAATGAACATTTATAACACCCACTTGACATTTCAGTTATAAGTCTGAGTTTCCTAGATGGGAATTAATTGTTTGTAAGAACACAAATGTTCTGATTTAATGATATTCAGACATAGCTTTCATATAAATTTGAAATGAGAAGAGAGGAAAAAGGTAAGTTCTTGTTGAATTGGTGCGGCGAAGATCATAATCTCCTACTGACTTTTCAGACATTTCAGAACACTCCTGGTCAAGTATACACAGTGTGAGTTCAAAGGAAAACAGGAATCCCCTTAAAGAGGGCCAAGAGAATCTAGAAATATTTCACATACAGTAAATACAGTGAAGGGAACAACACAGCTCTGGCTACAAACAAGTGCTTTCTACTGAGCATGATGGTGTGTAGTATAGATATTTTCAGACAAAACCACAGAATAATTAAGGTTGGAAGGGACTTCTGGAGACCATCCAGTCCAACCCTCACTGCACAAGCAGCGTCACCTGCAGCACATGACACAGGATCTTGTCCAAGCAGGTCTTAAAAATCTCCAGAGAAGGAGACTCCACAACCTTGCTGGTCGACCCTTTCCAGTGCTCTGTCAAGAATTTTTTCCTCAAATTCAGGCAAAACTTTCTGTGCTTCAGTTTGTGACCATTATCTCTTGTCCTATCACTAGTCAGCACTGAAAAGACTCTGGTCTCATCCTCTTGACACCTTCCCTTAAGGTGCATATAATAAGATCAATAAGATCACCTCTCTATCTTCTCTTCCTCAGGCTGAACAGGTCCAGCTCTCTCAGCCTTTCTTCTTAGGAAAAACGTTCCAATCCCCTGGCCATCTTTGCAGCCCTACACTGGATCCTCTACAGTAACTTCACATTCTTCTTGCAGCAGGGAACCCAGAACTGGACCCGAAAGTCCAGAGGTGGCATCACCAGGACTGAGTAGAGAAGGAGAATCACCTCCCTTGACCTGCTGGCAACGCTCTACCAAATGCAGCCGAGGACGCCATTGGCTTTCTTGGCCACAAAGGCATATTGCCGGCTCATGGTCACCTTGTTATCCATCACATCCCTCCCTGCAGAGGCCCTCCAGCAGGCCAACCCTCAGTCTGTCCTGATGCATGGGGTTATTCCTCCCTAGGGGCAGAACACTGCACTTCTATTTGTTAAACCTCACGAGATTCCTCTCCATGCATCTTGTCAGTCTGTCCATGTCCCTTCGAATGCCTGCACTGTCCTCCAGTGTTCCAGCCACCCCTCCCAGACTTGTTTCATCAGCAAGATAGCATCTTTACTTACATAGGAAGTCAAGTATGCTCACTGATTGCAAAGCCACAGATAAACATAAGGATAAACTATACATTTTCAAATTAGCCACATAGAAAGGAGATACTGGTAAGAGAGGCGAGAAAATGTCTGTATCGCTGCTGTGTGATCCACACAGAAGACACCATTATGACGCAACATGATACATAGTTTATCTTAGCAGTATTGGAAGTGACAGAAACTGGCACAAATAAATGACACAAAACATTCATGCCCAAGTCTCCATCTATTTATATTTGATAGAAAAACCCGAGACTGCTTCCTATCCATTCGGCAACCATTCCACCTGCTGAATAGCAAGTCTGTCACAACACCTTGACTAATGACGTACTACACTGACATATCACATCACGTGCGACTCTCCATGAAACCTCAAAACTCACAGAAGAGCTGCTGGTGGTAACATTTTGTATCTGCTTGGCAAATAAAGGTGCATGTGAAAAGCTCGATACCAATCTCCAAGTGCTGCCAGATTCTAACAGTGAAAATAAACATACTCCTTTACATTCATGTAAAGAAAACCACCCTCTTGCTTGCATTAGCTGCTGATACATACACCTCTTGCTCAGGTTTGAGGGGAGGACAGAAGGAGGGTCAGTCCTACCACACTTGCACAAAGCTGTGTTGGCCACCCCTTCCCTCTCTGTCAGACTTGGCCTTTCCAGCAGAGAGATCAGATGTGTCTAACGATCAGAACAGATGGAAGTGAAAATTGAAATAAAGTCCTGAAGCACATTATCTTGGAGTTCTCATTAGCAGATGGTCCTGAGGACTTTTGGAGGAATGCTCTGCAGACCTTATGTATAGTACACATTTGGATTCAATTTTGTGCCAAGCAGTGCTATAGACAATCATCACCTCAGATAAGCATTAGGAAAAAGATCAACAGGACAATTCATCTCAGGTGAAATTTTGCTTCTCTGGATGAGCCGCCTAGCAATTTTCCGTACAATCTTAGCTGGATCACACGCCTCAGCCAAAGGCAAAAGCACAGTAACTCCTTTAAGAAGGATCATCTTCCTTACAAGAATGGACGTGCCTTCATTGGGAAAAAGAACTAAAATGTCTGCAGACACCAGAATAGGTGGCATCAGGAAATACATGAGTTGTATGCATTAAGCAATAGTCTTATCAGGCACTTGGCAAATGCTTTTGGCCTAGCAGAGAGTGTCCCGTTTTGGAGTGCCCCGAACTTGCATATGTAAAATACACACACAAATAGACCTACATGCAAAAAAAAMCCCCACGCTTTTAAACTGACAGCTTTGCTTTATATTGAGGGCATATCTATCCACACTCTATACTAACTTCTTAGAAACCTGTTGAAGGTTCTAAAATGGGAAACTTCTTTTTTCCCTTTAAAGCAACCACTCAAATATTTTTCAGATGCATCACAAGACAAACGACCTTTTTAGATTTCCTCAATTAAATCAATAATCCAGAAAAACAAACAGATGATTATACTTGGTCTAGTAAATTTTCACATAAATAAAATCCTTAGTAATGCTTCAGAATACTTTAAAAGCTTATCTAAATTTCTTTTTGGACAAGATTATATACCGCTAAGGGCTAATTCTTGTTTATTTAAAAACAATTCTTTTTGATTATAGTATTTGAAATTCCAATGTACTACACACGTGTGTATTCACAGGTACAATACTACAGATATAAACAAAGTTACGTTGTGCCTGAATACTCACAGAAGGTAATACCGAAACAGTTTCTGGTCCAAATCAGTGACTAAACCATTGAGAGTTACAGTTTTGTGCACATATACAGGCATTTTGGCATTTATATTAGCATAAAATTATCACTGGTAATGGGCAATACAGTACGTAGCATGCACTGTGTTATTGATTTATTGAAAATTAAGGTATTCTGAATAGTGTTTCAGGTAATAAACAAATAAACAAACAAACAAACAAAGACAGCAGTTTGGAGCTAGCTGTCTTGCAGCTCTCTGAGCGGAATGCAAATGGTAATATTTCCGAGAAAAATGTGCATGTCACTGAGGAATAAGTGCTGATACACTGAATAGCTGGAGGAAGAGAGGATTATAGTTGATGACAGCATGGAAAATATATTTTTAAAATATCCATGAGCTAGTTTACATTCAGAATTCCAAAATAAGTAAGACAACTATTTCACATCTGATTTGTTCTGGCACAAGTCAAGGTATGGCTACCTCATATGAAGTTATTTAAAGAAATTTATATCTACAATCTAATCTCTGGCAAGCACTCAAAAGCTATCAAAGCAACAGCCAAAAGATATTTTTATTTCATAGTAAATATCAGTTATTTTTGTTAGTACCTTCTGGCAAAAAATGCATACTGATGCTCAGAAGGAATGTGGAAAGCAAAAATGAAGACAAAGATTAGAATAATTTAATGTAATTTAGGGAAAAAAATTCCTGTCCTCTTATAATTGTTTCACACTAGTCATAAGTTCTTTTGAGGTTGTCAGCAGGTGCTAAGAGAAAAAAATATTTTTAGAAGAAAAAAACCCTAATATTTTGTATGAAAATTAAGAACATAAAGATTTCCCTGTTAAGTCTGGCAGGAGGTCCACCTCAGCCAGTACCCTACTTCAAAGTGGTGACAGGAAATGGTGTTTAGGGACAACACAGAAGTCAGGCCAGCGAGATACTTACTTAGTGCTGAATTATCTGCTTTTCTTTATGACAAAAATACCTCTTTTTTATTTTACCTGTACTATCTGACTCCAGAGTCCTGGCATGGTCCAAAATTTCAATGTCCATAGCGTAAAGCAGTGGCCCCTCACTACAAGAAAGACTTTGATGTGCTGGAGTGTGTCCAGAGAAGGGCAGCAAAGCTGGTGAAGGGACTGGAGCACAGACCTTGTGAGGACTGACTGAAGGAGCTGGGGTTATTTAGTCTGGAGAAGAGGAGGCTCAGGAGAGACCTTACTGTTCTCTACAACTACCTGAAAGAAGGCTGTAGTGAGGTCAGTCTCTTCTCCAAAATAACTACCAAGAGGACAAGAGGAAATGGCATCAAGTTGCACCAGGAAAGGGTCAGGTTAGACATTAAGAAGAATTTCTACATGGAAGGAGTGGGGCAGCCTTGGAACAGGCTGCCCAGGGCAGTGGTGGAGACACCATCCCTGCCAGTGTTCAGGAAACATGTAGATGAGGAGCTTAGGGGGATGGTTTAGCAGGCCTGGTGTTGGAGGGCTTATGGTTGAAGTTGATCAACTCAAAGGTCTTTTCCAACCATAACAAATCTATTCTATGATCCTATGATTATCTTTTAAGTTGATCTTCTACTCACTTAACTGAGTGCCCTTCAGTTTGAGTACTATAAGATTTTGGCATATAACAGTTCCACATTCCTCAAGCCACAAGCTTTGTGATTATAAAATTTTCTTTCTTTCTTTTTTTTTTCCAAATTGAAGCTGTAACTTTGGCTACACCCATGATTTTTCATACAGTTACTGTACATATATACATGGCCTATCAGAAATTCTAAACACCTTTTGTTTAAAAAACTACTTCAAATTTAAATACTAATTTTAAATAAAATGTTTGAATCTGCATTTAAAATATGATTTAACTTTCAACTTTTGATTTGGCATTTACTCCTCCAAAGCTTCTAAATATTTAGAATATTATGTTTGTGAATAGCTACACATATGCAACTGAATTCGATTTCTAATCATCTTTAAGCATGCATATACACAGTAACTTACGTCTGACACAATATTTTATCAGTCATTTGTATACAGCACAATTATTTTACTGACCTTAAAGGAGCATGGAGTAACAACTAATATGTTTTACTCCAATCCATGCACTGTAACGACGAATACCTGGAGATTCAACATGATTGTATTCAACATGATCATCTAGATCATTCATCACACACCGTCCATTAACAGGATGGGAGCAAATTATCTCAAGCCATTTTGAAAAGCAAATGAAGAAAAATACACTGGAAATGACGGAAAAAAATACTCTATCAGGAAGAAAGTTCAATTCGATACAGTTATCAAGGTAAGTTTTTCCTTTCATTTATAGTCCTCAAGTGTCAGGACTTGTGCTCATTAAGTTCTCATAGTGAATGTGATGGTCATTATTTTTTTTTGTCTTTATGGATCTACCTACTGCAATTTATATGTTCATATATGTATGTGTATATATATATACATGTATATATATCAAAAAGGCAGGGACAAAGCTTAGACGATCCTTTAACACTCCAATTTCCAATTATGACTGTCTTTACAAACTTTCCAAATTTATCATGGATATGATATATATTAAAATATAACAGTACTACAACACAAGTACCACAGTTGTGCAATTTTGTTCAACTAGAGATGATCTGAGTATCTCTGAGCCCAAAATAAATAATGCCTGTAGAATTCGAAGGAAATATTTCCATTGTAACAGTGTGCAAAACGCATGTGTTATAATTTCAACTTTCTTAACACTTTAATAAAAGCAACGTTCACAAACGAAATCAGAAAGCCTTCCTGTTCCACAGCAAAGGCCTATGCATTTGGTCAATCCTACAATTTGCAAGCAAGAGCTAGCCTTTTGCTCCAAAAAAGTGCTGCAGCTGTTTAAAATCAACACAAACAGACTTGGAAATTGTAAGCAAGGATATGTGACTGCGAGCACTATAAAAAGGAGTTCTGTAGGGTGTTTGTGTGAGGTTATTGTTTGTGCGAGGTTCTCCAGAGAAGCTTCTAGAAGACCATGTTACAGCACCAGAAAAATCATCTTGCCACTCATTGGCATATACAATTACAAAATGAAAATCCATAACAATGATTTCTTATAAAACATTAGTCAATGAAGTAGATAGTGAAAGTAACATGTTATACAACCTAATGAAAAAACACATTGAAAATCACAAATAAATCATCTTACCTCACAAATTAAGCATGTAGATTCAGTGATTGCGATCAAGTCACTACTCAAATGGTTAATTACAACTCGTTTTTTTATACAAGGACATCTTTTTCCTGCAGAAAATGAACATATAGCAAATACTTTTGTGCCTAATAGAAAATAGGGATGTGGATGTATCAAGAAAAAAAAAAAAAAAAAAAAAAAGAGAAAGAATGAGCCCCAAAATTTTGACTGATAACATCTGTAGCCATATCTTGGGCATCTGCATATTTTTGCCAGAACTACGCTTCCCAGGAGTTCTGAATAGATATATTTACATTCATCTTTTATGACTCTTCAAGAATATATTCTTCAGGAACCAAACACTTATTAAGCTGTGGCTCATTATTCATAAGGCAGTACCATGGCTTATTTGTATAAGCTAATACAGCATCATCACTTTAAAGCTATCCCTGTTTTCCATTTTCCATTTTCACACTGAATCCATATCATCTAGATTTTTTTTCATTTATTTGTTTTCATAGCAATGTCAAAGATTTTTCCAACCCTTAAAAAAAAGTGTCAAATCAGAGTCTTTTCTTCTGAAGTGGAAAAAAAAAAAAAAAAAAAAAGAGAGAGAAGACTCAAGCTATAAAAAGTAGTACAACAGAGAAGCTATTTTGCATGGAAGCCATTTTTATAAGGAAGCCATTTTTACAACCATGGAACTTTTTAAGCAGGGAACAGGAATGTGGACTTTGATGCCATTTAACATGAGTAAGTTCATAAATCTGATTTATAGAGGTATTTTTATTAAAATAGTAAGTGAAAAACCCATAGTGTTGAAAAATTTCCAGTCTACATTTCAAAAATATTACATAAGTACTTTTTCTACCTGGTGTGGTACAAGATGGATCCTTGAATCCATTCATGGAATTCTTCAGGACAAGAGTGTTGAGAGGCTCCACAGTGTCCTTCTGCAAATGAAAAAGAATCAAGTTCTTTTGATCTAGTTAAAAAGGAAAGCCATAAAATACAGCATAGATTATTTCTCAACATTTTCCTAGAACAAAAGAACCCAATAGACTGAAAAGAGCTCTCCATTATGAAAAGAGCTCTCCATTATGGTCATATTCGAGTTCTTTGGAGGCTCTAAAAGGGAAGCTGCCAATTTCATCTTCACTGTTGAGTCCCACTTTGAGCCTTTAAGCCACAGATAATAGTTTTATACAAGATCATATTTATGTACTATCAAGACAAAACTGCTGGAAGACTTGTTTGAGTTTTATTTTAGCATACTCTGGTCAACATAATAGAACAGGGCAAAACTGTGGCTTTTTGGCTCTATGAGTGGCATGCAAGCAATCACATGAGCAAGACCACTTAAATCGTATGATGCGAGCAAGCTGCCAAGCTGCACTGGATAACATAAATCCCCCAGGAGAGTAAGTATAAGCAGAGAACTGAGCTGGAGCAATGCAAAAAGAAAAGAGCCATGGAACCTGCAGGATTGCCTAGGTTCTGGTTGCTTGTTTGCTAGTTTAATAGCAAACACCTTTGCCCATATAACCAGGCCAGGTCAGCGATTAGGAAGTATGATGTGCACAGCAAAATCACAAACTGGGACTCATTTAAGGTTATTTAACTGCAAAAGAAGACATTCTAGATAAATATATGTAAGAAAAATCATCAATGTGTATTGATATCAGGATAAAATGTCTGGTCCAGGCACCTATTCTTTTTCTATCAGACACACTGAAGATAGTCAAGGAAAAACTTCCAAAATGCATTCATTTTCACAAGACCAGTAGGATAAGGGAGGAAAAGAATGAGAAACACAAAGAACATGGATCATTCCTTCACTACAGTATATCTATCCATACCTCTCTCATTATGCCTCAGAAAAGATGGAAGAAAATCAAATCTCCAGGAAAAAAATGCTTTTTGAGGGATTACAATCAAAAGTTCTAATAATTCCACCAAAATAAGCAAAATTATACTACTTAAGAGTAATAAAGTTTTTAGATACTAACTAGTTCAGAGCATTACACAAGTAGAGACAATGCTGATGGCTTGGGACATTTTTAAAATCCAGATAAAATAATTTCAGAGAGCTACAAGTACTGAACATTTCTTGCTTGTGTTTTTATAGTTATATAATATTCAATAATATAGTTAGTAATATTCATACAATGAAAAGAGTCACTGTAAGAAGACTTATAAGATGGCACACTAGATAATAGCTACTATTAATAAGCCATTAATCCATACGGTAATGTAAGTTAAGTATTTAAGGCAGCAAAGGCACCTCACAAGGAAAAAGAACATCATTAGCCATCAGAATTTTGAGTGTAGGGTCCACTGAACAACATAACAACTTGCTAGGGAAGACTCACCTAGCACACTGGCATTTCCTAGGAGAAATATTAACTCTTACGATATTCAAGGCATTTCAAAATCCACAGGTATTACCAGGTATACAAAAATATGCACAGAGAGATTAATTTTGTTACAATTTTGAATGAGGAAATAAAAGGGATTTTTGTGATGAAAGCAGAACTGTTCTTGGTTCTGCTCTCGGCGCGCCACCTCCACTGTCCTGGCTAGTACCAGCAAAAAGAGGTTTCTGCATTTTTCTACCACTATAGCTAGGTACCAACCTTAACCCAACCATGCTGGATGCAGTCCTGATCTCTCCCACGTTGGATGTAAGGTTATGCTCCTATCTATTTCCCTGCAAAACATGTTCTGCAAACAGGGGAATTCTGGACTTCTGCTTTACTGCTGCTCACAGGTTGAGGTGGACTCCTATTTTATTTTATTTTATTTTATTTTATTTTATTTTATTTTATTTTATTTTATTTTATTTTATTTTATTTTATTTTATTTTATTTTATTTTATYTCATCTCATTTCATCTCATTCTTTGTTGTCTGTGAATATGCTCTTTCTCTCTGAAAAATTTTGGTCATCTGCTAGGTGTTAACAGTGTGAATAGCTTGTAGATCCTTGATTAGCTGATGAAACATGACTGTAGAAATAGCTTGAATCCAATGAATTTCAGAGAGCAAAAAGTATGTCACAACTTTGAAAACTATTAAGTTTTGCCAGTATGAATGGCAAAACTTGAAAAAGAAATGAGTGACTATTATAGTAGTGGAAGTTACACTAAATTTAATGCAGAAGATTATGGGTATGGGTAAACCCATAACCAAATACTAACAAATGCCCTTTATAGTTAAATGTTAGTCATGCTTTAACAACAATCTAGAGAAATGCAGTTTTGTATATTAATATTCAGTGCATTCATTTAGTACAGCTCTACTGTAATGCAGCCTTCTGTCCTACCTTGACACTACAGAGGGAATGCCAGGCACAGCACAGCATCACCTTTGTGCAGAATTTCCTTTATTATGGCTGCGCGGCTCCTATACAACGTCATGTACAGAAAAGGATCTCAGGAGAATGCCTAAGGAGTTTCTTTTGTATCTGCAAGGGCTTTTGCTTTCTCAGAAGCAAGTAAAACTTATGGTTACTCAAATATATTTTAGAGGCTTACCTAATCTGAATGTATAGTTTCAACAAGACTGAGACAGCTTTGGCATCCACAAAAGTGAATCTAAATAATTTTCATAGCATTTTGACTTTATAATGTTTTTAATTCCAATTATATACAAATTTTATATTGCTATAATTACACATTTTATTGTATATAAGAGCAGTGGTCCAGAGATTTTTGTGGATGGGTGCACATTTTGTTCTAGGCATGTATTTCTAATTAGAGTATTGTGTTCAAGGGCATTTATAAAATATCTCAATCATTTTGCATGTTCTGCTAAAATTTTCTAGGGAAAAGTCCAATGCTGTTTGGCAAATATAACTTCTACTGAACATCTCTTATTTTATTGCTGATCAGTATTTTTCCACAGAAGAGAAAAAAAAAAAGTTCTTTTTATCTTTTTTTCTCTCTTGTTATAAACACTCTGTCTTTCTGTAAATCTGAGAAACAGCCGTTGAACAGTTTCTGGTAGGTTTTGGGTGAGTCATCTGACTGGAATGTAGCTAGTACGGAAAAAGTTACTAGTCTTTAATTCAAGATCCAGCTTTTGTCTCTGGCCGTTCTGACTCAAATTCCTGTTGCCATCTGTTGTGTTCGGGTTACTTGCAGGAAGGATTTGAAAAGTTCTGTGGTTTTTTGTTTGAAAGTCCAGTATTGTGGTCACCTGAGGTGAGAGTTTTGATCAAGGCTCTGCCAACTGGCTGCGATACCTGCCCCTGTTTGGGTAGTGGCCTTACGCAGAAATCAGGAATGTCAAACTTGAGCGCAATGACAGGTCCTGCTAATCAGATAGGAACGTTTAGTAGCATACAAGGTGTAGGCTGGACAACCTCCTAAGAGCTGTGTAGCGATTTTTTTTACTGTTTTTTATTAAGGAAGTTGCATTTTATACTTTATATTTTTCATAAATCTATAAAGAGTCTTTTTTTAAAATATTATTTTTCCTCTTAAAAGAGAAAGACAAAATATGTCTCTCGGAGTTAGCACTGTGAACATAGTTAAAAATAGCAAATTCTTTTTTCATTTCTTTTCTCCTTAGGATTTTTATTTTTGGACTTTGGACTTCTGAGACTTCATCACTGCAATCAAAGATGAAAAATCTACAATCTAGAGTGTAAATTTCATTATCTGATGTTCTTAAATTCTATAGTCGATCTATGGTATCGCTATTTGCCAATCTGCTGCTGCATTAAATTGCTAATTATTGTATGTTTTTATACTTTATAATTAGCTTGTTAAATCCATACCCCAGTGCAATTCCTTAAGTAAAATCAGGCTGATAATAAAGAAAGTGCAACAAGAAAGAGCAGCCTCTGAATTTAGTTGAGTATTTTAGGTGGTAGCAGCTCAATGACAAGTGGATTAAAGGACTGTAATAACCTCTTGTGATAAATTTCTAGTGTTTTTTAGCAAGTGCAGCCCTTGCTTTTACTGTGTTACTTGCATAAGTAACATTGAAAATCCGGTCGTGACTTTTGTTTTTTCCACACTCTACTCAGTACATAGGCTCCCAAATGTAGCTTACAGGGGGGAAAAAAGACTTTAAGTTAAACATACAAATAAAAATAATGGTAATGATAACTCAGGTATTAGTGCTTATAAAATGGGGCGCTAACACGGACCCCTTCCCTCAGCACTCGCCCCGCCAGGCGCACGCGCGGGCGGCCCTACTGCATGCCGGGATCCGTAGTCCAACCGAGCTGCCTCTCCACTTCCGGGCGCAGGGGCTGCCCGGGGCGGGGAGGAGGGCGGAAGGAGGGCGGAAGGAAGGCGTGGCCGGCGTCACGTGGCCCTTTGTTGACTTCCTCGAAAGGCGGAAGGTGGTGGCCTTGGGCCGGGCCTGGCTCGGTGGCCATGGGAGCCCGCGGTGGCCGCGGCCGGCCCCGCCGCTCCGCGCATGCGGCCGCCCTGCACTGAGGAGCCCCGGCCGGCCGAGGCCCGCGGAGGTCGGTGGGGYATCGCGGCACCGGGACGGCCATGTCCGTAGCAAGAGCGGAGCGCCGGGAGGCCCTGCTAGAGGGTCCCGGTAGCAGCGCGAGGGAGGGATGGGGTCTCAGAGAGGTCAAGCGGCCCCTAATGCGGCCGAGAAGCGTCCGAGTTTCCGCAGCAGCAGCGGCTAGGAGGGTTGCCCGGTGATTCGAGGGAATGCGGCAGAAGGAGCCGTGGATGTGAGGTTGTCAGCAGGAGATGTGGACATGGAAACGTGCCGAGACGTGCCGGGGGTGTTGCGGGCCGTGCGCTAAAAGGGTCGGCGRGTCGGCGTTGGGGTGATACTATATCCTCATGACATCCTCACTTCATAGGGAAATGTGTCCCGAAATCCTGGCGCTTCACCCGGTGGGGTGATTCGTCCCGGCTTGTCTCAGCCAGTGCAGCCGCGGTTTGGCAGAGGGAGCAGGTTGGGCTGCGAGCTGTGCTGTGTTTGGAGCTTGGGGGGATCCCATGATTTCCCTGCTGTCTTGCACCGTGTGTACGGAAAAGTACCGCGATAACGGGAAGTCTTGTGCGTTCCGAGGGTGAGGCTCTCTGCTGAGATACCTCTTGAATGGTGTTAGTTTGAGATGCCTTGATGGACCGAAGGAAGCGTTTAATTTGTTGAAATTGGTGTGCAACCAAATGCTACTGCTCCTAATAAAATCCATATATGTATCTATCCTGAAACTTCTGCTATAGAAATTTAGCAAACCAAGCCCAAGAATACTGATTTTTTTTTTTATTAGTCTTGTTTCCTAAGTAATATTTTATATAAAACTGGCAATAGAAAATGAAAGTTGATCAGATGATCACATGAGAGCGTAACTGGAAGAATATAACCCAAAAGAACATAAGCGAGCTCAATCTTGAGTTAATCTCTGGAGCTGTTAAGTAGCATTGAGGTCTAGTTTGCTAAAACAGAGCAGATGGGATTAATACAGGAGTCGCCTAGTAAGTAGTTTGGTTGGAGGAGGCAGTGATGAGTCCTGCTAAGAGGATTTCTGGAAGCTCCTTCCTAATGTGATTTATCCAGAATCAACTCTACAATAAATTCTATGGTTTTGTTATATGCATGTACTATAATTATATTAATTAAAATATTATATAATCATAGAATTAATAGTTATGTAGTGATAAAGATTTAAAATGGTAGATATTTCTAGAACTTTTTTGACATATCTGGGGAAAAGAAGCAAAATATTGATAACCTTGAACTGAACTTGGAAAAGTGAAACATAATAACGTGAACACTTACAGGCATCCATTCAGGAACTGAGAACTAGAATGCATTCAGCTTTGTTCAAAATGATGAGACTTAAACCTGAATAGATTAGTAAATTACAGTGTGACTGGGGACAATCAGTAGGATTAAAAGTAGTGATGCAGTTATTGCATCAGTATGTACAGGTTTTTATGATGCTTTATGGCTGAGCTTATGAACTTACAGTGCACAAATTACCTGATGGTTGAACTGAGTATGAGGAAGCTTGTGACCAAGAGCTAGGAGTGTCTGTTTAAATAAGGAAGATTAAAACAAAAATCTCTTGGTTTTGTAAAATGTTGGTGTGGTCTCTTTTATATAAAACACTTTGAAGGAAGAATGAATGAACACTAAGACATATCTTGGTAACCTTTGAMTAAAGTTATGTTTGATGTCCCAAGAAGGTTTTGACAGCCAGACCACATCTTCCTCATATATGTTTCCACTACAGCTTCTCATTAGTTTGACCCAAAAAAAAAAAAAGTGTAATAAGTGAGATAGTGAGATTAGATGATGTAGTCCCTTTTCTGCCAGTTGTCAGGGAAAGTGGCTGTTGTGACAGCTTTCTTGGAAAGGCAAATTGAGTAGATTATGATGAGGATAATACCTGCAATTTAGCAGTGAAGTTGCTGGAGTGTGAAACTATTGAAAGAAAGTGAAATTTAGAAAGAACTGCTGTCATATAGTGGGCTTTTTAATGCATTTCTGATTCTTGTGAAATTAGAGGGCTATTTGTTGTAAAAAAACTTCCACTTAAAAATTTTGCTGATGGGTTCCTAAGCCACTGTTTAAGTGTGTCTGATATCTCTAGCTTGTTCAGATACTCCGTGGTGCAGCTTGTGTGATGGTGAACCTCCCTTTGCTGGAGGGAGCAAAAGGAGAGCAGCTGACTCTGATGGGCTGCATGTCCTGGCTGAGGCTCTGGACTCTGCCTGTGCAGAAGGATAAAATAGCTTGAAGGTAGTACCTACCATGATGCATACATGCAGAGCTCTTGCATCTTTCACTGGGAAGACATTCAACTGAAGTACAGGCTAATTGCYATGGGAATCGTGCAAACCAAAGATTCCTGATGGAGAGATGCAAAACAATGGATGCACAGGAGATTGGGGGCCTTGCGTGATTGAGGCATTGTGTGCTGAGACTCTCTGGAATCTCTCTAGTCAAATGTGGAAGTTCTCTCTTTCAATGCTATGTTGCAGTATCTTGGAGCCTTTAAAAAGGAGTAGTATGAGTGCAATGGTACTGACATACAGGCAGGTGTTGCAGCACCATAGAGAGAGAAGCCCCTTTTAGAATTCCTGTGCATCAGATGTGTTGTTGAATTCAATGTTTTATTTTTATGTATACATCTCTGTATACACCATTATTTGTAAGGCAAGATGTACCAGTATAAAATTGTAGTCTGTTCTTAACAGCTGGAGAATGAGTTTCTTTTACTGTTGTTAAGTCAAACTCCTGAAGCCTGAGACATAAACCAACTAGTATAATTCATGCTTTTAGTGGCCTAGAAATGAATTGAGAAAATGCCATCTTGGAATTCATTTGCACTTGACATTTGGAAATGTTTTGAGAACCATTCTGCGCTCCTTCAAAACGTAAAGTGGAGCAGAGTGGGAATCTGCTGGTTATTAGGAAAAACTTCACGTCATCCTGCTTTTACTAGTTTAACACCTGGCCTGAGTATAGGGTTAGGATTTCAAGCTATGGAAGTCTCTGCAGTAATCTGTTTGCTGTTGGTCGCTGYATCCTGGGATTCATTTGAACTGTGATA
The DNA here is from genome assembly GCA_003342815.1 of Eudromia elegans. Lineage (NCBI taxonomy): Eukaryota > Metazoa > Chordata > Aves > Tinamiformes > Tinamidae > Eudromia > Eudromia elegans. The sequence continues at coordinate 893,457 of PTEX01000068.1, forward strand.
TGTTGCGTTCCTTGTATGTAAAATGTGTTYTATATTTAACTACCTCTGTGGAGTTAATGACTAATATTTGTAAAGCTYTATGAAGAGAAAAGCTGTATTCTTAGCAAGTGAGAAATGGGAAAGCATATTATTCTCAAGATATTTAATATATTAAATCCCAAAGSTGTTTTATACGTTGCATTAAGTGCCAATAAGCAGTGGAAGTGGCTTCTGGAAGCTGTTCTTTCCTGCAGCGTGTGAGAGAGTGCRAACGTGAAAGAAAACTTAAGTAGTGCCTGCTCTTGAGCTGGTGCTTAGAAGAAGTGAACATAATTACTTTTAGTGGAACCAAGTGMTGCATCCTGTGAACACAGTGTTGTGTTTTTCTGAAAATGTGAACTTTTATTACAAACACTATCACTTGTGTTCTTCTGATGCTGAGCACTCTTTAGGAGTTGGAGCTCCAGGTAGATGGAAACTTTGATGTTTCCAAGYGGCAGCTCTTGTGCGGGCATAGTAGTGCCCGCCTGTGTTGCGTCTTTGACTTGGAGAAGCTCTGTGGGATAAAACCCAGGCTTGTGTTTGCAGCTAGGACCCAGTAAGGAGCTTGCAAGCCCTTCTGGGGCCACCCAATATGAGCAGTTGCTACTCATGGAATAATCTGATACATGTTTTCTTTCAAAAAGCTTTTTTCAGATAATTTTTTTTTTAAAAAAACCCTCTCATAGTACTAGACAACCTAAACTTTGATTCCTATCACTAAAGGGTAAAAATAAAAAATTAGAGTTGTAGTTGTAGCTTTCTCACAGATAAAGCCAGTTCCCCTTTGTTTGAAGTTTTCTAAGATTTCCTCTTGATAATTTTATTATCCTAACAAAGTCCCTTGAGGAGAATATGTATTTGTGGGCAGGCTGTGTGTGCTTGTGCAGGCTGGCTGGCTGGTTGGTTTTACTTGCTTGTGCCTGCTTGTTTTTGTTCCCTGACACCACAACAAAGCACTCAGTGAAAGGCTTTTGACCATGACCTTGAGAGATCTGCTGATCTTGCGCTGTTCAGTGGCCAGGTTTTATTCTTGTATGAGCTTATGTGTTTTATTTGCCTCTAACAGAGGCTGAGCAAGTGCTAGAGCTTCATTTATTTCAAAATACTTCAGAAAGCTTTTGCATTGTAGARGGTTGTGTGTTGTTTTTTGGATGGTTATTTTTTGGGGGGACTGTTTATTTTAATAATGTTTTTGTTTTTTTAAACAAGTCTTCTTCCCCATGTCTAATTTACATTCAGTTAGCAGTAGGTATATCACAGCTTACCTTTAGAGTACACCAATTTGGAAGTCATAGCACTTTTCTTGTCAGTTAGGAAATATAGCATATAGCCCTGCAAACTGATATCTGAAGCCTTTTGAAATTCCCAGTAAAAGGGACTGTTCGGTATGAACAGGAAACAGATAAATATTTGCTGATAAATGTATAAAATTACTTTAAACCGACTCTTGTCTCAGGCTTTGCATAGTCATATCGTGACTGTTTAGCCTAACAGCTGAACAGAGCTTTGTTCTCTTAGGGATGTTAAGGATTTGTTCGGTTTGGAGGAGTGGGAGTGATCTCAAAATATTAACAACTTTGTTTTATGAAGCGGCTGTGTTATGGCAACTTTAAGTGATTTTATGGCAGTAGTTAAGTTTTTAACACTTGAAAAGTAAAATTTTTAAATGAGAACACTATTTCTAATTACTCTCTGGATATGTGTAAAAGTGGTGTCATTCTTAAGTCTTTGGTTTTCATTCCTATTTTTGGCAAAGTGACCATGTCACTTGAATAGCAAGTAAGAAATAACTCATCTAGCCTATTCCATAATCTGCTCCTGTGCATGAAGGCTGCCTTTTAAAGGTTGGGAAATGTATACAAATATTTTCTTTCAAGACCTAATCAAAAGAAATACTTTCCTTTTTGCACTTGTGCTTGGGAAGCATAGTAATTAGTGGCTTCCTTTTAGTTATGAAATAACTTCTTTCACTCCAGTTCAATGCTGTCTTACAAAAACTGTAGTAGGATATTCCTTTAGAGTTTTAAATACTTTGTACTACCTAAATCGAGACTGGCACTGGGTGTTAACAGAAGGGAACTTTGGAGTTCATAAATATGGTTCTTGGGATTTTTTTTCTCAAAAGTAACAGTACAAGATGCTCTTATTTTCTGGCTAGTAGATTTTTTACTGTAAAATGGTTTTCAAGTTTCTCTGCAAGTCTGAGTTTTCCTAATTTTTCAGCTTTGTTATGTTTGAACAAAACACCCTGCAGTATTTCTGTTTTTCAAATCAGATATTCCTGGTGAATTTATTTTTGTAAAAATTTTACATTTTTACTTCTTAAACAGCTGTCATGGAGGAGTTGGTGGAAGATGACATCTGTATTTTGAACCATGAAAAAGCAGATAACACTCACAAGAGAGATGGAGAGGTTCCTGTTTCCTCCTACAGTGGAGATGAGTCTGTTGCGTCGCACTTTGCCCTTGTCACTGCATATGAAGACATCAAGAAACGGCTAAAGGAGTCAGAGAAGGAAAACTCCCTCTTAAAGAAAAGAGTGAGAATTCTGGAAGAGAAGGTAAGAAAAAGTTCAGCTAGCTGCCTTCTGTTAAGAGCTCCTTTAACTATCATGTAGATGACAGAGCAGATATTATGTATATAAAGCATATACTGAATTTTTTTTTCCCAAGTAAAAATTCTGATAGTCTATTTATATTATATTTGTTAGATGGGATTTCTTAAGTGTTTGTGTGTCTATGTACATGATCTGGTGGAGTAGCTCCACACAGAGATACTGGTTTGCCTTAGAAGGAATTGTAGTTGTATTAGAYCATCCCTGCATCTTATCTACCTCTAGAGTACTTGTTAACTCGGGGTCATACAAGCATGTTAAATAATGAAATGCCATSTCTGTAGGTTGTCAGAATCTGTGAATTGTTAAGCACAAAGAGATTCTTTTAATAAACATAGGGACATCATCAGGAAAAAAATGGTTAGTCCAGAATGACTAGTTATTAGCTGCCACCTTAAACAGCTTTGTAGTTCATGTTTAACATGAAGTGTTGGCTGGCTGTTTTTTTGATACTGTAATTCTAAAATGTAAAGTAATATTAAAAAAAGTTGCTTCTTGTATGCAGTTGCTTACTGTATGCAGTAGTCTAGTGAAGTTCATTACAGCTAAGAATTGATCATGATGGAGTTGTGTATCCGCAGTTAAAGTTACTGCTGAACATAAAAAATCATTCAGTAATGTCTTTGCAGGAGGACTTGCTTTTTCAATTAGTTCTTTCTTATTAATACAAGATTTGAATTAAAAAACAATATAGATCAGTTTAATGTTGCAGACTGTAAAAGCATTAACTGCACTTACTGAATTTTGCTSTTCTCAGTATGATAGTAGGAAGGTTCTTATTTCTTTGGCTTGTTAAACCCTTAGCTCCTTGGCTCCCGTCTGGAAGAGGAGTGCAGCTCTGTTGGCCGGGAGCAGGTGAACAAAGCCTACCAAGCCTACCGAGAGGCCTGCATTGACCGGGACGCTCTCAAAAGCAAACTGGATAAAATGGTAAGAGAGCTTCCTGTCTTATGCGTGTTCTGGAAGTACAGCAYGAGTAGTGAATGCGTACTGAAAAATATGTTTTACTGGCTAAAGATCAGTGGTGTTTGTTTTATGGCCCATACTTGAAACTATTGCTATTCTTTTAAAATATCACCTTTTCATTACTGGGCTTGGCTAATGCTAGAAATACATCTTAAGTCAACAAAAGGATTAAGATGTTTTCCTGAAAGARAAAGTTAAATTGGCCGACATGATAGAGAATTTTTTCCCCCTGACAATAGAGGARAGAAACTTCTGAATGCTTGAAAATCATGAATGAGCAGTTGCAGTCTAAAGAAGTGGAACTCTTACAACTGAGAACGGAAGTAGAAACTCAACAAGGTACATATTTGGTTATTCCATCTGAACTGGTTATGCTGTGAACTTTTGATGACTTTTAGTGWTTATGCTGTTAAATTGGCACATTCAGAGGCTTTAGTCCATATGTAGAGTGAGCTGAATACTGTAATGATGAATTTCAGGCTTATGAAAAGCCATATGYCAGGCATTTCTGGCATATGATGGCATGCATGTTAGATGGCTGTAGGCAAGACATGTAAAGCTATGAGGCTGTTGTGTTTTTCCACATGAGGTAATTCTAATATTTTGAAAGGTACATAGACTTACAGTTCAGTAGGCTTATATGTGTGTGTTTATGTGTGGGTTTATTTATTATTGCTGACTTGTTAGGACCATTATCTTATGTCACATCTCAGCATGTACGTGTGTGGGGGAGCTTTTTTGGTTTGTTTTTTTTTGTTTTATCTCTCCTCTCCTGTCTAATATGAAGGCATAGGTAACCTCCAAACTTTACTTGTTTGTTCTGATTAGTATTTTTTACTGATAGGGGAGGAAAGAAAAAAAAAAAACCTCAGGCCAAATGAGCTAACACTTCAAATATGGAGGATAGGGCTATATTTTCAGTGTGTAAGAGATAAGGAAGACAGTATATGTGCAGACTTTTGTATTTTTCAGTGACTTTATGGTAACACTTTTTTCTTTGTAAAATCTCCASAACCTTCCTGGAAAGGAGAACTCTGTCTTGAACTTGAAACAACTTTTTTTTYTCTCCTGAATATCTTTGTTAGTGTTACCATTTCTTTGCTGTTAAAGACTAAAGCATCTGAAGTTTGAAGAAATTGAGGAAAAAATTCTTAACAGTGAGGGTGGCGGAGCCCTGGAACAGGCTACCCAGAGAGCTGGTGGAATCTCGATCTCTGGAGATCTTTGGCACCCTGTGCCACATGCTGTAGGTGTCCCTGTGTGTACAGGGTGGTTGGACTGGATGATCTCTGGAGGTCCCTTCTATCCTTAAAGATTCTGTGATTCTATGACTTGATAGCAGTTACCTCTGGATGAGATTTTTATAGGGCATCTGCTGATTGACAGAAACTGTTTGGGAAGTGAAAGGTGAAATCTTTTATGTATTGAGTCACCTTGAACAGAGACTGGACTCTAATTGTCTTGCTTATCTTCGTACAGTGATGAAAGAGCTAAATAGTACTCAGTCTTGCTGGGAAATAGAGAAGCTGAACAGCGACCTGAAAGTGCATAGTCTGGAAAAGGATCTAGAAGAGCTCAAGCAAGAGTGCAACAGTCTCAAAAAGGAACTGCAAAAATCCAAGCAGAAGGTATCTTTATAAGGAATTTTTATTAGAAGACTTGACTGTGTTATAATACTCTCTTAAATATTTTCTTCTGGCAAAATAGAAGGTAGAAAACTAAGTATGTAATTGAGTGGAAAATTMCTATCTTAGTAAAATTAAGCATAGCTTCTTGGAAATTGTGTACTTACACAGGTGAGATTTCCCAGCAGTTGCCACTATAAGCAACAGAAAATGAAGTTTTACAATTTCTTGTAAGTAGCCATTCAGAATGAAGTGTTCTGTGCTGGTATTTGTTTTGGACAGAGCTGCTTAAAGGAATGATAAAATGCTTATCTTAAGAGATCATGATCTTTATTTGAAGAGCTGTAGCACTGTCAGGAAAGTGATTTTTTTTTTTTTGTTCAGGTTCAGACTGTCAGTGTGCTTCTCCTTAGCATAATACGTTAGCTCAGAGATGAAGCAGTCAAGTATATTTTAAGTGTAAAATATGGGTCCACTTTTTTGCACCTCTTCAGCACCCCAGGTCCTGGGATAGGACAGTTGAAAGGAGCAATAATGGTGCTGGGTGGGAAGAGTGGCTTGTGGAACATGTTTTGCTTGGAGAAAATGCATCATTTGATCTTAATTTGGAAACATCTGACTCTTATGAATGCATTGAAATTACTTCAGAAATGTACTTTTGAAGCAAACTTCCTGATGATTTCTGCCCCCTGTGCCTTGCATTGTGGAGTTTTCTGGAGCAGGGAAACTGGATTCCTCTTGGATGAAGCTGWCCAGATGCACCCCAATTTCCTGGGGCATCCAGAGAGGAGACTAGAGCTGCCTGAGGTCATGTCCTTCCCCATAGGTGCTCTCCAAGCACGCGTAGGTGGAGTGCTGTGTCCTCAGCACTGAGCTGTTTCCACAGAGCAGCCCTTATGYTCCACTCGCAGATACATGTCGATACCACTGCATCAGATGTCTTGTCTTGGGTTTAGTATGTGTTTTTTCCACTAGGTGGGGATGAAGCCCATTAGCTGGGCATAACTTTTATTACTGTTGCCTCTTTTCACTTGCAGCTGGGGCTCCTAATGATACTTTTAGTAACTTGTAAATTTTGAAGACATTCTGTAACTGGTGCGCAGTGTTGGTGTCTTCAGGTAATTTTATAGAGTAGGGTAAAAAACACATAATTAAGGGTTGCAGCTTGTGTTGTAACAGTGTTACAAGAAAGACATTACTAGACATTACAGTGTTTAAATGAGGTCTATGATGTGAGTGTTTCTTGTAAAGAGGGAGTTCAAGGAAGGGCTTTTTTATATATACATTTMTATTTTGATCTTGATAACTTGTAAATATAGGAAATAAAAATGAACAAGYTTTAAAACATGCGACCATGTAGTGCAGCTGGGAGTTTTTTGAACTATGAAATTGATTCTTCAACAGATGATAGAAAAATCTTCAAAGATTGGGGGAGTTGTCAGGTGAAACACAGAAATATGACAAATGCACAATGACAAGTCAGCAGTGTTTCAAACCCACCTGCTTTAGTTTTCCATTTATTGATTTTAATATTTTCAGGAAGTCTGTGTTTCAGATTTTKTATTTTAGGTGAATATAATGTGTGTGTTTGTACTAGCAATTTCCTGTGGTTTCATGATGGCCTATGTTAATTTAAAGTAACAACTCAAGTTCAGGTAACACCTTGGACTAGAGAAAAAGATTAAGTAGGAAGGGAACAGAGGAAAAAATGGGTATGAATGAAAAGTTAAAATAGAAGCATCACAAAGATGGTGATTGCTGATGTAAGCACCGTGTCTGATGTGTTGAGCACAGAGTGGCAGATTGTATGTATCTCTGTGTATCACTTGCCTCCATGTATCATGTAGATGTAAGGGAGAAATAATATTCTAGCATAAAAAACTTGTGTCACTAAATCTGTACTGAAACATTTTGTTCTAACTTAAAAGATCTTTATATTCTAGGGCAGGGAAAGAATAAGAGAAGACTTTTTTTTTTATGTGCCAAACTCTTTGGGTATTAACAGTCTTGCTCAGTTTGTGCTTTTCAAATAAGTGCAAATTCCAGGGGCTAAGCTGTGAAGAATGCTGGTCATGCTGATTCCAAGCCTGTTGGCTAGTCTAGTACTATCTGCATATCTGTGTGCTRGAAGATAACCTAGTAACTGTTTTGTTTATATGAAGGCATAACTCGAGCATCAATTCGTTCAGTATGTCAAGCCAAGCATTTTTAAGTGGAAATTCTTAGTTGAAGTCTTTATGCCCATTTTGAAAACTACTGTAGCTTAAAAAAATCAAGATTACTGTACTAAGGATTTTTGAATGTAAACTACAGGGTAACATGTTTTTTCAGTATTTTCAGTSAATAGATCTGAGCTTGTCTGATCATTTCCCTCCTCCCTTCCTTTCACACTGTTATGCAGGACCAGGCTCGAGAAGAAAATCCACTAAATGGGGACTTCCTTCAAAGCCAAAGCATTCAGAGGTATGAAAATTGAGTGATTTGTGGTTTAGTTTATTGAGAAGTGTTTGTTTGAACTAGTAGATTTTTCTTGCAGCATGTACAAGGTACAAGCAGCTTCTTTCAATCTACATAAAACTTAASCTGAAGTCAACTCCAATTTATTGAAAACACCATCTCTTTTTTTTTTTTTGCTTTCCTGTATTGATTGATTGAACAGCATGACAGTGTGAAGAAAATATTTGCATCTTCAGATTAATGTACAGAAAATGAGACTTAAGTTCTCTTGGATTTAGAGTTTGTCTTTTAATAATTRTTTGACTTGAGATAGTAGTTTAACTTCTGAGCCTCCTCTTGACCATAGGAATCTTACACTTCTGTACATGTGAAGATTTTGTATTTCTATATGTGGTAGTTTCAAAACACTTTTGTTTAGTGCTGAAACATGTATTTTACTTAGTGCACAGAAGTAGTATTTCTAGTTCTGGTATTAGTGAAACTGGTCAAGTAGTATTTCTATTCAATGTTTTATTCCTTTAAAATTTCTTTAATATTCAGGAGCCATTTTGTGATCTCACCCTTTGAAGGACTATGTCCAGTTCTACTGGTGTCTACTCTTTCTATCAATCTTAGAAATAATGTAACAAAGTAAGYGATTAAGAGGGCAGCGTTCTGTCAAGACAGGTTTGGGTTGGCGTTAGTTGGGAAAGAATACTAAAGACAAGTCCCAAAGCCATTGTCATGCTCAGGTGGGAAAAGGAACGTAATGTGACAAGAGCTACTTTTTCTAAAAGTGGCTTCAATTACATTTTGACTACTTCACAGTGTATGAGTTAGTATTATCTTTGTCAGCACTTTCATTAATGGTCACACTCTTCTCTCTCCAGGGGTCCATGGTTACTAAGACTGAATCTGAGTGAAGATCTCTTGCTAAACACTTTTGTTTGTGATTTATATCCAGAATATTTAAAATTTGGGGTAACAGTGGAAATTAGTGGAGGAGAGAGCAGTACTGAGCTGCCAGATACACGGCCCTAGAGGTGACATGTTACAGTAGCTTTTAAGTGTTTCCACAGCATGTCCGAGTGCATGGAGTTCAGGTGTAAGGTGCTTATGAAATCTGTTCTGCAAAAATCTATGGACTGTTGTATTTCCCATTAGCTGAATCCTAAGTGCCTGCTGTAACTAGTCCTTCGGGGTGTTCAGTGGYGATTCCACTTGCAGATGATACACTAAATGCGGAGATAGTGTGACTTACTGTAACCGCTGTACGTTGCCCGTCTCTCCTTATATCCAAGGAAGCAGTAGAAGTGAAAGATTCCCTCTCCATTGATGATAAGGGGAGGCTGCTAATTCTGGAGCTGTTTTAGAAGTGTAGAGTTTTCCACCATTAGTGCATAGTTCTTCGAAGTTATGCTTTACTGCTTTTACTGTTCCCCTCACTGGAGTGTGCAGCAGACAGATGTATCTTTTTGTTCTTCTGTGCTGTGTTCCTTGCTTCAGGTAAACAAGGAGGGAAGACAGATTTAAGTTTACCTTCTGTCTACTGAAAGTTTGCCTGAAAAAAAAAAAGTATTTGTTCTCATCTTGTAACCATTCACATAATATAGGCTAAATGACTGTACTTATGCTATAGTCCTCTCTATTATTGTATCTGACATATGTCTGACATATGTGTGTCTTTTTAAAAAAGAAAAAGAAAATGTCTGGTATTTATCTATGCAGAAGAAAAGCATCTGAAGAATATATTAATACTTCCAAATTTATCTCTGTAGMTAGTCACACTTCTTGGTGTACTGATGTGATCTTCCACAAGAGGGAAGAGTAGTCCTTCATAAGGAGAGAGCATCACAGTCACATCTTGTGGTTTACCTGGCTAGCGAAGAGATGGGAACGGAAATCAATCACTGAAAGAAAACACTGCAGGCRCTTTGTCGCAGATCTAGTTAGGGTCATTCTAAAATCTCCTTGTRTATGCACACACATATATGTGTGTATYGGTGTCTGTTTAGATTATGCATTTCAGGAAGGGAGACTATTTTTGCAAAGTCYAGTAAGGCAAATTTGTTTCACAAATACTTGCAATTAATACAATCTGTTCAYCTTCTTATTACAGTAATTGTAATAGTTAAAAATGTGCTCAAATTGAATCTAATATATTTTGTATGTTAAAAGAAGAACAAGGGGAGGAGAAAAGAATATTTAGAGATGTCATACTGTGTCATGTGGGGTGTACCCTATCTAAAACATGGGAGTGCATAAGGAAAGATAAGTCATTAAATGAATATATTTCTTCTTTGTTAGAAGACAGCATAGGGTAAACTTCCAAGTGTGTGGAAATCCCTGTATTTATTTATTTATCTTTAACTGTAAATGCCTTGAAAAGTAGTGACTTTGCCATGGGTTATATGCCAGTATCCACRAAAAATAAAATAGTTTGTAGATAACTTAAATGAAATTCTGATGTTTGCATTCATTTGCAAGATTGTCTTTCAAGGAATTAAACTCCCATTATAAAATTCACCCATGCWTTTTCCTTTCAACTGAGCTGTTCTTACATTCACTACATTAATATATGAATGCATTTGAGTGTTGAACAGTTCTGATAAAACTGAAGTTTGTTAGTTTTGAGATGGGGGGAGGGRGTAAGTGAATAAAGGGAGTTCATGTGATGACAGCACTTTAAGTTTAAAGTTGTCATCTTGTTAGAAGTTCAAAGAGCCAAGAATTCTGCAGTAAGAAGCTGCGGGTTTGGCTAAACTTATTAAATTATCAATGCTGAGACTGTTGTGGGTTGTTTTTGGTTTTGTTTTTGGTTTTTTTTCCCCAAATATCAGAATTGCCATTACCATGTGTATTACCTAGTWAACTAATAGGTTTCTATGGGTTCTGCAGGGTGTTTTTTTGTTTGTGGGTTTTTTCTTTTTTTAATTTTAATTTCTGTGTTCCAAGGACAATATTCTRTTTTGTCCTGTTGAGTTAAAGGAGCTTCTGTTGGTGCCAGGCAGCTCACAGACCATGTATTGGCCATAATGCTGCATCTTGACGCTTCCAAGTGTGTTTATTTCTGTGACAGAGTTCATAAGGGATGCTAAACTGCTGTTTTAGATGGGGTAAAAATCTCTATAAATGTATACCTGAAAGTCGCATACTTGCCTTTCATAAATGTGGGTTGTTAGGATGTTAAGTATAAAAACTTCTTATATCATGTTTACATTGCAGTAATTGGACTCTTATTTCCTTTAAGAGAAATAAGTCACCAGCACAATTAAGCTGATTGATATTTCAGTGAAACTTTGCTTGGGATTTTTACCAATGAAAGTATGAAGGTGTGACTTTTCTGATTTGGTTCTTGATTATCATACCAGCTCCTAACCTCAAACTCCGATGTTGGATCAGTCCTGCCATTGCAAAATACATTTCTCATACTACACTTGTCTTATCATAAAATGAACTAGGTCTCTAATTTCTATAATGTCTAATAAGGCAGTATATTAACATGAATTGGATTACTTGAATATGAAATAGCATGTTGAATTGGTTGAACCTGGTCTCCATTTGTTTATTCAGTTTGCATCTCGAGTAGCAAAGTGGTATGAAGAGTCAATACTAATTTTAATTGAATATTTAAGACTGATCAATTAACATGGCTCAGATTCTAGTGCGATAGTGTGGTGTCATCTATCAGAAGCAATTCACAGTTAATGCTCCACCTAATTTATATAGTGGATATCTAGTATCCATTTAATGTATTWAAAAAGACAGTATTCCTTTGAGACTACTAATTTTATTGGAAGGTGCTTACTTTCCAATAATGTAGTTGGAGAATATACTTAATATTGTTTCCCCTTTGGAGAACTTGAAGATATTACCTAGTATGATGCTATATGCCATAGCATATAAGAGTCCAATATGATATAAAAATGTCCCTCAATTTGAKGTATTTAATACTACTGTTGAATTAATTTGAATTACTCTAATACAAATTGACAATATATTTTGGGTAAAAGCAACTTTTTAACAATTAATACTCAATTAGCCTTGRAACTATTACTAAACCTGAGGATGCTTTAGAGAGAGCAAATATTTAAGTTTAATTTTTGTTTGTTTTGAAAGTGTACAACAAGCATATTGGGATCTGAAGAGAGAAATGTCTAATTTGCACCTGGTGACTGAAATGCAAGCTGAGATTCTACGAAAACTGAAAGCAAATCCAACAGCAACCAAGAAAGGCAAGTCAGTGCTTAAAAGAAYAGCCCTTACAGATGCAAACCGTTGATTTAAGCTGTAAAAGGAAACTAGCTCTCATATCTTATCAGAATCTCATCAATTGAAGTTGATAAGCCAGGCTGTATTATGGTTCCAGCCTACCCATTTTCTGCTTTTGCCTCTATCTCATATGGTCAACTTCACACATAAAGGTGTTGCTGATGTGTGGGGGTTTTTTTCCTTTTTTTTTTTTTTTTCTTCTTTCCTCCTTCACTACTGTATTCTCTTCCCCTTGTGGCTTTTTTCTCAGTCAAGTGTTGCTTATGTGCAGAAGGCTGAGGTGTTAAGCTTACTTGTATTTGACCTTTTACCACGACTATTTCATATTTAAGGGGGAAAAAAATATATTTTCAGAGTGTTATTTTTCTTGTATAGCATATATCAAGAATTCATTTGGCAGCATTTCAAAGCTAGATATTAACACCCTGAAAATACCTTACAATTGCATATTTCTATATGATAGCATTCAGAAATGTTGCATTTTCTTGCAAAATGTGTTTTGGCATTTTCTGAATGTCAGACTTGTGATGCTGCAAAACTTGATTCAGTGCTTAATTCAGCTGCCCCTTTGCAAATCAGGGGCACACCGTGCAAATGAGGTACATAATTTCAGTGAGCAGTTAATCAGATGGCTCATCTATTTCATATATATGTTGCAAGTCAAATGCTTTGCAAGAGGTGGTTCTTAAATACTGAGTTGTGGGGCTAGCCACACTGGCCTCGCGGTACTATCTCCTTGGTTTTGTGCTCATCTGAATTGGGGAATTTATTGTGTTCAGAATATAAGCGATGCTGGATTTGGCTGCACATGTTGAGGGCCTCAGTCCTTACTCCATACAAGGTGAAGCTGTTTTGCTTCTGAGGAGCTTWGGCTGGTGCTGGGAGCTCGCCATAGGACTTGCTCCAGGTCAGGAATGGCTTTGCCTGTGGCCAGCAGTGATTAATGATCAGTGTTTGCTAAACTGTCAGCACATCTGGTAGACTTGCGCACGTTGTGACCAGGTGAGCCAGTCTTCSTGAAATTACAAGACACGTTTGTCAAATTCAGTTCCCAGTTTCTGTACAGAAGTTATGAGTTCTTAATAATCCTTATGTGTGCCAGGGTTTGTGATAATGGGGATCTTTCTGTCCAGATCTGTTTTTAATTTGAAATTGTGTGTTTCTATTACATGAGTAGTGGTTATCCCGTTATTTTACTTGTAGAAGAGCTTGCTTATTTATTTATTTATTTATTTATTTATTTGCTAATGCACTTGTGCATGTGTAACTACTCATGACAATATTGATTGATAGAATTGCCAAGGTGTTTTTTCCTCTTTTTTTCTATAGGCTTTTTTCTATATTTTTTTAGAAGTATGTTAAGACTTTGTCRATTTAAGATAAGAGTTAAAACTGTTCTTCACTTACCTTGCCAGCACCATAAGAGGTATTTCTGTAGTGATAGTCAGGAACATAATGTATACAAAAACCTTGACTTGTGCAAAATACAGGATAGCATTAACTTTAAAATTTCCATTTCCTACATCTGTAGTACTAGCTGTTTGAAGTTTTATCTTTACCATATAGAAACTAGGTCCTGCTGTATTTTTTTTAATATTCATAATCTTTGGAGATGTGCAGAATTAAATCCCCAGAACACATTGCAGTATTCATTGCACTGTATTTGATATTAAGATAGTATTGGCTACCATGTGGATTCTGCTTGGAGATAGTTTATATAAGAAGGCATTTTCAGTGTGTGCTTGTGGATTTTTCTTGCAATTTCCAAGTTCTTCTCCACAAAGTATGTGCAACTCGGCCTTTTCTTTTTGCCTGGTGTTTTGCMGTGCTTTTTGTCATGTAGAACATCAACAAATTGAAGAGTGAGAACTCCCTACTACCTTGATTTGTGTACCTACGTAAACTGTCTCTCTGCCTATAGAGAGATTATTTATTCATTATTTTTGTGTGGAATGTTTATGAACTTGTTCGATGTAGTCAGAAACAGATGCCAGTGATTGCCCTTGTGCTTGCTCTTTGCTTGGCTGCTGTCGTTGGTCATAACTTGATGAYTACCAGTTTATTCTGTGTTTTACTGTTTCTGTGTGGACAGTCTGTTACACAGGGAATAAAAAAAGGGGGCTTCACAGTGCTGCTTCAGCAGGGTCATTCTATCTGTGCCTGTAYACAYGAGTTGTCCAGTRTTCAGCTGAACACTGGAAATATTTAATATCAACTTCTGACTAGCTTTACCTGCAAGGAGATTGAGATTAAGCTATACCACGCTCTCACTCAAGGGGGCTGTAATGCCATACAGTTTTGAAGATGTTCAGCTGTGGTGCTGCAAATGGCCCAGTTATTAGAAAGTTTTACTATCTCTAACTATTTTATGGCTAAATGGTWTAATTATGACTGGATTTTTTTTCAGCTTTGCTAATGTTGTAATATTTGGAATATTTTCCAGTGACAGATGCCATTTTTTCCTTGAACTTTTAAAGATCCATAGACCTTCTCACGTGGCTTTTTTTACACCTGTTAGCAACGGTTAAACTGGTCTGTTTAGCTTGAACTTTCAGACTTGACAAGCATACTATTGAAAATTGCTTTTTGCAGGCATTGAGCACCGTGTGCTGCTTTTCTTATTTTTTCCTGACTAGCTGGAGTTGCATACTTTGACCAAAGCAGTGGCTGCTGTTTCTGTCCCTTAACAGTTAGAGCTCATCAGAGTTTAAGCAGGACTTTGGAGGTTTTCTTGGTGTTGCTTATTTTTTAGACCTAGTGATTTCAGGATCCTCTGGTTTACCTTGCAAAGTCTGCCCGAGAAGCTTCATAATGTAGTTCTTAGTTACAACTTTTAAAAARTGTTTTGCTGCAGTAACTTGAAAACACTGCTTGTAACATCTACTATACTGCARTATATTCAGARWATAWAAAMRYKCTSTKTTYTSTGYRMAWAWMWCTWTTTTTTTTTWATCTTCTTTCTTCAGCTGCTTCTGCACCAGTACAGTGTGTTGAAGACTTGGAGAAGAACCTTCCAAGGCTGCATTTGACAACAGTCTATAGAAAACCATCTCTCTCAAAGAATGATCAAGTACTCTGCAATGCTCTGCCCCTCCCTGTAAAAATCCCCTCTGAAAGAGTGACTCTGCAAGCATGGACAGATGAGAGGCCTATTCCAGTTGATGGGAAAACATTTCAGGAACAGCATTCTTATGGAAAGAGCTCTCTGGAAGATAATTCCTGGGTATTCCCAAGTCCTCCAAAGCCTAATGAGAATGCCTTTTGGGAAATGAAAAACAAAACATCCTTGTTAAACTGTCCAGCAGATTACCTGGATCAGTGTAATCAAAATTGCCTGCACAAGAGTTAAACAATTTTTAGAATGAACTGAAGCATTTTTAGAGTGGTTCTGAATAGGCACCTTATTGCTGGAACTTTTTACAGGGGGAAAACAATTAGTTGAAACTTTGTTTTTTATTCTTCTTTTTAGTTCCAAAACAGAAAGCCTAGTCTTTCTCTGCTGTAAATTAAGGAGCAAGTTCCTTGAAGTTCAAGCTGTGCTGGTATAATGTAAATGTAAACTGATCTAGCATGRGGCCTATATAGTTTTCCCTGCAAATGGCATGCATTTGCAGGAAATTACACTTGAAAGTTAGTTCCTGGAATAAAAACAAATTCCAGCTTTTTATTTGTTTGCGATTTGCATAATCTCAAATAGTTGGTATCCTATGTTGGTTATAACAGCTCTTACCTAAATTTTGACAGTCTCAGACCATGACCCAGAATTTGAGTCTCTGTCCTTCCCTCCTTTCAGTTTATTTCCTGATTCTCTTCTCATTCAGAAATATATTTGTGTGTGGTTTTTTTTATAAAAACAAATAGTAAGTTTTTTTCCAAAACTTTGATTTTTTTAATTTTTTTTTTTTTAATTAAGATAAAGGCAGGAGGGAAAAAACTGCCTGGCTGTCCCATTTAGACTGCACCATTATAGGCCTTACTGTGGACTCTAAAGGATCATAAGTGATGCTGCTGGAAGGTGGCAGTCGTAGATGTTTGGCTTGCTTTCAGTATGTACCAAGGAAACGGATGTTATCCTACACACAATGGTGCTCGCCACAGACCCCTCCTGTTCCCCATGCAGTTATCTTTGTTGTGCCTCCCCTGCACGTCACCAAAAGGCTGACATTTCATTCGTGTGGTCACTTAGGCTGCTGACTTTACTTTCATTAAAGAAACAAAGCCTTAATTTAATCAGAATAGATGTTTTAGCATTGCTGATGTATGTAAAAATAATTCTTGTGGCATCTTTAATATGCCGCTGAAACTAAAGTTATTTGAATTGCAACTGCCTGCTTTATAGATTGAGTGTCCAACTACTATTTTTTTCTCTTAAGTCAAGAACTTTTTTAGACAAATACAGTGTATGCTTTTTTTATTCTGCTCAATATCTGGCTTAATATAACAGGGTTGAGGGAAATACCTCGACTCCTCAATACCTTGAAGGGAAATGCTGTGTAGTTTAGATCTTTGATACTCAACTTGTCGGGGTGGTGAAGTTAATACTACTATTTACAGGTGAGTGGAGGGTGAAGTGCTCAACATCACAGATCAGGCCTCAGTCTAATAAAAAATAAATTTACAGCTGTTTAGTAGCCAGTTACCTTAAAATCACTTGCAAACCCACAGCACAGTTATGACTAGCATAGCCAAATTCGTGGTAGACTGTAAAGGTCTTACTTAGCTGAGGTGCTCTGTGATGTGTGTGGTTCCAACCACCCTCTTCTCTGTGGATTGAGTGTTTTGTATGATGACCATCTTGTGTTCGAGCTTGTCTATCAAACCTGAAAGCATCTTCTAGATCCCTTCGACTGTCAGTGAACAGCATACATAAGTAACGCTTCCCGTTCACCAGCTACTGTTTTTATCTTTCCATTATCTTGCTCACGTATGCGGGTTTGTCTGTGATTAATGGAAACGGTATCAGACGCTGGAATTTATTCTGACCAATGAACACAGCTGACTCAGGGGAGTACAATCTCTTGGAAAGTAATAGAACAAAACCCAATATGCATAAAACAAATCCAAGTCACTAGGCTTTAGCTGATGGAACCAACTACCTGTGTAATAACAAAGCGGCAGAAAGCATTTCTCATGTGGCTGCATAGRCACTGTTGTATCTAGTCCTAATGTTACCTTTTGAGGTGGCACCCATTACAAAGATTTTTTTTAAAGTTATGTTAGCCCACAGATATCATTCTGATTGATATTTTGAATTGTGCAATGAAGAAATCCTACTGTGTATGATTTTAAATAAATTTATTTTTATTTGAAATAGATTTTACTTATAAATGTTCTTGTAGTATTTGGCACCACAATTTTTACTCTTTGAATTTTTTGACTGTGTGTGAAGGTCGCTCCAGATACAAAGCAGCAGAGTGGAGGCTTATCTCCATCCACGCAGGAAGAAAGGACAGGAACAAAAGACATCCCCTGGATGCTGAAAATGAAGGGCTCGGGCACCTTAAGCCCTGGGTGTTGCTGGTGTTTCACTTGCTCTGTCAGGGCTGCCCTCCCAGCCTGTGTCTGGAAAGGAACAGGTCAAAATGAAGCATTCCTGTCCAGCGCCAGAGCTGTCCTGGGCCTCGTCTTCTCTCGTCTCGCCCCCTGCGCCGCAGAAGGGAAGAGTGAAGTAAAGTGACATTTGCTGAGCGCGGCTGTGGAGGAAGCTGTGACGCGCCAGAGCCGAGGACTTGCTGTAGGCAGGATTTCCAATCCAGTCACTCATTGCCGTGGCCGAAGCGCAGCCCTCGACCAGGGAGGCCCCAGCTCTGCAGCCACCTGGGAGCCGCCACYGCGCGAAGCAGCTGCCGCGCTGAAGCCGGTGCTGGCCTCTCGGCGCGACAGGGAGGGTCGGTTAAACCCACTCCCTTGGCCGAAGCAGGAACTCGTGACAGCCACTGCAGCCAGCGTCCGTGCAGAGGTCGGGCAGCCAAGGGGCTCGGGCTGTTCTCCATGCACACACCTGCACTTTCACTGCTGTACCTAAGCAAGGCAGAAGCCGTAGACCAAAATCTTCAAGCCAGGTAACTTGAGGAGAAAAGCACCTGAATGGAGACTTTGACGCTTTAAAGTTCACCTGACCCACAGGCTGGATTATCTGTTGTTCCTCTGCAACTACTGTTTCCGTTTAACAGATGTGGAAGACAGCTTTGGGGGCAAGAGGAGATGGTTCCTGTTTGCCTTGCACATTTAAGTGAGCATATGGCAAACTGATGAATATGCATTTGGGTATTTGGAGAGTTCAACTAACCTTCTAATAACAACTCTAATACAGGCTCCCCCTGCTTAGTTCATTTTACAGTTTTAAAGGTCTGATTGTTCTAAGCCAGGTTTGAACAGGTTTGTGGGTTTACAGCTGAGAGGAAAAAAGAAGCAAGCTTAGCTGGAATGTGCTGCCAATGTTTAAAGCTGGAAAAAGACAACAGCTGTACTGCCTGACTAGTGGAGTTACAGTAAGGTGATAAATGGAACAGTTTAAGTGTAACATGAACTATCCAAGCAACATRAAGTTGATTTAATCTGCTCTCATCTACTAGGCTTCAAGAGTTAACTTGTAGCAGACTGGTTCCTTCACACAGGTGCCTGTGTTGCTGATGCTTTGGCCTCCTGAAGGAACTGTGGGAAACCTTTCTTCTCCAGCCTTCAGGCAGCACCTCTGAAGAAAAGGCGGCCAAGAGGTAAAGTCTCCTGTCGTGTTGTGCCCTTGGAATACAGGACAGAGTTGTGGTGGTGGTTTTGGAACTGCCAAATGTCAGGCTTTTGCCTCCTAATAGAGGAAGGGCTGTATTACGTGCGATTGTATGAACAGAGGGTAGTGGGCAGAAATACTTATTCTTTTTCCTATCAGCAGTAAAGGTGAAAGTTCCTTTTAAATTAAGTAAGTCGCACATTTCTGTGACTGAGGTCCAGTTAAACCATTGAACTAATTTGTTCTTTGTGGTAAATGTTCTGCTAAGAACTCAGACCAGCATCTGCCACTTGATGCCCTCACTGGATTTTACAATGGAAGGGGCTGAGTGGCACAACCACCAGGGCAGCCCTGGATGCAGTGRCTGGTGAGATGATGCTGTTGGAGTATGAGGTTTGATATGAAGAAGCAGCAGGGCAGAAATAATGAGATATGGCACTGATTGTTGGCCTAACTTGTAGGATACCTGAAACTAGATGGGGACCTCCTAGGTCTTGACTGTTTGGCCATTTCTATGCCTGGGTAATAAACAGACCAGACAATGCAGCAAGGACTTGAGACGTGTGGCTAGAGCAAATAGGAGGGGGAAGGGCTGTATTTGGCTTCCAACTTGATCACTGGGTTCCAGTAATGGGAGATGGTTCCACYTCTGTCAGAAAACCCTATGTATTTGAAATGATGACTACAACTCACCCTTGTGGAATGAGCTTTCAGTTTACTCCRTGAAGGTGAACTTTTGAAATAAGGATGTTAAGTCATCTTCCTTCTCCTCCTTGTATGACATCAGTTTCAGGTGGCTTGCCTATCAAGGAGTTTCAGGTGAAGTCAGTGTACTTAAACACAGCTTGCAATGAAATAAGTATGTGYCTCTTCTCCCAAATGTTATGAAGGGGCCAAGATTGGCCTCTTTAGTGCCAAAGAAGTGTCAGAAGGCTTGSTGCCCTCTCTACCTGATGACCCGGTCCCTTAGTTCAAGACKTCATTCCATCAGTGTCAGGAGGCCWCGTGGTGGGCAGCTTGGCAYGAGCTGAGCACATGGYTCCCAGTACAGGAGAGCGTGGGGTGGGAGCTCGTGTCCAGTGAAAAACCACAGTGAAAACCTGGCAGCTCCGTGAAAGCTGCTGCAGTGACTACAGGCAGGGCAAACCCTCCAGAGGTTTACCCTCTCATCACTCATGGGCAACTTCCAGGGCAAAAAAGGTGCTTTTTAAAAGARATATTCCATGTAGAGCTAATTTTTTGTTTTTCTAATTCATTAGTGAAGCACAGTTTAGAGCATTATTAATACTATGGATGTATTTTTACATGGATTAGAATCCAAAGTTGCTAATCTCAGGAGGAAGGTTTTTCAGCTGAGGCAAAAACCAAATCCAAAGCAATTTACTAGTATGCGTTTGTCATTTCCTAGTACTCATTCTTTCACTTAAATAAAAGATGTAAATGCAATTAAAAGAGAGGGTAATGCATAAGAYGTTATGAAAGTGCAAGGTGTGAAATCAAGGGTTGGGAACTAGGAAACATCCAATTAAGGCCACGGGGGTATTTCAGAGGACGTCAGYGCACAGCACAGAGCTGAGCCCAGCTTTAAGGGCCGCGGTGAACAAAGGAGGAGTTGCAATAACCTCCGTTGTTACGTGTTTAATGAGGAACTGGGTTAAGAGAAGGGACAGCTTAATTCAGTACGTGCAATTCTAGGTACGACAGCAGATCTTACTGTCACCCCGGCAGTGCATGGTCGGAGTCCTTCAGCCAAGACCCTTATAAAAGGGGAAAGAAGTAWTACTTGGTAGTAGGTTAAATAACAAGGTTATTAGGATAAATTATTAGGTTAAGTAATAGGTTAGACAGGGGGAATGTGTTGTCGTAGGGCGTATCTGCCAGCTGTGGCCCAAGGCAGAGTGAAACCCGGCTGAGCTGTGGGCAGAGGCCCCCGCAGCACGCTGGCCACGGCGCTGCTCGTAAGGGGAACAATGTCCCGCGTATCTTTGTAAATGGAGCTGATCTGCACAATGGAGAACTCAAAAACTGCTGTCCTGGAAACCATCTCATGAGCTACTTTAAGTTTCCTTTCTTAAGTCAGATTTTTTAAAAAAAAAAAAATCTATATTCTAATAATTGAGCTTTTTAAAATTATTATTTCCCAGCTGCCCTGCCTCGGGAGCCAAGAGCACGTGCAGCTGTGGGAAAGGTGCAATTTTTCAGCAGTTAGTTTTGGAGCCGAGGCCCCCTAGATCAGCCCAGCAAGCCGGTCCTGCTCTACATCCTTTCAGTCCGCTGTTCCCAAGCCCTCCCTCRCCCTTCATCTGCGCTACTGTCCGATAGCAGAGATGTGGTGATTGTTATTGATTATTCCAGTAAAAGGCACAGATTAAAGKGCAAGGATTAACCTGTAGAGCTATGTGCTCATCTATATGCTTCTTGAAAAGACTCATCTGAATTTCCAATTTGAAGAGCTTTAGAGCAGTACTTRTTTTTGTGAAACAACGTACTGCAAGTATTTAAGTATTTTTAAGTATTAAAAATGTAACATGCTACTATTTGCTCACACTAAACATATTTTATCAGAGCGTGAAAGTGACCATGTAAGTAACTGCTATAAGTGGACATAWTCTTTCCTTCATTTGTAAAGAAATTCCTTATTCATTTCAAAACACTTCAAAAGATACCCTAGAACAGCTGAGCTTTAAGCACAATCTCCCAYGAAACCACTTACCTATTTGGGAATTCTCAGTAGGCTGCTTCAAGTGTGCATATACAAAGGATACGGACTTTTTAGTCGCTATCTTTTAGTCAGCAGTTCAGTTGTTTACTCATCACTACACATGATAGTTTTCAAGTGTGGTCATTCACACCTGAAGTGCAGAAGTCTATATAATGCTCTTCTGCCTCCAAGAGGAAAGCGGGAAGGATACCCCTCCCTGCCTTCTGGGCTTGCTCCCGTTCTCAAGAGAGATTGGGATCAGAAGATTTCTTTTCCTTCCAGAGTCGAAGCAGCCAGTCTGGGGCCAGGCACAGGCACCATGGGGACCTGGATGAAGCTCATGGTAGTGCTACTAGGTTCTCTCACTGTCTTCATTAAAAAAAAAAATAATGAAGCCAAGTGGTCCAAGTAGCTCTTGCGCAACTTGTCATCTTTGTCCTGTAGCAAGAGGACATCAACCCATTTCAAGTAGAAACTGAGCAACGCAACATGTTTCAAGTGCTGATGATACCTTCTGCATGCATTTTACTCTGTCCTTTTTTTTTTTAAAGTGCAACTTCTGGTCTAACCTTCTGCCTGTTCATTTTTTGCTGCAGGAAGACACCACCACTTACTGGGTTCTATCATCATCTCGGCCTCCTTTCACAGGCAGGAAACACTTCCTAATGTTCCTTCCTTGCAGGGCCAGTTCAGTTGATTGCTGTCTCTATATACTCTTAACTTCAGATGAAACCCATAATGATTTTAGAGTATACCTGATTTGTGATCAGTGCCAATACCCCTTAAGGGTGAATTAAGTTATGTAGGCTGCTATGTATCGTGTATGTCATGTAAATCAGTAACGTTCTCCAGAATACAAGGATCATAGAAATCTCAAGTCCCCAGAAAGAGGGACAGACTCTGTAATTTCAAAAACTGACAGCATSCTTTGTTTCTTTAATTATATAAATGATTTTGGCTTTTAATTTCAGGTATTTTATTCTCTATACATTCTACTTTTTGTATTTCAGTTGAATTCCATGTGGGGGGCTGGAGGTGATTTAAGAAGTCTATTTAAATTAGTCAAATCAAAGCTGGATGTAAAATTTCAAAGCATCATTGTAAGAGTCACTACACATTTGAAGGCAGCTTCTTTTTTATCTTCTTAATTCCAGTTGCTCTGTATTCTTCTCTTTGCTTCAAATATTCTGCTTTGCATTCTTCATAGAAAGCTGGATCCTGATAGCTACAAGACAGACACAGACATAATGTTGTTTTTCCTCTTGGAAGARGAAGCAGATACTGCATAAATAGCATTCAACTCATGTTTTTCACAACCAAATTTATTTGTTTTCCTTCGATAGTCAAGTTACTATATTTTTAAGCCTCTAACTAGGCTGGTCTGTACCCTCTCATAACCTTGCCCTCTGAGGCATGAACCTTTCAAACACGTGTAGTGGAAAAAATTAWGATAGAGGAAGGAAAATACATGTGGAATTTCAGTTCAGCTAAATCATACTTTATTATTTGCAGTTAGCTTCCTTCAGCATGTGGATCTGCAGGAGTGCACAGAAATCTATGCARTCTCGTAAGTACTATTAACTTGACTGGAACAGGTTCAAGTATATGTCTTGAATAGGAAGTGCATAGGTCCTTGATCATGAAGTTTAATTAATTTTACTTGCAGTCTTTTTTTTTTAAGAGCATTTTTAAAGCACTAAGCATTTGTTCAGTAGTGTGTATTTGGTTGAGATACAGGGKTTTTTTTTTTTWAAAAAAAAGTATTGCAAGTACTGCATGCCTGCATGGACAAGAAAACCTGAGTAGCACATCACTTTCTATGCAGTTGGATTTGGAACTTCTTGCAGCACATTTTTACATCTATTCCTAAATACCAAGAACAGTTGTCACTATTTAAGGGCTTTTAAGAGGCCAGTCAATTTATTCCACCAAATTATTCCACTTAATTAACTAACTAAATCCCCAGCCGAAACTCACTACAACCCATTCTCAAACTAAGACATTCAAGAATTTATCACTTCAGCCGGATAGAGGCAAAGCAAGACTGCAGAAGAGACCCTTCATTCTCGCGTGGCATTGGGAACCAGCTGAGCACTCTACTACCTAAAGTAACTTGCCCTTGCTGCTGCTCTTGCTCTTCACGACTGCAGGCCCTTTGCGGAATAAGCAGTAAATATTGGAAGACTTCTGTAAGAAAAACCACAAGGAACTTGTGCTAACGGAGCATGAAGGTTCTTCTGCACCTCCCCGTCACCTTAGTTTTGTGAAGGAAATAATCTGACCAGCACCACCTTTTCGAAAGCGAAAGCTGGTTTTCAGAAACCACTACTAATTAGGGTACTACACCACAATTACAAGGCTTGCAAAACCCATTACATAAGCTTCAAAGTTTATATTCATTTCTGTATTAGTGTAGGCCAAAAAAATTTAGACAAGAAAAAAATCAAAAGGAGCTTACTAGGAAACCAGACAATCCTTCAGTGCTGTGTTCTCTGGGCGGCACTTCACCACCATTAGAAGACCAGTTTCTTGACAGCATTTAGTAAATGCTGGGGAGAAAAAAAAATCTCTAGTTAGAAAAAAAAAAAAAGGCAATTAGTACAATCCCTACCTGGATGTATCTTAATCCATATGAAAAATAACCCTGACCAGATCTATTATTATAAAGATAATCATATTTTTCCTTAACTCTCGTGCTGTTTGTAAGGCTGTTGTCACTTGTTTAGCAACCACATTTAATTAGATTTGCTCCTCATGCCGTAACAGCTTCTCACGCATACTGCTGTTGCTAATACCAACAGGTTTCTGAARCTACTCTGGCAGCAAACCCCCAGCTCTCGTGCTTGCTTTTCATACTGACTATACAGGTGAACCAAAACAGTGTTCAGAGCAGGGTAAGCTGGGGCGTGCAGTGTTTCCTCTCCTCTGCGAGGGGAGGGAGGTAATGAAGTACTGAAAGAGAAAGATGTTGGGATCCTGGGATGATGACTCATGCCTAAGGGTATATTTTTATCTCTAGGAGTAACTACAACTATGTTGTGGTGTTGTCACACTGTACCGATATTTTGCTTAGTAATAATGATAAAGAATTAGACAAAGAATTAGCTCTCTATGAGGAAATCTCAAACTGCCTATATTAGTAATCAATCATCCTCTACATTTTACAGATGTAGAAGGATACAGAGAGAAGAAGCCAGTCGGGCCAAGGGCAACCAGCAGCCAGGCGAAGAGCAAAGCCAGATCTTCTGTGTTCCTGCCTGGAGTTCCCCATTTCTCCTCTTCCTAGTGTTTGCTGATAATTACTTAGTAACAGATAGAAGATATAACAATTTTTATTGAATATCTTCAGTAAAACTTACTTAATCTATCAACAAAACTTAACAACGCTGCAGGAACTTCTTAATGATGCTATAAAGTATAAATCAAGACAGCTATATTCAACTGAGCATGTATTTACATTGCTTCTGTTCTGTTGGTATGCAAGTTCTTGCCATAAATTATGAAACAATCTTCCCCTTTTTGTTCATGTTGATCAGATATGCAAAGGTCACTAGAGTAGCAGCAACTTTGATCACTTCCATTCTAAGGACTTACTGTATGGACTCACCTTTTCAAATTGTGTCACGAATCCAAGAGGGCACCTTAAAACTAAAAGTCTTTTTTTTGTTATTGTTGCTTCTGTTGGACTATTTAGATTRAATGTCCCTAAATCAATATCTCATAAAAAATCATGTATATTATCAATATATCATACAAGTTATCAGGCAGATTCAAACATCAGAAGCCTTTGGGAGCTTACGCTTTGCCTAGTCAACAGTTCAATTTCTATTCTCACAGGCACASGTTTAAGTGTGGTGCTGGGTTTGGGTTTTTTTTGTAGCAGTAGTACTCATCCCTCCCAGAAGCTGTGAAGTAAAAGAAAAACACTGAAGCCAASAGGAGGTCCCTCTCACTCGTTAGTTCTCCAGCCCTGCTTGGCTAAAGGTGTGATGGCTCCGGCCACAAAACCCGGAGCGCGGTCACAGGCGCTCCCTGCCGCTGGCCTGTCCCTCTTGCTGTGGATGTGAATGGAAAGCACGGGCACCAAGAAGGGATGAATCTGCTCCCAGCCACCTCGCTCCAACACTGCTGATGCTGAACAATGGAGCAAAAGAAAGAGCCGGCTGCAGCCTACCAGGCATCCCCACACACGCACAAAGAAATTCCATTATTCTTCTCCCTCCTTATTTCTAGCTCCTTAAAACCCCTTCCAGAGGCATGTAAAGGAATGTGGTGCAAGACCAGTTTAGTTTAGCAAACGTCTATGAGTAGCTTTACGGGAATCTAGAAAACGTTTTCATTTCGGTTATGCTCTGTCTTGCTTACAGCTCTTCAGTGAACCAAAGCATCTCACTGTTGAGCTGCACAGAGTATTAAAACTAGAGATTGGGAGAATAACCTCACAAATAGAAAACAGTATTTCCAGAAACAGTCTCAAACCAAGAATTAATCGCAGCCTGACTAGGAGAGTTGCCCCCCCCCCCGCCATTCCTCACTCAAGCAGTGCTGATATTGCAGACCAAAACTTCAGGGTGCATAATGAGATATTATACCACAAAACAACAGGATCTGATTGCAAACCCTTTTACTTCAACATTTTAACAGCTCGGAGCAGAAATTAAAACTCCAGGGGACTYGGCGTCACATGCAGAATGAACCTGTTTCCTGCGACTCTATGTCATAAAAAGGCCAATTKCTCTTTCACTGCTTATTTTAGAAAGGGACAGTTGGTCTTTTCAAATCCTGTGCACAAACCARTTTTTATAACTCCAGAAGATGGCYTGCCAGGGGTTTACAAGTTCACATGGGGAAAGGAGGATTTCCTTCCCCTAGCAAGCAGCAAGCTACCAAAACAGGTGCTTAGAGAGAAGTAAAACTAGGTGCAAACTTGAATCTAATTCATTGCAGAATTATAGCAAAATAAATAAATGTTTCAAACAATAAAACTCATTCCTAGCATTTCAGAATTGAAGTTTCATAATATGTTTTGAAATTCACTTGCAGTTTCAAAGACCAGAAATTAATTACAGAKAAGCTAAATGTCTAAATTTCCATTTAATCAAGGAAAAAACCCCAAAACAATTAAAGCACAGCTCATTCTCCCCTGGTCTGAACTACCCTTCTGAATTTCTGCCTTGCCCCGATGGATGATGTGTATTTGCAGAGCTCACTTTTTAAGCCGTGGAGCAAACACCGGCTGCCTCCAGATCTCCATCTGCAGAGGAGCAATGAGAAGCAGCTCCCSGCTCTCCTCATCTCCACTTCATCTCCCTGAGAAAGCAGGATGCAGAGAGRGAGGGGATGTAGGTTCTGGCATCTGTTGCAGGAGCAACAGAAAMAGCTTTTAAAAGTGTTCTGAAACTACTTCCAAAGCTGCCCAAACACTTTTTGGTATTTTGGGCGGTGTTTTGTTTTCATCAAAATCTGCAAGAAGTCCTCAGTAGAACCTTAATACCCTAACCTGAGTATTTTGAATGTCTAGTTCTTCTTTAATGCATTTCTTGCATGGCTAGACATATGGTTGACACTTTAACTATTAAAACATCATATAATTTTGAGGAGAGAAACATACAARTCTTTCCATGTACAAAGCAAGAGAAGGATAAAAAGTGTTCACGACGTACTGCCACACAACCAGCAATACAGAAATTGTTTTGACACCACTATGCCAAGGGCTCATCGTTATTATTTTTAGTACGTGAACTTGTAACATGACGGTCATTTTGGAAATGTTCATTTTTTGCAGATTTAAAGTATAACAATAAATTAACTTTTTTAATTCATATTCATATTTGCAGCATTGTACAATTAATATAACATCTATCAATCATAATAGATATTTTCTAAGTTTTCTTGTTCATATAATAAATGAAATATTCCTTATTATCAAGATARAAATGATCCTCTTGGGTCTGCCTGTGGTTTATTTAAAGACTTTACAATTTTACTACTTAAGAGAAAGTCCTACAGAGGTGTTATCTCACCATTTATATTTTCTCAACACTTATGATATTGCTATCACACTCTTAAAATAAAAAAAAAAAAAAAGGAAAGTAAAGAAAAGAAAAAGGGCTTGTATCATGATCCAGAGTAGGTATACATTCTATTCCTATAGTGTATTTTTTATCAGGGAAAAAAAAAAGAATAAAAATAAATAAATAGTTTTGTCCAAAGTTTGGAACATTCTTTTGGCTCTGCTGTTTCGTGAAGAAAAAATGCCCATGTAACAAGATGRATCTAGGGGGAGAAGGAAGGGAGAGGATGCAGTTTAGTTAAAAAGAAGATGGGCTTGCAACATGGGGATCTGCAACCTGTGCTTGTAAYGTGAACAAGAACACTAAAATGGTACAAAACTTTATTAACAATATTTGACAGCAAAGTTATGCTTTTAATTTTGTATTAAATTGTAATTTATTAGCTTGTTGCTTTGAAGATCAGTCAGTATTCACCGAGCAGATTCCTGGTGCATTTAATCAGCCAAAGGAGGTAGGAGAGTGAACAAGACAAGACTGTTCTACATTGTGGAGTGTGAGCTATTTGATATTTCTAACACTGCACAAAAGGAARCTTCTCTGTAGATTGATCATGGTTCAGTTAACATCACTGAATATCTAATACCTCCAACTCAATTAATTCTCACCTGATTAAGATCAGTCTGATATTCAAACTAAATCATCTCTCCAGTCAAGTAGAAATCAATATTTCTGATTTTACTTGTAAATTACGATAACAAATAAAATACRTGCATCGTCAGTATGCCAGGAGTGGCTTTCCTATTCCAGTCTACTATGGCATGCATAACACAGCTGATTAAAGAATTAGAATCATTTGAGCAACAATATATATGACTGAGATTAATTTGAATAGCGAGAGACAGCATGAAATAATWAAATGTATCTTATATAGGGCAAACAGAAAATTGACATAAAATAACCTTCTTTCAAGTGAACCTCTGTTATCAGATCAACTACTCCATCTGCACAGATATTCATTCGATATATCATACTAATAAACCTATAGGGTTTCCTTTTCCCTCACCAGGGAGGGAGCTCCCCCAGAGCTGCTCCTGCTGAGCTCTCTGCCAGGGCAGATTGGAGCAATTTGGCAACTTTAGGGAACGGAGATTCACCATTCCTGGTGATATCCGTGCTCTTTTCCAGTGCCTTGTCAGTATGCAAAACCAGCTCCGTCTTAAATCAGGCAACGCAACGAGAAGATCCTCCAGCAAACTACAGTATGTCTTGCTCTCCAGTACAAAATGCTCAAAGTCACTTGCCTCACGATTGAGAAGTGAACCTACAGCAAGAGAAGTGTCAGAAAGGCAGGCAGCGCAGCTGTGATACACGGAGGAGGAGAAAGATTCCCCCAAACCAGAAGCTAGCTTTCCCTAAACACACTGCGTCGGGATAAAGAATGTGTTACCAATATCCTAGAAGGCCATGTGAAGACTTTGCTCCAGGTGACAGACACAATTAAACATGAGGAAATGACAGGCTGAATCAGCCATCAGACCCATTTGCTCTGCATCCCATCCTCCTCAGCASCCAGTGACAGCAGCTTCAGAAAAGGGAGATGCCACAAGGTCTGTATTAGGGATAGCGTTCTCTCAAGTGAGGTCTCCTCCTCACCATTACCTACTGCAAACTTGGCTTGTACCTTGAAGCATAAACTTCTTGTATCCTTTTCAAAACACTGACAACCCTCCAAGAGAAAAGGAGGAATGAAGACTGAAAAAAACAGCCAAATACCAAAACAACATATATGGACTTGAATTCCTTTCAAATCTAGCTGCACCTGGCTTAAGTCCTGCTCAAGTCCCACCTACTGCATTTGTATATTTGTGTCACACCGTGATTGCCTTTCGTATTAAGAAGTTTTCAAAATCTGCTATTGCAAACTAGTGGCCTAAAAGTATTGCTTGGCTGCAGAAGACCCTGCCTGTCCTGCCACCCTCCCCTTCTCCCTGGCAATTCCTTAACATAGCCTTAAGAAGCCCAAGCAGCACAGAAGAGAAGCAGCCTGCATAGGCCCAAAACAGTTTTTCTTCAGAACGATCCCGTTAACTTGCTCTCGCATACTTGTCTCTGGGAAGCCCTGTGACAGCAGATAAACAAGTGGCAACACCAGGAGATTAGCAGAGGAGTTAACTAAAAAAAGATGTTTTTCCCAGAACAATAATCCAGGCTGGCTCCAGAGCTGAGAAAACAGTGCTGTGTGAATGACTGACATGAACTCAAATAGCAGCCCCAAAAGTCTCAGGACCAGCTGCAGCAGCGGGCCCAAGGGGGCATCTGGGGAGGCTGTTCGTGAGAGCAACAAGAGAGCGGTGTCCTACTTGGGAACAAGGGCACAGACTGCAGCCCCTCCCGGGCTTTCCCTCAGAAGCCATCAGCAAACTCTGAAATGACCTGGTTTCCTGTAAAGGTTTCACAGCTCTCACTGCCTTCCATGTTTCAATGCCCTCCACCTTCGCTCAGAAGCCTCAGTCTTCAAAATTTTCATCTCTGAAATACACTACAAGTTTTCAGATTTGGCCAGCTGCTCTCAGCCATCAAGAACATTTCTTTTTGGAAATTAAAGCTTACAAGTCGTTTTCCAAGTGAATATAGGAAACCAACAGCTTATTTAAGCATTMCAAATTAAATGCCATCCAAAGTTTGTTTTTTCTTTAATCGCAATACAACGTTGACTTTGAAAACATACGTAGGGATTCTCCAGCATCACTGATTCAAAACAGATGTCATTATTCAGATGTTGATCTATTTTTGTGTTTATTAAAGAAATGTTAAAAAAGTTTTTATTGCTGTTTGAGCCCAACAATCATCACAGAAGGGATTTCTGGGAGAGCAAAAAAGAAATAAAAACGTGTTTTAGACACGAGCACCAAGCAATAAGTAAAATCCAGAAARCAGCACATGAGGAGGACACAGTACCATTCCCACAAGATGACAAGGATTGCACTGGGGAAGCCTCCTCACTGGACTCACTATAGGCAGTAAAGTCTAAAATTTACCCACACTGTCTGAGAACTGCGAATGTTTGCCACAAGTATACACRGAATATCTGACCAGAGGCACAGCCACAGGCAACAGTATGGATATACTTCTGTCTGTCCCAGTTAACCAACACCAGCAGCACAGGAGAAGATTGGTGGGACTTTCTCCTCCTAATTTCCTAACACTAAGAGACAGCCAACAAAACTGAGAAACAGTAAGTTTAAGAAAAATAGTAATTATTTAACTTTAACCAAACAGCCTAAAATGCACAGGCAGGCAGTATTAGCCCTGTAGCAGCCGCTGGGTCACACTACTGGGGCCTGGCCTCCAGCCTGACTTTGTGCTGCTGCCGATCATGGCCCCAAGCCCAGAGACTCGGCCAGTTTTCCACCCACCTCCCTGACCACTCGATGTGCTCTGCTCAGACCATGGGTGCACGAGATCTGTTCAAACTGCTTTTTTAGGGTGGCGGGTAGAAAGGTTAAAGTTTTCAGCTCGGTAAGAACTCTGAATTCACAAATCAWACTTGACTAGGGGAAATTTTCTCCTAAGTAATCACATAGCCAGAATAGATTTCTGAAAAACCTTACACCTTAAAATGTCAGATAGTGCTTTCTTGGCTGTTGCTGAATGCTGATAAAATGTCGTGGCAGCCACCATCATTTAGCATTTGTTAGTAGTTTGCCTCTATTCACCCGAATTTCAAAAGAGCTCAGACTTCAACAAGCGAGTCCTCCTGCCACTGACTGGGAAAGGCACCCGGAGCGCAGTCGTACCAAGAGAGGGTCACGTCCTCAGACACAAGGACAAATAGCAAGGGAATAACTGTGAGGAATAAGGTTTCCCAGTGACTGCACTTTCTTAGGTGAGGCAGATTTAGGTGCTCAAAGATGAAAATTTGCTGGGCTGCTCATGTAGATGTGTCAGGGCAAGCAGACGAGCTTTCTTTCCCCTGGAATTACAAGAGGAAAGGTTCTTGTAGGCAAGGTGAGCACGCTACTGCAACACAGTTCACTTGGGTAATTCAGGATTGCTTTCCTCCAAATATTTGCTTTATGAATGTTCCTGTCAAGTATATGCACTGCAACAAGCAACACTACCTAGTTAGACCACGCTGCTTTTAACACCGCTTCTTTTAAGAGTGACTCGATGCAATTTTCTTGCCATCCTGCGGTAAGTATCTCTGACATCAAGCGCTACCGAACCAGGCGCTGGAAGAGGCAGAATTGGAACAAATGCAAGTTCCCCCATGGCTACTGTCTGTCACTGCCTGCTTATACATAAACAAGCACCTCCAGCTCGTGCTGCTGCTGCTCCTCCTTCGGGAGCAGCCGGGCCACTCCAGGACAGCTGAGACGCTAACAGAACAGATGATTAAAAAAGAAAAAACCCCACACGCCGACCCCATCGCGCCCAGCTCCGGAGCTGAACTCCCAGGCAGGGCAAGGACACGCACAAAAGGCAGATTTATGAAGGAGCAGTGACGGCTTCGCACCACGCGGTGGAGATAGAGCAGGTCATTTACTTAACACAGCTTTGCCTCCACCATGACGCCAGCTCTTGTGCCTTGTTGGACATTTAGTTATTTTTTGCTCTGTTCTAGTTATTCTATTTCCATCACTAAGGGTTTTTACTCAAAAGTATTTCTGTGCTTGAACTTTATTTCCCCTCCTCTGCCTGAACGAAACAAAATGCCCTTCAAGGAGCAGTGAAATGCAGCCGAGCACTGTTGCTGCAGGAGGCAGGGAGGGAAAGTGAGAGAAGGACAAAGCTCTGCGGCCCGTGGGGTGTCCCAGCAAGGACGCAGCACTGAACACAAACATGCTCACCCTCCTTTACAGGAGGAGGCCACCTTCCCTACAGGTCGCGGTCCTTCCCAGAGCCCTTCCCAACCCTACAGAACAGGCCACAGTGTTTCCACCCTGTGCTCATCTTGCACTGCGTCTCTGTTTTGAACGTTAAATTCTAAATGTTAAATTCTGAACAGTTAAACAGTTTTAAATAAGCTGATTAGGATAACCAGGTAATGAAAAAAGACTGAATACCAGACCAGCAGACAGTCCAGTCTTCACATTGAAACACTTGGACGTTGTTTCACAATGAACCTTTYTAAAAGTAAGCAATAGAAAAGAACACTTTTTCAAGGGCCCAGAGAGCTCCCCACATGCCGAGTCCTGCGAGTGTCTCAGCTTTGCAGGTGTGACCAACACAGACTTGCTCACAGGCACTCCTGCAACACAGGCASTGAAACTCTAGCAAGGGGCGTTGAGCAAAAGGCAGCGTTGGTTGGCCTGGTCAGGACACTCTGCCATCAGCTATGCCCATTTTCCACATCCTAGGCCTGCTAACAATGTATTACTAATACAAGATCTCAAAGGCTGCTTTGCAGCAAGAGGTAATAAYCTCTCCAACAGCAACACATTAGCCGGGCACTATTCAAGGAGTTTTCTATGTTTAGCAAAGGAGGTATGTTAAAAGCTTAGACAAGGAGAGATAAGATAGCTTTAGTTTAGAATCCACTCTAGTGTCGTGTCTTGCCATGGCATAATTCTTCCCCTGAAATACTATTAAAGTCCGCTCTGTTAACCACTCACTAAGCAACAAGATGAAGTCTCCAACAGTGACAAGAAGAAACAGAAGTTCCAGCAAGATCAACCACAAACATGCCTCGACCAGCAACAGACTCTTCAGTATGTAAGTTTTTCTACAGCTTTCACCTGATTCTGAAGGAAAAAGAAAAAACACCTAAAAGCTAGCATATGCTGTATTAATGTAAAACCCCTAGAGGGCAACTAAGCAGCAATTTCAACCTGCATAAATATTCAGCTCCTTAACTAGTTTACAGATTATGTAAACTATTTCCTTCAACCTTTTTTTTTCCCCTCATTTAAAAGAAATGAAAGCTTTTTATTCTCAAATCACATTACTGCTGCCTATTTAGTGTAGGTTAATCACCACTGCCCAACCAGAGATTGGGATCTCAAACCCAACAAAGCTCAAACGTGTGCAAAAGAGAACAACAAAAGAAAACACACGCAAAGGCCTCATTAAAACAAAGAAAGAAAACAAGCATTTGAAAGTCTGAACTCACTGTCTTTGCACTAAAGACCTTTAATAATAAATCTTGCTTATTATTCAGCTTAGTATTAATTTATTGCATGGCATCTGTTTTCTTGTGCAGCAGACTGCTTGCAAGTCTTGGATTTCTGAATGTGAATGGGACTATTTGCCTGGTTTCTCTTGTATAMTATGTACTGCACCTTATATATCAAGTATTTGGGAACATAAAGGGAAAAAACGATGACACAGGAAATATGTCAAACTCCTCTAGCCCCAGAAAATATTTTTGCTTGTTCTTTTCTTAAAGGGAAGTCTAGGTCTTTTGCTAGACATGAAAGGGTTTTGTTTTTTTTTGTTTTTTTTTTTTTTTAAAAAAGAAATTAATCTGGACCATAAATGTCAAAAACTTTCATTTCCTGAAATTCTCCTCAAATTTTACAGTGACGAGCAACTCCTCGATCCAGCCTTATCTGTAAGGAAGCAACAACAGGTCACTGCCTCAAGTCTGCCTTTCACCAAATGCTGATGGGAGCTGGAAGGTCCTGCTGCACTTGAAGGGGCCTGCAGGTATCTCCACCTTACTAGAGGAGGCGTTGCCCAGTCACAGGAGTCCCATGCAATGGGGGAGCAACCTGAAGTAGGTTAAAGGAATCCTGAAAAGTGCTCTCAAATCTCAAGATATTTCTTTTTTCAGATTCACCACCTTGGATTGCTTTAGATTTAACACAGAGAGGTGGCTATCTCTTAGAGACCCGAGCAAGAGGCTCGAGTAGCAGGAGAATGGGAGAACTTATTACAAAACCTGCAYAAGGAATAAGCTAGTGTGCAATCGGTTAGGATCTGAACACATAAAACACTGGCTATTACAGTATCTTTTCATGCAGATGTACATACTACATATGGCACAACATGAGTGTTAGTAGACTGGCCTTGTAATTAAACTTGAAAGTGTCAAGACATTATAATACATTTGAAATTAGGCAATTCTACCAGTTTCACATACGGTAATTATAATCACTGTTACAATTTACTATTTACTTGAAAATCATCTAGGAGAAGATGAAATATCTTAATGTAAATACTAAATTATTTTAAACTACTTTTTAATGTAAATGCTCAATTAATACACTTGCAGGCATTCTCTCTCCCTCTGCCACTAGGGAGGTCAAGTTACTTTTCAGGGAAGCTGAGCTCTCATTGCAAGTCCAACACTAGTAGAGCGGGGATGAGCAGTGCCACATCCTGAACACTCAGCGCTGCAGTGCTGTCTTGTCTGCACCACGGCACAAAGCGGCTGTGGAGCTACGAGCCCAGCTAAGACCACGAGAGCAGAATGAGGTGGCACTGATACAGCGCCTGCAAGGAGACATTGCCCCCAAGTGCCCAACGCCCAGCTAGTTACCATTCACAAGGGAACTTCTTTCTGCCCCRTGAAAACTGGATTTGCATGACTGGAGTCAGTAATATTTCTTACGTACTTACACATTTAAATATACATGCAGCATTATAGAAGAGAATGGAGCTAACATACTTCCGATCAAGATCTAAGATCTTAGGTCTGCACTGAGCGGAAAAAAAAAAGTCACATGCCAAAYTTTCCTGAAGTGGTACTTAAACAGAAGAGGAAAAGGTGAGAAAAATAAAAAACTGAYGTAATTTCCTAGTCCATTGGGAGAATGCAGCTACAGGAAAGGTACCAGCTCTGGCAGCATGCTCCTAGAGCAGTGCAAGGCCGCTCTGCTGATGTGTAATTGACAGGCCTAGTCTCTGCACAGCAATGTTTCTCTGAAGTGCAAGCACAGTTGCCAACTAGCGCTACATGAATTTGATGGCCAAATGAAGAGTACAGATTCCCCAAATAAACAAGAAAACCTAACACTATTCTGGTTATATTCTAATTCAATATTTTAACTAAGATTCTGTTTTAAAATTTAYGAATTTTCAGAGCTTCTGAATAACTGAAATATATCAAAATCAACTTACACAACAGCCTTTGCCGAAACAAGAAGAGTCTTCTCCACATCATTCCCCTCAATTCTCAAATGGCTCTAAACTTTCTCGAGCTGTTTTAAATGTATAAAATAAAAA
This sequence comes from Eudromia elegans, assembly GCA_003342815.1. Classification (NCBI taxonomy): domain Eukaryota; kingdom Metazoa; phylum Chordata; class Aves; order Tinamiformes; family Tinamidae; genus Eudromia; species Eudromia elegans. The sequence goes on from PTEX01000068.1 coordinate 929,002, forward strand.
AAAAATTAAAAAAAAAAAACCAGCATGTCTACAAGTATATGCTCTTTATTTTCTAACAGTTTGCATCACAGATAGTTTCCGGAAGAACACAGTAAGGACACTTGTGTGACAAGACTGCTCAAAGAGATGGCTGGAGAGCCATTCAATAGTATTGTCATTCAACAGTAACGAAGCATCATTAGAGGGAGTTAAGACAAAAAATTTAAACCTCAGTTACRGGCTAGATGTCACTAGAGACACCACAGAAATTCTTGAGGTTTTTTTTTTTTTAAATACATTGACCATTACAGCTCTGGTTATATAGCTCAAAATATTCTCTTAAATTCCTATTTTTCATATTCTACAGAAAACAGTAGTAAGTTTCCATTCATCAACTAGATACATGCTGAAGCCCCCACTAAGGTAATAATGCAGAACAATGGCTTAAAATAATATAAGAATATGCATCAGTATTATATAAAATATTTATCCTGAACTTCCTTACAGACAAGAGGCATTTGCCCATTTGTCTCCATTAGCTTCTATCCGCCTTTCGTTTTGTATTTGTTCTCACTTCCTTGCTTCCTCCATCTTGATGCCCTTCACTTTCAAATACTCTCCTCCCTGAGCTACTGAGAATTCTGCAGAGAAACTGAAGRGAGAGTTATACAAAAGGTGTACCTGGACTGGATCTTTACGCAGGCTGCAGTGCGGGGGGTATGAAACAGGATGGCACACAAGCCAAGCACAATCTTGTCCAGGTTATGACCATATAACCACACCCAGGGTGGGTATTCTGTACCAATTAAAACTTGGGCAAAGTCTCCTAACATATTTCTCRTGTGTTTAAGACCTCAGTTCCTTTAGCAGTGTTTGGAACAGAGTGTGCTTTTCCTACATGTTTGTTCTTAAAGAGGGAATAGAAAGCACATCCCACAGAGAGTTCATATACACTCAGAAGCCAGATTAAAAAAAAAATAAGAACAGCAAAAAAGAACACACAAAACAACATAGAAACATAAAGCAAAGAAACAAGAGGAAAAAAATCAGGACAAATGAGTAATGACAAAGATTCTTTACACCATAAAAAATACAGAGTACATTTCATCATTTGCCTTATGAATTACTTTGACTGGGCTGTCAGATTCACTGTAGAAAATCACCACCCCAAAGGCAGAAAAAAAAAATAATGGGCAAAGTGTAATATGTGAAGTTGTTGACTGTGGTCACTCTTCTCTACTAGATGTCATTTTTTTCATCCTGAAAGCACCTGATAAATTTAAGTGGCATTTGTATCTAAGTCAAGTTGGGAGGCGGTTGTTTGATTTTGTTTTTTAAATTTTGTGTTCCCAAAACAACTCTGAGACATCCTACACTCTCCCTAAGCCATCCCACACTCATCAGCAGAAATGTTTTTTCAGGATTATTTCAAGATAAGCCTTTTTCTCCTTTTCTACATAAGCAGTGAAAAAGGAAGAAATGAGAAGAAATTTCAAGCAGGTCAAAAAATTACTTCCTATTTCTTCCGTTCAATGTGCCCCTTTGCTCTGACCACTACCACAAATCTGCTTAATGTCTTGAGAGTCTTTAGGAATATTTCAATAATTTATCAGTAGACTTTTTTTTTGTCTTTTTAGAAACACAGAAGAGGAATAAAAATATTGCTCTTTCAACTGCAGTTTTCAAACATTGTGCATTGGTATTGATGAATTCCTGTAAATAATAAACAGGATACAACACAAAGGACAGGAAATCTCCCTCTTTAAATATCCTACTGAGAATTTAAAGATACTTAACTGTGCAACCCAGTCATTAAGCAGGTATACAGTTAACATAGGCAATGTCACGCAGCAAGGCTATACTGAGCAGGATTCTGTAGAAGTTATTCTGAGTSTGCTACCTCTGAAAATGGCCCTATTCAGACAAGACAAGGTAGAAATGTCTAGAAGTACTTTGGAGGAGGGCAAGAGCTTTCAACAGGTTCTTGACACACTGAAGATTTAATAAGGAAAAAAAATCAGTAATACAATAATGAGAGAATCAAAGTTCTGTGCTTAGCATCTATATGTAGAGAAGTGTGCACACACACGTGTGGGTGTGTGTTATGCAGGTGCACATACACACACAGAGACTTGCCTTCATAAGAATAATCAATAGCACAAACATGCAGTGGTGAGAGCAGGCACGGAGGAAAATAATAATCCTTTCCATTGATGACACTGAGAATATAAAGCACTTGACAGACATTCCGGATTTTTTAAAAAACTATTCAAAGAATGTGTTTGTTTGATTGATTGTTTTTTAACACCAGAATTAAATGYAGTGGCTGGAACAGCCTGTCTGTACAAGCTGTAACATTACTCAGACTACAGGACCACTACAGGTATATTACAGATAGCCCAAGGGGAAGATTATTGCCCAGGTACCTTACAAAGAACTTTCTATCCTGAATTTCTTTTATTCTTGATGCATGTGCCTGTATGAAACCAACACGGGGCAAAAGGGGTAATTTTCTAGAACACTCAAGCTTGATAGARTCCCCTCAACTGAAGCTAATGCCATAAAGCACAGTTAGATCAGTTTAAATGACAACTAAGCATTGTGCTTTCAACTCTTATGGGCTATAAGCAGTAATATAACTGTAATGTTACTAAAAATCTTTAAACAATAGCATTCAAAAATCCTCTTTGGCCAAATAAGCTGTGTCTCCATAAGAGGACTTGCCACAGTCCAAAGGTTAGATGAACCATCTTCTGCATCTGTGTGATCACTTCTCCAGCCACATTTTTGCGCTGCTTTCAGAATGACTTTAGATATGTCCATTAATAGCAAAGCAGATAAGACAATCCTGGAATGGAGGAACAAAGCAAGTCCAGGATCAGGTCTCTTAATGCAAATATAATGATGTATTTATGCATATAAGTAGTCTGTGTGATTAATTATTTAGAAAAGGACTACTTACATGATTAAGATGATCTAAAAGCTCAAATATGTCACTGACMTGGAGGCTCAGAGGCAGCTGTCTTAAAATAAGTTAGTTTATGTTAAAAGAAGAAAGATGAATGGCAAGATATTCCCTTGAGAGAGTCTGGATTATAGAGCAGAAGCAAGCAAGTTATAATGTGCAAGATATTCTACCTGATAAAAATCATACCAGAAAACTCTGAGCTTGATTATCAAGACCTGAGAAAAAAAAGGCATTTCAGTCTGAAACATAACTTTGTTTAAACTAAGCTCAGGAAAAACATAAGATGGCAGGTCTCTTATCATCATAATTGTTGTCCAAAATTCCTACAGTTATTTCAATTCCTTCCCAACATGGCTGAACCCCACCAAAGGAAAATTTTCAGGAGCTGCCCCTCTGAAGCTTCATCAAAGCTTTAGTCATCCTTAGCCATACATAGTATTCCATATAGCTCTAGTATTCCTTGTCCAATATCTTGCATATCCTCTTATCAGCTCTGCAACAACTCACTCCTCATACAAAACGCTTCCCACGTCACATCATACACCTGGAATTTGTTTAAAGGCATTTATCCTGCTTGTAGGTAGCATGTGGTTCAGGTATTCTTTACTGCAAGATTCCTCTCTCTTTACTTCAGAGGGTGAAAAGTTTTTAAAATAAAACCCAGAGAGACAACAATAGAGTGCAATGTCTTACGACTGACCTTTCATTACTGCAACCTTCATTTCTCTCTCAGTCAACCATCACATCTGTAGTACACTCTTTGGAGTACATATTTCCCTTCCTACTTTTCCATAKAGCACCACACAACTACTGAAAAACAATTATGATGGAAAAGAAACCATAAATCTGGAGACAGGGAAAARCAAAATTGTGTCACTATTAAAACAATCATGTGCAAGAATGTGATCATATTGAGCAACAGACAACATGCCTTCCACTTAAAAATTCAAAATTTTATTAGACATGTTCTAATATTTCCAAATATTYCCTGAGTGTCTGAAGCATTAAGAAACACTTAAAACACCACATCTTGTTAAGRCTGTGTTTATTTGCGTCTACTTTAACTTGCATCTCTGTATTGCTTGGTAAGGTCTGTCATTGTAGCCCTTTCTTTGATTGGCTCGGCCGACCCTTAAAGACAGCCCATGTAAAGATATATCCAACAAGCATCATTTTCCAAGGAGGTCAGTCCACAGGAAATAATAGAGACTAAAATCATAATTCTCATAAGGCACTGCATAAGCATAAAATATCAACATGCAATTGCGACTACTATTCTTAGTTAACCTGGAATTAATGTTTTAATTTTCTTGACTCAAAGGGACAGGATGAGCAGTCATCTTTGGCAAATGAACTTGTCAACTTCACAGGTTTTCTAGTGAACAAGAATGACAGACAGATTCTTTGCCCTATTGCCTTCCCTTAAATATCATATATGCTTTTATGAAGTCAAAACATTGCCTGTAGGCTATCCAAAAGCTCATCACTTCTGATGGTCTGTACTTCTGAACATACAGTAGATGATTTTCGACCAAAGGTAAGTTGCATTTTTCTTGCTGAGTTTAATCATATCTGCACAAGCCATTTTGACTTCAATAGTTTAAAAATAACCTGTTTTCTGTGCAAAAATAACCCCAGGGTAATGTTTATAATTCATACAGCATATAAATATTTATACACATGCATAGACAATGTGGTATGACCTCTTAAAGTATTAGATTGATTTCTAAAAAAGGCTAACTGTATTACTGTTGAATGCAGTATCCAGGAGGAGATTATAATGCAAAACTGCTAAACTACTTAATACATCATTAAGGTCATGCAATTAAAAATAACAGTTACTCTAAGTCACATGCTGTATTTCCATTAACAATACATTGCTATGCACAACTATCACCAACACTGTTAAACAAGCTACAATGATTAAAAAATTCCACAGCATACTAAGCATACCTTATGGTATACTTGGTCTAAAGTATAAAGATGATTGACAGGTGTCAGAAGGTGTCTCAGAGAAAKAAAAATATGAGAACCAACAGCTATTGTGAATAACTTATTGAAAGTTTTTTTTCCTCTTATCTTGAGAAGGGGCTGCAACAACAGCACACTCTCCTGTCTTTTATCAGGGAAGGAGGATGACAAAGAACCTCACTCACAGACAGCAACAGGGTTCCCTACAGACTGAGTAAAATACCATCAAGCAACTTCTGACCAGTGGTTACCTGTACACCTGTACGTCTCCATCTTCCAAGCTTGTACCAAAGGAACCTCACCAGCAGATCGCAACATGGAACCAGCAAGTCCAGTGAAGAGGATTTGGACTGCAAGTCCAAGCCCAACATTTCAGTGATCGAAGAAATGGTATAGAAGCACAGAGAGATTTTTCTCCTTTCTTTCTACAAGATTAAAGAATTACTTCCATTTTGCACATGTTAAAATGCTATCAGTCCAGAGTCTGAATGAGCAATTTTCCTCCTCAAAATGGATCACCAACACCACAGTATTGTACTTCTACATATCGTCACAACAGCCACACAAGAATTTATCCTGTTATTCAGTCTTCAGGTGACCCAAGATCTTGTCACAGATATTGTTGCCCATGTCCTGCACGGAAATATGCAGGCCTCCTCTATTTAACACAGTATTTGTTAACTTTATGTAATCACTCTATGCTATGTTAATTTATTTATGCCAGATGAGAAAAACAATTTGAGATTCAGATTGTGGAAGTAGAAATCAATATAATCTATAACTTGAGAAAAGTAAAATGAAAGACTAGACAGAACTTACATAATCTATCATCAAGACAGTCACCTATGAGCACAGAACTACCAACATCATATTTTAAGATCTGTAATAATTATCTTTAACAGGTAAGAGAATCAAAATTAAGACAGTGCTTGTAGGATATGGCAACCTGGCTGAAATTGATATTCATTAGAGTACTCTTTGCATGAATAGGAGCATTTGGACTCTGTGGTCTTTATCAGAGCCCCAGCTGGTAATGGTTGAAGGTTAATGCCTTACCCCATTCTGTTCAATTTTCTGTCCTAATTAGCCCTCCAAATCTATAGCTGTGAGCACCAAGTGTCTGTGCTCAAAAGAAACTAATTAATGCTAGCAAATTAGATCAAGTCCAAAGATCCAACAGCCAAACTCTTAAATGCTCCTTGTTAATAGGAAGTGTAGCTGTCAATAACTGCTGTTGGTGGCTATAATGAGGCCTCTTTCTTTCACTGAAAGTGATTTCATTTCTCTTTGTCCTTGTAAAAGCTGTTCCATTCCCTAATAAAAAAAAATAAAACTAAGTTGCAGTGGTAAAGCTAGCAGCCTGACCCATTTCTTGTGATCAGCTGGGTTGAAATGACATAGAAGAAAAAGATATATATCTAATACATCCTGTTTKTGGAGGGTAAGCTCCATCCATATTTTCTTGGAATTCCTAACACTAGTTATGATACTTACATTTCCATTATCAAGYACACAATATGTTCTTAAGTTTCTTTTCCATAAAATTCCCCTATATTAGCTTAAGTGAGTTAATGCTGGAAGTATCATTTTTTWAAAAAACATGAGATATATAGATCTCATTTCTACAAATTTTAATTTATATGTAGCTGTGCTCTCTACACAGTTAGCTGGAGCAAAGCTCAACATGYCATAATCCCTCTAGAGACTGTATTAATTCATATAGTTAAATGTGATGAGAGTAAATGCTCATTGGAAGTATATAGGGACACATTACTTCTCTCAAACAAAAGCTACTGTGCATAAGAACATCATATCAAAATGCATCTTACTCCCAGGAACACTAACCAAGAAAAAAMATCTCGTAATTTCTGACTAGTACTAGATTCAGTTGAACACTAGCAAAGCATGTAGAATAATTTAAATAATGGACAACAACGGCACACCAGTAACGTCATGTAGGGTCATGACATGTAATGTAATGTTCATGTAGGGTCATGATGCCACYAAACATTACTGTAAATATTTTAAGATACACATAATAAATACAGTGGCATAGGACTGAATCCCCACCCTCTTTCTCTACCTGCAATTTTGCTGAAATTACATTCTTGAATTATATTTACCTTCTTCATAAAAATTAAGCTGCAGATAGTCAGGCAGAATTCTTTTTTCACTCTCACATAAAAAGGTCATGACAGTCTCAAAATCTATTGATTCCTCCAATACAGCTTCTTAGGCCTTACATCAAATTGAACAATGTGTATAGGGAAATTGAAGGTGTTTTGATTACAGCAGTTTAATAGAAAAAAAGGCTCACTAATTTTCAGCAGTTCTTTTGATTTTTTTTGCTCGAGTCTGAAGAGTGTGATATTACTGTACATTTCTAAATATGTACATAAATATATGCATATAAAAGAGACAAAACTGTACCTTCACTGTGAGACAAAGCAGGTGAGCAAAATTCAATTGTGTCGTGTTATTTAATTTAAATTTACGTCGAGCAAAATGATTGATCAAAACATTTTAAAAGTGAGCTGTCACATAACTTCCCATTGCTACTGTTCCTTGCATCTGCCAGCGTCAAACAGAACCGTGATCGTAGGTACCAAGAGATTAATTTGTCCCAGCATGATGTGAAGTTTTGCATCAGTGAACAGAACTTAGCCAGCATTACAACGGAAGCAAGCAATATTCACTCATAACTGAGTAACATCAATTTGAAATTTCCTAAGTATGTCACACATTTCTGTATCTGCACATCTGATAAGGCAACATAACAAGACAATTTTTTTTCTTTGGAAGAAGAAATACCAAAAGCATTCTCAGGCATTTAAATGGACAGCATCAAATGCAGTTCAATCACTAGAGCCGCTTTGTTTACATGGGCCTTGATGTGTCAGGTGTAAGGGTCATGGTCTAGAGCAGGTGGCCCCTACAGGGACAGAAACAATGTCAGTGACAGGACTGTTGAGTAACTGCACGTTATGGAAACTCTGGTTGACACTGGCCATGCTCTACTGTAGGGAAGCCTGCAGTAGTGTTGCATCCCATCATTTTCACTAAGTATCAACATGAGCCCTGAGGAGAAGAGAGCTAATGGAGAAACTGAAAGATGGGAGGAGGAAGGCGGCTTAGGAATGTCCTTTTCCAGCCATACTTTCCAAACTGGTCTTTTAAAGCACTGCCAAGTATCTTAAGAGTTTTGTTACCCATTTGAATCCACAGTCATTTTAACTGTACACTTTATAAAGATAATAGAATCACTATAACCATTTGTTTCAGGAAAGGTCCTCAACACAACGCATTGAGACACATCTTTCTTTTGTTTCCCTTCAATACAAATGAAAAACAGTAGGGGAAAAAAATAAATAAATAAAAGCAAAAAGCTTGTCTCTTTGGTCAAGCAAGTAGATTCCTCCAATGATGAGTTTAAAATGAGAAATGACCACATTGTCATCTTCAAATCACCAACAGGATCAGGTCTTCAAATATACAAATTGTTTCCGTAACTTTACTGACTTCCTAATAGTAAAACTATATTTACTCTGGAAATTACATACAACTCAGCTATGAATCCTGGGAGCTTTACAAATGAGTCAAAGTTACAGATGTCACCTGCAAATCATTCTTACTGCCTTTGAAAGGCTCAAACCCAGATCGCATATCAATACTAGACACTGGACACTCCAGGACTAGCACTTAACTTCAGAAGAAACAAAGTTAAGTGTGAACTGAATGCTAAAATCCCTGGTCACGAGAGCARGATTCTTCTCTCAGCAAAAAAGCTAAGGGTGTTACTTTTTCACAGAATAAATAAACAAAAGGCAAAGTTTGATGATTAACACAATGATCTGAGCACCTTCTTGTCTGGGATCTCGGCTTCAGAAGGCTTCTTTTGAACCCAAACCATAACCTGTAAWAGTTAACAAGCCATTTCTGGGTTTACTTTCCAAGCAACCCAAATCACACTCAGCTTAGAATATGAAGTGTTATCATTACTGTATTTCTGTTCAAGAGTCRCCCATACCTAAACTCATCAAGCTAAAAGTCAAAGGAACATTAACTCTGAACTGCCATCTATGTACTCCTGAGATACACAACAAATATTTCTGCATGTATCATGATGATGAACCAAAGCATTCTGCACAGAGCACAGTGGAAACATGGAAAGCAAGAGGGTGTGCGGGGACTAGATAAAAACAGGTAAGTTTTGGTAAACTAAATATAACCCTCCCAATGAAAAATGCTAACTTTAGGTTCYTAAAATTTGCTATGACAATAAAGTTACTCAAAACCAAAATTTTGCAACTGGAAATTATGGCCAAAAACTGGAAGAGCTATTTAAAAGGAAAGCACCTGACTCAAGAAATCATTTTATAAAAGCAATGGATGAGTTAATGGCTCCTCTTTCACTTTGACAGCACATATATTTGTGTATATAAAGGATGCACTGATGCAGGGACATGTGAACCAATCTAATTCTGCATCAACTCATGCACCTCTGTCTGTATAAATGCACTGAAAAATTACTGTATGTCAATAGTTTCTCATGCTACTTAGGGAAGAAAATTTTCCTGACATAATCCTCCTATTATAGCACAAAAACTACACACATGCACACATTCCCAGCACACATATACACATACATTTCATGGATATGAACACAGATGTACTTATCTAATGGTCATACAAAACACGTGTGTTGCGGAAAGCACGTCTACCCTTTAAACAATACAATTTTTATATAATTTTTCACTAGAAAAGTGATTGAAAACACTTGCAGATTGAATACACTAATCTGCAACTATGAAGTATTAAATTCTTGATATATATATAACAGTCACTACCACAGTAATGCAACAGTCTCAAAAAGAGGTAAATGTAAATTCAGATAAAATGAAATATGACCAGGCACAACACTTCAATTGTTATCAAAAATTACTGAATCAAACCATTTTCATTTTTATTTCACCCTAAAGGCTGTACTACAACACCTTAACACAAAAGCGCTGCTATGGGTCACTCACTTAACCATGCTAGGGTAGCAGTATCACCTCTTGAGTTAACAAAACCTTTATTTTTTTTTTCTTTCTTTCTTTCTTTCTTAAATCCTTGAGGGGGTGTCCCTGGGATTCTCCTGCACGCATGCTGGACAGCCTGTCACTGCTTGGATTATTAGCTCTGATCAGCTCACAGCTCTAGGTGGTATAGCTGCAGGCTAAGGCAATGGACTGTATACAGATGGACCCCTGTGCTCATGCAGAGACCTACTGAGTGTATATGGGCTCCCTATAGGGACAGATATGAACCCAGTGTGATCGAGGAAAGTGTAAAGACTCATACTGTAGAATAGCTTTGTTGCCTATGCTGTCAGTGCATTCACCAAGACTTCCTAAAAACAAAATGAAACAAAGATATGTTAATGGGGGAGTTGTTCTAACAAAATCAACATAAAGCAGAAAAAAAAGTCTTTTATTGGGAACAAGTTAATTGAACACCTATGCCCTCAGTGTAAACAGTACAATTTCATACACATGCACATACTCCGTTGCACACAACCCAAATCTCTGGAGTTTTGATTGCTTAATCACACAGTTTATATTCATAGCTTGTAATTGTTTATAGTATGTAGAGCACAGTCTATTTGCTTTGATTAACAGCCCTTCCTGTACCCTAACAAGACAAAATTATTCCAGAATAATTTCAMAAAGAGATGATAAATTCTCCTGTTCTCAAATCTACTTAAACTTGACTTCCTGTGCCTTGTTTTCCTTCCAATGTATATTAAAAGTGCATAACAAAATAACCAAACTGATGTTACTGTCTCTTTCTTAACAAAGGTATGATTTTTTGTCTTGYTCATCTATTTGATGACAAAAACTGCACCAGAAGTTTTCAGTTTGCACCTCTAGCTTCCATGCAACTTCCACAAGCCTCCTTTTCTGAAGGATGAACTCTATTTAGGAAAAAGACTTAAAATTTTAGTTTTGCCTAATAACATGAAAAAAAATAATTCTGATAGTATTTTTCTTTAAAATCTAGGGAGGGAAAAAATGAAAAAATAAAGGGAGACCTGCAAAGGAACTGTACACAACCCACTGCTCAAGAATCTCCAACACTGCTTGCTGCCACACAACCCTAAGAAGTAGAAACCAAAGTCCTTCTCYTACATGAAGAAAGTTCAGGAGAAAACCAACAAAATCCCAGAAAACAACACTCCCACAGGCTCTCGTATATCTCCAAAGTTAATAAGAAAATCTATACAAATAGCTCTTATTACTTTTAACTTACACTCTTCTTTCAATAGATCACATTACTGTAGCAGTTTTTCTTATTTTCTCCCTCAAGAAGAATAAAGTTCAAAGTAAAACCTACAAAATCCTCTGACAGCACTAGAAGTTACCAATCATCTGATCTCATTTCCTTCTAGCAGATATTCCCAACTCTTTCCTCACTCTTACGCTACAAAATTCCTATAGCACTGCTCTATTTTGTTTTTAAGCGATTAGTATTAACTCCTAAAACACAGGTTTTGAAAACTTATACATTGTAGCTAAACTTGACTCTGAAATATTTGTCATTCACGGGACAGCTTCACACTTTCTTCTCTTACCTATCTGTTGGTGATCAAGAAATCCCATGAAATTAGCCTGAAAAACTGAAATTCTTACTGTGACTTTTCACAGCAGTGTCTCTCCAATAATTCTGTATTGCTACCCTGGCTTCTGTAATACTAGTTGCAAATACTTCAGATGCTTCTTTTCTGAAACTGCATATTACTTTTCTCAGATTTACTTTTACTGTTTAGGCATCTCATCTCAATCAGAATGAGTTAACCTTCCATGTAACTTCCTCACAAGAGTTCAATGACATTTTGACCGAGGTTTCTAGGGGTCTAACTTCCTCCCCCTGCAGTAAACCTTCTTTGAATCTTCAAAGTGGTGCTTTCTGKTTTGGGATCTAAACGCCAAGCAGCAAAGGCCCTCTGTCGGAGGCACGACACTTGTATGATATGCATGACTTATATTAAGACAAATCCAAAGCTCGATTTCTTCCTTTCACTCTTACTTCTTTCTTGCAACAACATTCTTGACTGACTCTGGTGTGTAGCTCTATCTTTCTAGTACTCCAAAAATGTTCAGAATTCCTTCCAGGAATGTATGAGTAGCACAGTAGCAGGAGTAAGTGTTGATATCAAGCATTGATATTATTATGCTCCTTGGCAACTACCTTTCAACAGAAATGAAAACATGCAAAAGCAGACATATCAATCTATTCGAACTTCTCTTTAACAGGGCAGACATTAAAATATTGAGGGGCAGGGAATGAAATAGCCAGCAGGAAATATTTAAATAAATTTGTTATTTAGAAGGATGGTAGGAGGCCATTCCTGAAGGCTCACATGAGGCAATTCCATTTCAATAAGTACTGAACAGAATTTACAGGAATGTAATTCTTATGCTGTTCTGCCACCATATATTCCAGACAGAGATGTGTAAAGTTTTCCATCAATCATACTAAATTCCACAGTCCTCGTGTCCAAGTTATGTTGGAAAATAGTCCACATCCCAAAGCAGCCAAAGTCAACGTGACAGTTTTACATGCTGGTTTCATGGTGAATGGATAAGAGGCAGATCATACATATTAATTCCCTCACTACTCGACTTCAGAAAAAAAAAAGGATTACATTCAGAACACAAAAGTGACTATATCTGATCTCCAATGAATATTTCAATCTTACCTTCCACTTTGTCTGTACACCGTTCCTTGGCCTTTTCTCTCATTATTTGTGGAATCAAAACATCTTTTTCTACATGTCTCAGCTTAGAATTCTCTGTGAGAGAAAAAAAAAATATGTTTTTTCCCTACATATCAGGAAGGTCAATCTACAGATATAACATAGCATTGTTACAGAATACATACTATATCTATTACAAACCACCAGCAGAACATACTGTGGAAGCTCCACACATGGATCAAAAGACAGGAAAGTCCAAAATCTAAAATTGTTCAGATACCAATATGAACATTATCATGCATATTCTTTTTCCACTTATCAATCTGACAAATAAACCRAAAACAATGTACAAGATCCTGTTAGCTTCTTTCTTACTAAACCATGGTCTGGATACAACCTGCACAGAAGTTGAGAATTGTCCTGTAATTCAGGACACTAATATTTTTGGATTTATATTATCTTTAAGCACAAACTATGGCTTTTATTCACTAYCATAAAGCTGAGAAATATAACTTATATTTGAAAGCAACCTGAAAAGCACTCCACAACAAGATAACAATTTAAATACAGAGTCTGGGAATTTCTTTATTGAGAAATTAAATTTAATAGAAACAAGTGCTGAAGTCTCAGTGCAGTTTTCACTCAGTTCTCTCACAACAGAATGCAGTATTCCAAGCACAACCAGTGATTTTGTATATAGTTAATACCATGGACCACCATAGCATCAGCTGTGATACTCAACTTGCCAAAACTCTACACTGTTAAGACATTATTACTTARGTGACAATTATCTCATTTAAAACTTCATTAAGAAAACACTAAATTAAATAGATAAATTAAATATGACGTCCCAAAAGTAAGGAAGCTTGAGCAAAATCTACAGTGTCACACTGTTTCAAGTAGTATTCCTTTTCAAGAGTACCTGCAGGTGCTTCTAGATTGTAAAACAATGCAGAGATTGACACTTCTCTCTAATCAGCTCCAGCTCACTACCTTTTAAAATTTGTTGAGGCTGTGGGGTTACACAGTGCTCATTCTGTGATATTACTCCAGGAACATGGTAACAAAACAGAAGATAATAACAAGCAATATACAGAATCAAAAACTCCTCTTGCTCAGAGATCTCTCGTTTGCAATTTCTACAGCAAAAGAAACACCTTCTATGAACACAAGAAAAATACTAAACACAAGTAGTTCAAGCCTTAGATTTGCTTTTATGCTCTAATTTTCATGACTGAGATAATATTTACAGATGAAGACAGAATTTAAAACCAAATGCAGTCTTGCAGGTGCTAAAGCATCAAAAGTCGGTGGATCCTAAAATGGCAARTAAGGAGTGAGCCAAGGAACCAGTGTGGTAAAATTACTGAGGGTTTCCTGAAGACAGGAAGAGATCTGTCATTCCACGTGGATATGAGCAACAGAAGAGATAATGAAAACAAATCRAAGCATAAACTAGTTGTTATCAAAGAATGAAGAGGAGCAAAATTACAAATAAAGTGAGCAGTCTGTGAAAGAGAAGCTGGTTTCTATACCATTGTAGTCCAGTGTAAAGAATTATCAGAAAGAGAGATTACTGAACTGGGACTTTTTCCTATTCAGCAAAACATTTWAAAAAAAAATCTCTATGGGTTTTGGCAAATCCCAACACTTGAAACAGTTGTCTGGTTGAATATAGTACATAAGGCACAGTGCTACAATTGTAATCGTTTTCCGTGGTTGATTAAAAGCCTAATATGCAAAAACCATTTATAGTCATGCAAGCAAAGGACCACAGCCCTGGTTTAACGGTTTTCACTATTTTTGTAAAAATACATGCATCAATAGCAAGCTTGGTCAACAAGGTCTTGCATCCTGACCACTAGAACAGAACATACAAGAAATTCACTCTGCCTAGAAGCTGGGAATAAAGGAGAATGCTGGAATCGTCTCCTTGCTTCCTACTTACCCCCAACCACAGAACCCAAGGACACTTTGAGAAGAGAAAACCACAGTGCACATCTATGCAGTAGACAGCAGGCCTTTAAGGAGACAAGAGGAGGATAAAACAGAAAACTACTTTATGGACCCAACGCTCAAAGAGTCTGTGATAGCTTGTCATATTAATTAGATGACTATGAACAAAAGGAGGTATCAAGCCAAAAGCTTTCCTAGAACAGCATCCTGAGAAAAGTCATGTTGTTACTCTCAACTCAACACAGTTATCATTGACCATATTCACTCTGTGTTCACTACATCCTGCAGGTAGTTTACAGCTCTGTAGCAGGGGCACATAACCCAGAAGAGYTGAGATAAATAAGCAAGTAGAAAATGTGGACGGGAATTCTTGGAAGTACATTCCACTGACAAGTGAACATCCCTGATTTGTAGGAGGAGGTCCCAGGAGCTACTTTTTAACTGAAGGTTATTCATCACAGGACCTTGGGTTGCAGGCTGCCATACACGTATGGCTGCCACAACTACTAACAGCAGCAGTTCCACGCTTCACATCTTCCTCTTTCCACCATATTTGATCTTCTTCACTSTGCCCAGCTTATCCACTGAGTTTTGATAAAACTGTTATATTAATAAATGCTAATTCATGTGTATATATGTGCACTATAAAAATATTTATAAAAAAAGTTTCCATCATTGAATATTTTGCCAATTACTTAAAAACTTTTTTCTAAAATACTAAATCACAAATTGAATGTACATTGGGAGAGAGCCATTAAAGTCATGTATGTTGGGAGGAAACAGAGATTTCTAAAATTGAATGCTTTCCTACAATCATAACTAAAAATAAGGCATATCTGAATGCTTCTTAGGATCTAATACTTTAAGTACCCAAACCTGTCATCTGTGATGGTTCCTGTGCCCCTGCCCCAAAGATTTCAGTGGGGTTAGAGCGACAAATCATTTCACACACCAGTTTCTAACCTCTGTCCCACAAAAACAAAAAAAAAACACCCAATGTGGAATTTACTGATGACAGATCAGGATCAAACATCTGTATGTGAAATGCTACAGAGCTTGGTAGTTTCACTGGCACATAGGTGTTAAATTATAAAAGAACAACATAAAAAGCTGTATAATCCAACTGTCATAACATACATGCTAGTCTGAAATCTTAATTCAGACAGAAAAGAGACTGATCAGTGCAGCTTCTCTATGTAGTGATAATATTACTTTACTGAAATATATGACTAAATATCTTTTGCATTTAAAAAAATACATATTTTGAGATTTTTCTATCCAATATACATTTTAAATTATGATCGAGTACAGGGATGACAATACCAGGGAAATTTCCAAAGCTTTAACTTCTCACCATTCTATCATCACCTCAAAGTCAATTTTCACCTTTTTCACCAGCTGAATTTGTTATCTTATATTTTGCTTTGGGGGCTCATGTGTTCTTGCAGTATGGTAGTACTGGATTACAAGAATACCGACAAGCCTATGTACTAAAAATGAACAATGGCTATTACTGCATGTCTTTGATCTCCAGAAAGAAAAAGCATCCATATTCATTAATTACACGTGCATTGATTCTGCCTCTACATCTACTGAATAATAAGCTGAAGTTACTTCTGAAGATCTCTGACACAAGTAGATTTTTATACTTTGGATCACAGAGCAAAGCCACTTAAAAGGTCTAACCATGGACCAGTACTTACTACTTATTACTGAAAACAAGGCAGGTTGATTAAAACCTAGAGTTAGCTATTGTTTGGGCATGATGGATGTACCAGTTACAGAAAACTTAGGGTGCAAGCAACCTGGAAGGGAAAACAAAGCAAGCAAAAAGTCCCAAAGCCCTCTGACAATTATTGATGAGGTTTCTGTACCTCTTTCACCTGTAACTTCTGCAAATGAAAAAAAGGCCTAGAAATCTTGCACTGTGATCAGAACATACCAGTAATAATTGAACTTTTCAAATGTTAAGGGAAAAAGGTGTTCTGGCACAGTAAAAGTCTTTCAGTTGCATTGACACAAAGACTGCAGAGGTAATTCTGGATTTTTAACTTGAAAAATTCTTTTAGACTAAATGGTATTCTAAAATTCTTAAAGCCCAAAATCACAATGATCTGCTTTTCCGCTTCCCAATACAGACCAAAGGCACCACAAGCATCACGAAGGTCACCCTGATCCAATTCCCTTCTCAGTGGTGGCACATTAAGTTTGCAATTGCCAATGTTACCTAAAAGCAGTTAAACTAGGATGTAAGACTATTTTTTCTTTTACTTATGTATTTTCCTCTCTAAATTCATAACTATTATATATTCCTAACAGTCCTTTTTTTTTTTTTTTCTTTTCCTCCTATCTTTTCCTCTTTTCCACTCCCGATAACTTACGTCCTTCAGTAAACTCTTCTAACCCTGTCTTATTGCTTATGCCATTTCARCCCAAGTCACAGCCAGGTCCAGCCGGGTGTAAGCCCATTTCTCTCCTTTCACTGATTTGTYTAACTATATTTAACCACCTCCATTTCCACACAACCACCAGAYAGTCAGAAACGGGCATTCTAAATAGCTTAAGAAATGGGCTATGAAATAAACCTTCTACMCCGTTGGTTTTTGGACCCCTAAAGATGGTCAGGGGAAGGTGCCAAAACCTGCATAGCGTATTTAAATAACTGCCAATAACCTTACTTTTCTTTTYAAGCTTTCATGAATCTTTGAAAAGGGATCCATACATCACCATCTGTAAACAACAGCTGTAACCAAATGCATTATATGCACTATCATATTATGAGCTTTCTAAAAATCCATTACCTCCATTACTTTAAAGACTGCACAGAGCAGTCTATAGAGGTGTGGAAGTACTGCACACAAAAATAAACAAGCAAGCAAACAAAAAAATCACCAGAGCACATACATTTTTAAGACAGATAAAAAAAAGTAGTAACACCCAATTTTGTAAAAGAGCTTATCTGGCAATTTGTTTACTGGATGCAATGACCCAATGACAGGGCCACAGGCCTTGCCCTATCTGTGCCGCAGAAACTCCTCCCACACAAATAACACTGCAATTCACAGTTTCCACATCCTGAGCTTTGTGAGGGCTCCTCAATTTTCACTCCCTGCTGCCTGGCAAAGCCACAATATCAGTGGCCACAAACTATAGCATCAGCTGTGGTAACATTTTATTAAACTGTGATTTCTTTTTTCCCCCCTGCCTCATGTATGAGCCAATAAGCAGTTACCAACGGTGACATTTAAAACCACCACTCCAGGGTTAATCCGAGTGAACACCTTACTGAAAGGAGCGGGGCACCTCACACCTTTCTCAGCTATCGCTGCGGGTTCTCCACACACTCGCCGAGACGTTGCCACTCACACGCTGCGTTTCAGCAGAGCCAGGGAGGGACTGGGGGGCAGAAGGGAGGCGAGCTGAGGCAGCAGGGCGCAGGGCAGCATGTTTGGGTGGGTGTCAGTAGGCAACGCCGCTGCTTCGCCCATGAGCCGAGGCTCGTGTCACGCGGCAGCCACGCGCTCAGCAGCCCTAGGGCTGCTGAAACACGAGCATCACATGGACTGGGAGAGACAGGGGACATGTCGGCAGCCACAAACGGGAAAGGCCAATATTGTGCATGGAGCCGCCCTCTTTACTGCACGTGGAAGGTGAGGTGGCTCTAATTAAGCCGCTGTAACTGCTGCCAACGTGAGTCCAAAGAGGAAGTGAACCACCACCAGCTGAAATCTAGTGAYGGAGTCCCACAACATTTCCTTACTTTATTTAGAAAGAAAGAGTAAAGCCGCAGACGACGCTTCCACAAAAGCGAACCGTGACCACGGCACTCCTATCTTACCAGCAGCGCCGCGGGCACGGCCGCCCTGGGCCCCGCACGTGCGGCCCAGACGCGCCCCGCCGCGCCCGGGCGGCTGCCCTATCCACCCAGCCCCTCCCCGGCACCTCAGAAGGGCAGGAGCGGCGGAGCGGGCAGCCCCACGGCAGGGAGCAGCAGCCACCCCTACCTGCGGTGCCGAGGGAAGRCTCCATCTGCGGCTCCGCACGCGGCGGCGGCGGCTGCGCACGCGACGGTGCCGCCCCGGCCCCCTCGCGCGCAGGCGCGGCCACGCCTGCGGCACCAACGGCCGCGGGGAAACCAGCCGCGCGCGCGCATGCGTCGGTGCGCCGCGCGGGGGAGCGGGGAGCGTGCGCGCATGCGCCGTTGGTAGCGGAGCAGGCGGCCGCTGGTGGCAGTTGGTGACAGTTGGTGACAGTAATAGAGACTTTCTTTTTTGGGTTACTTTCTTCAAAAGTTGATTTTCTTRTGTCTGGAAAAGAGTCCCTGTTTGCTGTCTGTTCATATTATTATAGCTCGAGGGAGGAAAGAATGAGTAAATATGGCATCCCAGCAGCAAAGTAAAGTTCTGGAAATTGTTGGTATACTTCRTTCTAGCTAAGTAGGGGAGTTTGGTTATTTAAGACAACAGTTACTGATACTTTGAGCCTTTTTGCTCCTGTCTATGTAGTTCATCACAAAGGCCTAGTAAGGCCAACTGCATGTTGTTTAAACAGGGTCCTGTTTCATGAGACATTGCATGACTGAGGAGGACCTTGATAGTGTGTAAAAAGTGATGGCAACAGAAAGGTAAGAGGGAGGTGCTTTTGGTATGCTGTAGAGSAATAAATATGAACTGTAAGCTGCCTTTTTATGGGCAAAGGAACTGAGCCACAAGCATTGCATTCATAGGTGAGTGAGAATTTCAGGAGTCTTCCCAAAATGCCTTGCAGTGTTGATTTTTTTCTAAACTGCTAATGTTGTCTTCCAGAGATGTATAAGGTCTGTAGACCTATAAGAYGTGTGGTCGAGATGCAAGCATATGCTGACATAACATATCTAGAAGATACCTAGAAGATAACATATCTGGAAGACAACATGATGGAGTCACCATCCTGGGCAATGTCCAAGAAATGTGTAGATGAGGTGCTTAAAGACATGGTTTAGCAGGGATGGTGTTGRGGGACTTATGTTTGGACTTAATGATCTCAAAGGTCTTTTCCACCCAYAAAGATTCTATGRTAAGCARTTTAGAAGAAAAAACAACAGCAAGAAATTTTAYCATGGTTCACCATTTATTTATCCTTGGCACAAGTTTTCATTGAAGGTCCAAATATCAGAACCTCTACTTACTGCTTTCCAAATTGCATTATTCTCCCCAATTGAACAGTACTTCAGTCTTGTTATTGGAAAATGGATTTTTTCAACTTGTGGCCAAACTAAGGAGTAAGTTCCTTGGGCTAATATGTTCACAGAGCAGAGGGTGATGTACAAAATCTTCCACRCAAGTGATCGAGAGCATTTCTTTAAAAAGCATTATATGTCCAAATGTTTTTCTTATCTCACAAGTTTCATATGATTCCTTAATGTAGAGTATGGATTTTATAACTTATCTTTAACTTYAAACTGTACCAAATCAATTAATGTTTATACATGGATTTAAAACTTTTAATTTTACAGGGCTATAAAATGCAACATATCAGTTTACTTGTATTTTATTAATTTTGGGAGCGGCTATGCCACTTCCTACAATAAATAAAGAGTAGAGAAAAGTTACCAGTCCATATGAGAAAAGTATTATTTTGCATTGAGAACATACAAGAAAACAYGTGGTATAAAAAGAAACTTTCAGGATGAGAACCAAAAAGGACTGCAGTCACAACAGTAAATTGAAATAGATGTAAATGAACGAAATGAACATGAAATATGTGAACCTAGTCACTTTTACTTCTCTTTACTCTTGGCTACATGTTACGTATACCCTGCAGAATCAGAACTATGAAGATTTATTTAAGATAAACAACTTTGAACTTAAATGTCAGCTCTGTGTACTGTTTTGTTAATTTGATAATTTTCAGAGACAAGATACTAGTCTTGCTCTGAACTAGTATACTAGTGTTTATGTTCCTTGGTGACTGAGTGATGAATATAAAAATAAAAATCCAGCAACTTTGTACATCAGGGAGCCAACCTCCCCTGCTTCTTCTCCCAGTATCAGGTTTGACAGGCAGAAATAGGATTTTTCTGCAAGTTCTATTCTCAGATGTGAGAGAAGAATGAAGAATGCTAAGATCTGCAAGGAGAAAGGGGCCTTGGGGAAAGAGAAACAAATAGAAGGGGGAAAATGCWTAGAAAAACATTGTTCTGGAGATTGAAGGGACTGAGAGAGTTTCTGAGAAAGGGCACAGATGCAGWTGTAGATCTGATAATAAAGGCTCATGCTATTTTTGGCTATTTTTAAGTGTTGGGAATGAAAAAGCATCAGAGTGTTGCAGATTTCAGTAGACACCGTGGCAATTAAGTAAATGAGACTRACGTGTAGTATGTACAGCATAAATAAGAGGAAGATATAAACWGACCAGAAAGAGCTTTAAATTGAGATAAATAACTTGTGTCTGATTTAGCAGTGAAATATGCCAAAAGTTAGTACAGTGACTGATTCAGTATAACAAAAAATGTTGTTTTTAATAGCAATTTGAATGACTGTAGGTAGAACACTTTTCACAGCTGGAAGGGCGGAAGATGCTTTGTTACAGATGTGAAATAATAAGAATCTGGTAAAGAATTTCAGTGGTATAGATTAAGAAAAAAAGCCAAACATTACATGAATAAAAATTGTGCATGCTTTTAATAAATTGCAGCCTAGAGGTAAATAAAATCATGCTATAGAGAGAGAAAGGAAATTTTACTTCCTTTGGCCATATTGAAGTGCTAGTTATGTGATGGATGCATCCTATAGGAGCATCCAAGGATATATGGGGATGGTTTCATTTAACAAAAAAAGAAAAGCAGGGAGGAAGACGGCCTTCTGAAACATGAAACCTACCATGAAGTCTGTCTTGGCTCTTATCCCCAGCACCAGTTTTTAAAAGGCATTTGAAGACATTTGGAGTATATATTTTATCTTTAACAAGAATTTTGTTTATATACGAATCATACCACAGGATTTGCATGCATGCATGAAGTGTGGCGATTTGTCATGGAGCAATTCTATATAAGTTAGGACTACATACTTCATTTAATTGAGATACTCATCCAGAAAACTTGTTAAATTCGGACCTCTCCCATAGTACTGATACACTAACAGTAGTACACACAACTCTTATGACTTAATAGGACAGCAGTGCTGCCTAATCGTATCTGCTTTGGTAGTTCAGTGGTGTTTACATAATGTTGCTGTTACGATCTGTTTGAACTGGTCTAAGCAAGGAAAACAATCCYTAAAGTTAATTCCTTGAGAGTTCTATTGTGGCAACTGTGGTAGAAGTAAACTGGTGATGGTGGGCACCGTTTTTTACATAAGTTACAGTGGGGAAAATGAGGTAAATTCCCTCATAGTCTTGAAAGATGCTAGAGGTAATGGAGAAGTTTTGKTTTTAGCTTTTTTCCTTTTTTTCTTTTAAAAGTAGAAATAAAAATACAGTCATAAGTGGGATTGGATTACAGTCATTTCTGTGTTCTAACATTCATATTGTCATTTGATTAGTTAATCGCTCATTTTCAAAGRTGTGAACATATTTTCACGCTTCAGMCAGGACRGTGTTAAAAATGAAACTATAGATAGCAATAGAGATTAATTATCTGTTGTGCAAGTCTCCGCACCTTGTTATTACCGGATAAAGAGAGGCTCTCCGTCTGCGCACAGGTGTGATTTTTTTTTTAAAACCCCAAACAATAGCCTTGGTCAAATGAGTACAGAGGAATATTTTTCACATGGCACCTCTTCTGTACATTGGCTGTTAGCATTTTTGATCTTGTTTCGTGAATTTTTTTTTCCAGTAAAAGACTGTGATTCTTTGCTAASCTTGCCCTTGTGAATTGCATTTACTCATAGGTGAGAGATGTGGGTGAGTTCTAGATGAAAATTAACATTTAAGATCAAAGTAAACATTTCCTACTGTTTTTAAGGGAGGCATACTTACACTGAAGCCACTGTAAATTCTTCAGGGGCTCGTTTGCAGTTGCCCTCTGATATTTTCACAGACTAGAAACATCTCTTTCAGAAGACAGAAGAAGACAGAGGGAGAGTTAGACTCCTGCTTTTGTTATGCGTGTTGCGAAGTTTGTATTTATTGCCCTCTGTAAATATCTAGACCATCAGTGTGTCTGTTTTCTAAAAGCTTAAAGTTAACAGGTTCTTCATAGCAGAATCTGTTACTGCAGGAAGATGAAGCACAAAGTATGCACACAKTTCAAAAAACTAAGCCTAAGAATGATCTAGGATTTTTGCTTGAATTGGTATGTCACTGGAAATGGTAAGGCTCAAATATGAGTCACTGCAGACAGGAAACAAAGATGGAGAAAGAAAAAGTACTTATCAATATTGGGAAGGATGCAGAAATGAATGATAAAAATGTCTCTTCTGATTTTGATCCTGATACAATCTAAAAAATTTTATTTCTGCCATCTGTGTTTTTTTTTTTTTTTTTTTTTTCATGTGTCCAGTGCTCGGTATTTGGTTTATAGTAAATATTCATCCCTATTCAAAGCTAAATTTACAATAGGACAGTATTGTTAAGACATTGTATATGCCATCCCCCTTAGATTACATCATTACAAGTCTGCAGGTTTTTCTCTCTTTCACAATAAAACTTTAAACCAAATCAAAGATAATGCTCTATGTTATTTAAAAATCTAATTATCAAATACATTTAGTAGACTCGGACTTTTTTTTTTAATTAAATTCAAACTTGACACTTAAATACAGATAAACAGGATGTGAGTAGAGGAAGATGCATTTCCTACCATGACAGATATGATCAAAACATGTTGTTTGTATAGAAGCTTCTCCCCTCCTTTTAGTTTTTCAGAATGTAAGGGTGATGCAACAATAATAATGCTGAACACTTAGCTGCTTCGTATTCACCAGGCTGGAAAATTCAATCTGACTTTAAGTTTAACACTGCTGTGCTAAAGAGCCTCAACTGACCAGCACTGATTCTATGTTTTCACTTAGTGAGTCACGGACTTCATCAAGAGGCAGTATTGACAATCTTAAAACTCCGCAGTTGGATTGAAATGAGAAAAAAAAGCCTTAGGTGCTTCTTTGTGTTCATCTACTACATTGGAAAACAACTTCTTAATATATAGTAGCTTACCTATTTGGGGCAGTTCAGCACTTTGTTTATAAGCACGTGAACATTATTATTGAAGGAAATGAAATTATTCATGSCACGTACTTAATACATTAGTTGAGAAATAAATTCCCTTTGTAGCAGCAAACTAGTGTGGTTCCTATCCCCTATTTCTTTTTAATGTTCTTTATGCTGCTGAACGACTACATAACTGCTGTGCTTTATCTATGGACTTTCATTTCCGTGCTACAGGAGCATAGAATGCAAGAAGGGGAGATTTAAATTGAAAACTCGGCTCYTGCTGTCTCTTTCTCTGTGGTGTGATCCTGATATGTTTCTAAATACCAACTTTATAGGTATATTTAGATCCTTAAGTAATACAGGCTTTTTTGTTAGGAGGCTTGGTTAATGTTTGGCAATATCCTCTGTAGAATCATGAGGTATTTTTAAGATTGATTAGTATGAAATTTTGTAATACAGAGAATCCAATTGTAAACTCAAAAAATGTCAACCCATCGATTYCACTAGGTTATAGAAAATGGTAAGAGCTGAACAACTTCAACATGGAAACTATGGTAAAAAAACCCATTTAATTAACTATCTCTTTTGCTTTAAACAACTAAAAGTTGAATTTTTAATTTTAGTCAGAACTGAATATATGATATGTAATGAAATAAAGCTGACACAAAAGTGGAAACTCAGTGGAAACTCTTGACAAAGTTAGAAAAAGAAATGTCTTTGTCTTGGATGTGCTGGACAATTCTGAAGTTTCTAGTGATGGTTGTAAAAATTTAAGCTATGACAAACTGGAGTTGAATAGAAATGCTGTGATTCAGGATTTCATAGTCACTGCCTTTGCTGATGGTTTTAATAAATGATTATAGTGCTCCTTGTATTTCTCCATTTTTCCTAATGAACTACAATTTGGGATATTACATAAATGCTTTCATTATTTTGCTGTCTTCTCTGCTCTCTGATCCTTGTGCATTACTAATTTATTTATTTRTATCAGCATCAGGGTTAGGGTCTGTTTCTTCAGGCATTATCTGCTTACRTCTGTTCCAAAAAGTCTTACAGTATAAATAGTTGACAGATAAAACAGGAAGAAGAGAAAAAGTGTAGAAGAGAGACAGACAATACATATGTCATATTTAATAGCACATCTACTCTTTTAGCATGTTGTATATATGTAATGTATGTAGAATGTGCTATATGTATTGAATACATATGTATACGTGTGTGTATATATATGTGTGTATATATGTGTGTGTGTATATATATATAGTATGTATAGATACTTAATTCTCTTTGCTACCCATCCTGTAGAATTAGGAAGAAGCCTAGTATGAATGAAGACATAATTGAATAGTGATGTGTGAAAGAAAGTGTAACAGAGGTTTAGCTTTCCCTCATCTTTTTTTACATAACCAGGGCTAAGTGCTAATCAACTCAGTAGAACAGGGATTTTCAATCAGACTTTTTAAAATATCTTAGTTCTTGGAGGTTTCTTTACTCCATTTTTTAAAATATCCTTATTTATTTTCAGTGACTAATTCACATTTTAGAGAGAAGAATACTCAGGACTCAGACCTTTTCATAAGGTTCAGAAAACAAATTATAATATGTAATATCTCTGAAATTTCTAAGAAATTCTCCAAAAAAAATGAGGGAGCAAAGTTGACATTTTTGGTAATTCAAAGATTTAAACCAAGCAAGAAACACTCAAAAAAACAACAACTGCATAAATTAACATAGAGAAGTAGAAGAGTCCTGAAAATAATTAAACCCACATCACATCAAAATCTAAATCCTTCTGTGTTTACTTTTAAGGGATGTTGGAACTACAGCTAAAGCTGCTGCACAGGATAAATTGATGTTTTTCCCAAGCATTGTCTTCTGTGATACAAACATGTAAATCTCTTTTGATATCGTAATTTGTATTCAGTTAAGTCTCAAAAAGTTGATTGCAGAGTGTGATAAATCAATTCCCATGCTGAGATAAGCTTTAGAAAGGGGAGGCTGAAGTTTGAATTTCATCATTGGCTCATATGGAAGAGCAGATTAGGGGAAACAGCTAGATTTTAACCTCCGCATTTGGAATTTCAGGATAACTTTTTCTTGCTTGTCTGTGTTATACACTGTTGCTAGCAACTGTAGGAATAAAGCTTCTGTGTGTTCGGAGAGTTCTTGCTTCCTCTGTCTCTTGCTTTCTTTTTAGAAAAGGACATTTAAAGACATGTATATTTGCATGATTTGGTAATTGTTTCCTGAGCTAGAGAAACCTTAGAAAAATGGAGATGGCCAAGTTAGGCCAAGGTAGTTGGAAAAATCATTTTGCCCTTGAAAAGTCACTTATTTTATTTTATTTTATTTTATTTTATTTTATTTTATTTTATTTTATTTTATTTTATTTTATTTTATTTTATTTTATTTATTTTTTTAGGGTTCATAACAAAAAGGTTCAAGCAGAAATTGTTAACACTTCTTAATTTTCAGATCCAGGAATATGTACTTAAAGTATTACCTTGATGTTATGCCTTTTCTTCCATAGCAATTTCCTGGAGAGTAAAATACCTGTTACTCTTACAAGTGCAACTGTCTAGCTTTGTAGTAGTTAAGGACCACTTTTTATYCAATTTAGAGGGGAAAAAAAAATGTTAATTTGCAGAGCTTTATCTAAGATCTCCTCACAGCCTGCTGGCTTTGCTACAGTCCCATTTTCAAACCCACTGGCATGCCAGTGATACTTAGCTTCATACTCAACTGCCTTTTTACTTGTGTATTTACATAATAACTTGCTTTTTACCATAAAAAGCAGTCCCTAAACTAGAATGTCAGAAGTCATTACAAAAGTTATGTGTGTGTGCATGCTTCCATTTTGAAGTATTTAAGTACATGCGCCCTCTCAAGACAGTGAAGGTAGGGGTTAATAGTACAACTAAATACCCGTGTCGTACACTTCTATATTCTTTCAATTGACTATAAATTGAGAAATTGAAACTGGCTAGTCAAAAAATAATGGGGAAATGTAATTTTTTTAAGCTCAAACTGTGATTTATACAAGCAAGAATATTTTTGTTTGTTTTGTTTTGTTCTGTTTTGTTTGGGAATCAGCTTGCTTTTATTTGAAAGCTCCTGGAATAGCACAATGCTCAAGAAGATCTCCCACTGATTTCAGTTCTAGATTCCGTTGTGGTAGTTACTTATATGTAGGAGGCTTAGCATATAACCCTAGCTAGGACTGTAAGGCACCYGCGTAGAGGCAGTTGAAGGACCTTTAAAAGTGTCTAAGCTGCTCTGATAGCAGTTCTAGCCTAATCATTGTTTTGCTTTCTCTTCAGCAAGGATAGAGTTATTAAACACTATTCCAAAGAAAATATTATTGTACCTTCCCTTTTAAAATTAAAAAAGCATATTGAACAATTTAGGACTAAAGTCAAAATGACAGTTCAAATGATGGAGAAGGTGTCCATCTACTGAACGTTGTCTTCATTGAATTGTCTTGCACTCATCTAGAACATGACAGTTACATACACATAATTCATTCACTCTCTGTGAAACAAATGTTGGCCAGTTTATTGACTTACTTCTTTGAACACAAAGAATTTACATGACAGCTGTCCACTAAAAGATATATTTTTCCTCCTAGTTGCATTCTACCAGTACTGCAAAATACGCAATGTCCTGCTATCTGGAAATTATGAGGACCAACCAGGTTTGGCTACTGCAGACTTCCAGCTGAGGCCCTCTGCTTCCCTGACCAAGGTGACACTTGATCTCAGGTGAYGAGACCACAGGAGGATGTTCTGCCGGTGACCAACCAACACTGGAAAACTGAGAAGATTCTACAGAGAGTGCATCTCGGCAGCCCACCAGCTGGAGGCACAGGGCCCCAGCAGCAGCGAGCCTGCCTGGAGGAAAGCAGCAGCATCTCAGCTCTTGCCAGGTCAGGGAACGTGCAGCAGAGCAGCTGCTGGATATGCAGTGACAGTTACCACGACCACCCTGGCTTTGCTGGCCGACAGCAAGTCTCCCAAAGGGGGGTAAAGCATCGGCTACTGTAATCAGATGTTCAGCCAGAGAAAAATGAACTTTCTGCCATCCGAGTCCTTGTGGCTCCAGCGAAGAGAGCAGAGGAATACAGTCATTAAAAAAAAGTCACTGGCTACTGACCTGCCTGTCAATAAGCATTAAAGGAATGTGATGCTATTGCTGTGAAACTATCAAATTTGCTTTAARGAGCAATGCTAAAGCTAGAGATAAGCTTCAGGTATTTGATACCAAGAGATGCTTGTCAGATTTTTTTTTTTTTTTTAATTGTGAAAGAGATGGTGAAGTAAAAATCCCCCATGATAAATATATGCTCTAAGAATGAAGAGAATCTGAGGCAGAACTGGGTAGAAAATAAAAAAGAGGTAGTTTTTCATTCCAAGCATAGTTTAGATTTAGTATATTCCTCACAGTTCGCAAGAGCAATTAGGCCCTTGAAATTSGCATTAAACTCAGAGAATTGGCAAAAAGTTTGTCGCAGTAGGTTTTGTTTTAAAGAGTTGTGCTGAGTCTGACTCAGGGAGAAGCTGGAGTCCGCACTGAAGAAGGAGTAGCAAACAGCAACATATTTTAGGACTTGAAGTTGTAGTTACAATTGTTGGAATTACAATTGGGGTTAGAAGCTGTATTACTGTAAAACARCTTTTACTAGGAAGTGTTTGTAAAAGCCTCCTCTGAAGAAGACATGTGAATGCTACTTATATTTCTGCACATTTTAGTTCACATCCTGCTTCAGAAAAGTAAAAAAGCTTTGTGGTCTCACTTCAGCTTTTGCTGGTTTTGATCTACCTCAGAAATACCTTTTATTGCTTCTGCACTATCATTTAAGTGCCATGCTGCTCCCACACGGTGTTTTGTCATAAACTCTTCCCATCACTTGATTGCTGTATTTGTGTCTCTCCATCATGTACTTCAGCCTGCTTCTGATTTGAAATACCTTCTGCAGTAAAAAACTAGTGCTGTATGTAAACATGAACGATGCTTGTTTAAAACAAGTTTTCTCTAGTTCTTTCCATTCAGTAGTCATGTATGAAGCTTCTACRTTTTTCTTGTATTTTGATGATTAGTCAGGAGGCCATATAGACATGCGGGCCTTTGGGAGAGATTCTTCGTGCTTTTCATGTGAAAGCAGGTCACTGCTCTTATTGATTTCTGGACTACCAGACTTTGCATAAGTCAGTGCCAAGTTTTAGGTCTCCTCTTGTGTTGGTACTGGAGATGTATCCAGTATTTGGATGATATGGGGGCAAATCTGGGTCATTTTACCATTAAAAATATGAGAGGATGTCAAGAGCTCTACCATTTTTGTTAAGCCAATCTCAGTATTGTTCAGAACTATTTAGACAGTTCATTTGGTTAATACATTCTTATTTTGTTTGGTAATTCCAGGGAAAAAAAAAAGATTTTTTTGGATTTTTTTGGGGCTATGTTACTAGATGAGTTCCAAGAATGTTGATACATTCTCTAGAAATCTTAGACAAGAGTTGAAATTAAAAAGAGGACGGATTAAAAATTCAGAAGTGATGATAATGAATGATGGCAAAAATTTCCATGGGAAACATGTAAAACTATTAAAGTATATAAGAATTAAAAGGTGTATAATCTCTCAAAAATAGGGAAAAATTTTGAAACACTCTGAAACATTTTTATGTAAAAATGTATCAATTTCTGCCAGGCCCTATCGTTTAATTGTCACTGACCTACATTTGCAAGGAAATATTTTACAGTTTTCCAATTAGAGTCTTTGATATTTTTACATATACATATATAAATTAAACATTATACATTATATATTTTATATTTTGTAATATGAATATGTATAAAAACTAGAAAGTTTATTGATAAAGCTTGTAAAACATTTTAGCTAGTAAGGACTTTTTGAAGATTTTTAAGATTTTCTCTTTTTAGTGTAGCCATTTATATGCAGCAAATTAAAGCTGCTGCTAAGTGTTGCAATCTGTCTTATGAAAGTGGTTTTGGARCATCATAGCCCATGGGAAGGGGGAACGATGCAAATCCAGTTGCAGTACTGTCCTAGGAATAAATGTGTATTGAACTGCACTGCAGGAGCTGGAGTAGCAGAGAACTGCAGCAGTCCTATGAAAAGAAAAAACAGGAAGCTGGGAATGCCCCACGTTATCTAACACATTATACTGCACTGAGTGTTATTCTGGCGGGGAAGATTATCTTCTCCCCAGCAAGCAGTACTGGATATTTTGCAGCATCCACTGAGCAAACAAAAAGCAGTCTCATAGACAAGAGGATCTTAGGSGATACAGATCCCTTAAAAACTTCTCAAACCTTCCCATGAAACTTAGGAGCTCAACCCTGGAATAAGACAGGCATATTTAGTAAAAATCCCATAGTTCTTTTTACTCCGCTTTGCCCTCTCAAGACTTCAACACAAAGCGTGAGACCAGGTGGTTGCAGCCTTATGAAAGGTCTTCCTAAATACTCACCATGTTTGATCTACTGAGGTGGCCTGAGGCAAGAGGCTTAAGGACAGATAGGATTCTTTCAAAATTTTCTACAATATAAATTGCAACAATCCACGAATTTTTTTCACATAGTTTTCTTTTATTCTATAGTAATAATAATAACTAATTTCTGAGATTTGTTCTTTTATGCTCTCTTAATTAACTATTTTTCTGCATTTTGTTTATTTTTCTGATKCACTTTTTCTGTGCTTGTCAAAATACAGCCTTCCTCATCAGGATAAAAATGGTCAGAGAAAKATGTGCTCTGTAATCCTAAAAATTCAGAGTCTAAAAAACAAGAAAAAAAGGAGTAGAGGTGGCACATCCAGCAAGGAAGGAAGAAAAGAAAGTACTTGAAGTTCCTCAGGACATTATGCAGCTCTAGATTTAACGAAAAGGAATGCTGTCAAGCACGACCAAGAAAGCACACAAAACTTGCGCTGTGGCAGTCATTGCAGTGGCTGGTAGACATCCACTGATTTGGGGGTTGAAGACATATGAAGCCATAGATTTTCCAGCTATCTCACTCCAACGAGGCCGCCTACTCAGGAGGAGGGAAAAAAAAAAGSTATTTGCTCTCCTTTCCCATACATTGTCTAGTAACCTAAACTTAGTAGAGTGTTAAGTATCTTAGAGATATTTTGTTTATTGTTGAATTGTTTAATTYGATTTAGTTTCATTATATTTACTTAGTTTTTCAGAAGGAACCTCTAAAATCTAGCATCCCCCATATGCCAGCAATTATCTAAAATCTAGTACATGCCAAGACCAGTGTGCTCATGAAGTTGCACAAACTAACCTTGAATGGTGTGTTGCTTGTGTATGAGGCACACTGTTGGTGCTTTCAATGTTTCCCTTCTCTGTGCAGCACCTCCATGTGCTCTCCCCTATCTCCTTCACAGAGATAGTGTAAAACCTGATACGCATTAAAAACAATGGGAGTATTTGGTCTGATTGTGCTGTATCAGTCACCAAATAGGCATGCAAGAGACCCGTGCAGTCATGCTCCCGTTGAGGTGACAGCGCGGTGTTTCTTTGCTGCTGCCCAGCTCCTTGTAGAGCTTCATGCACTGTCTTTGACAGGGTGGTGGGAATGACTTGAGACTTGCTACTCTTTTTGAAACTTTACTAGTGCCAAAAAAACTGCTTGGGAACCAGGTTTTGAAAAAGCCTACTATTC
Organism: Eudromia elegans; assembly: GCA_003342815.1. NCBI lineage: Eukaryota > Metazoa > Chordata > Aves > Tinamiformes > Tinamidae > Eudromia > Eudromia elegans. The sequence goes on from PTEX01000068.1 coordinate 960,429, forward strand.
ATTGGATGCTAGTGGTATTTACCTCTCCAGACAGGAATGCTCTTGCTCTCCTCACATAAACATGGTGAGTAACCATTTCTCTCCTGTGTTTTGAAAACGCTGCAGGAGACAGGGTACTGGCCACTAAGGGACTCTTGAAATAGGTACCTAGGTAAATGCCCTATGTTTTGATCTCAAGCCTCTTAATGTAAGCAAAAAACGTGTTGTATTGGTGAGCACAGGGAATAGTTCATGCACTCTAAAGGCATTAAAATGGTTGTGACTCTCTGCCAACAGAAATGCACTGATTTTTTTTTCCTACTTTAGTCCTGTTCTTGGTGGCAGTGTCAGTTTGACACCTTATTAGTCACTGAAAGGCTTAAAGAGACATTCATAGTTATGTTGCATAACCTGATCAGTCATTTCTTTTTTCAGAGTATCCTATTACTTCAATATTTAGTAATTTGCATTGTTTATAGTCAAATGGCCGAGGTATCTGGACTTCATGTCCACATTTAATTATAAATCACTAAAAAAAGTAAGTTCATAAGCAAAGCTTGTGGGAAAGACAGCAAGAGGGAGACAGCAAGAGGGTAGTTTATGACATATTTTATGGGCTTATCCAGATGTTCCTTGTTTTTTGATCAGCATAATTAAGATAATTGGGAAGACAGTAAGACAGGCTGCTTATGTTGAATACAGGAAAAAAATAAGCCTGTCAAAAATGGACACAGTTTTTATTCTGCTGGATTTCCCTTTACTCGTATGAAAAGTTTTGTGCTGCCTAAAAATACAGACCTAAGAAGCAGAGAGATTTTTACTTGCTACAAAGGGAGAGAGTTAGAAAAAGGAAGAAAATAGTAGTGAAGAAATACCATAAATAGTGATATCATTAGCAGAAAATACTGTTTGCTGTAAAAAATCAATAATACATGAACCTCCAATTTTGGAGAGTACACAGTATTTTTGTAGGTCTACCATTTCAAATATTTGCATTTGAGTGAGGAAGATATATATGTGTGTATGTGTATATATATATATGTATACATATATATACAGTTATGTCTGTTCATAATTTTTTACATGAAATGTGCATGGTGGCTAAATGCTGGAACTTATAGCTTGAACGGAGCAACAATGGTGGCTCTATGAGGCTTACTGATGTTACATGCATTCTAGGCCCATAGGATAAGGTAATTTTTCTGCCCATTTTTGGAACAAAATATTGAGGACCCTATGCAAAACCTGATCTTCTGTGCAGCAACACACCTCCAGTTTGTGACTGTTGAATTCTTACATAGTAGGGAGGGTGTGTTTCTCCATATTTGCTCTTCTGTTACTTTCCTTCATATTCTCCCTGAATTGTTTGGCAGTCCGTAGACCAGAAGTCTTATTTACTGGTTCATTTATAAGAACAATGTGCTTCAGTTTGTTCAGAAAATAAGTAACTCATGCTTCTAATTTGAAGATCCTAACCATCCCAACATTAGTCCTCAGTGGTTGGTTACATTATAGCTAATGCCTAGGAGAGAAGAAAATCTCTGCTACAGATATAAAATCAGAAATAATTCTAACCTGCAAAAAGGAGAAAAATAAAAATAATTGAAGCTCCAGACAAATTGGCAGGCTGGCTTGTGTAAATAAAATGACCAGCTAATTGTATTCCCTGGTGAATTCAGTCCAAATGGACCAGACGGGTTGAGTGCATAATAGAACACATGCACCAGAGTTTGAAAATCTCTGGGAATACTGAGCTGTCTTGTGCCACCCCTGATGGAGCTGAAATTGTAGTGAACAGAATGCTGGAACCATGTTGTATTATCAAAGGACATGGAACCACTTATTTGAACTAAACACTTAGTGCTGTCATGCTGCTGTGACAGAAAATGGCACTAAAGCACAGCTGAGTGGCTATTTTTGTCTGGATAAATACTCCAGTTTGTCAAGCTCTGTCTTCAGGTCTTTTAAAGCACACAGGTATAGTTCAAAATTAAATGTTAACAACTTTATGTTGACTCAGGAAGAAGTATAAAGTTGTCTAATATATTGAAATAACTCCTGGTGCTTCAATTATCCRAAGAATATACTTAGGACTTAGGATGTTTGATGTTTGCGCTCCATGATAGCAATTTTTGTGTTAATTTACTTTTAGCTGTATTTAGTTTATCAACTTCCAGCATTGCTGTTGCTGAATGTAGATAGCAGTTTAGAGAAGCATCACATGTAAGAGGTGTTCTTAACAATATGAGGATGACTMTTTACTGATATAATCCATATTGTGTGGAGTAGTAAGAGTATTTGCTTTTGTGTCCCAAAGCTAACTGGATAACATAAGAAAGATGTTAGGTTAGGGATATCAAGGTTGGAGTCTTAGTGGCTAAGCAACCAGGCTCAGGACAAAAGTAGAAATTCAAGGTTTCCATTCTTGAACTAAAAGCCAGAGGTTAAGATTTGTTTGATGATTCTGTTGGGGGTTTTGTCCACGTTTGGCAAATATCTGAGGTGAATCAGGGCATAATTGAAAATTTAGCATTCATGATTTATTTGAAGCATTTTCTGGGCTCTGGAACTGAAGAATATTCCCTGCCAAGCAATAGAGGGTCAATGTGTGGCCAGCTGCCTAGTTTTGGGAACCATCCTCTACTTCAACATGGAGCGGAGGGTAGAGGTACTCCAGGCAAACCTCTCAGGGGTGTAGTTAGTTGTCAGTGTGCAAAGATGAAGGAGGAACCTCAACATATAGGCCACCCATACAGAAGCTTCCATACAGGACATCTCCCAGTGTTCTGGCAGCTCTTCGAAAGAACATTTTTGCTTCCAGGTCCAATTTCAAAATTCTATTTTTCAAAATTCCAATTTCCTATCTCAAATATACATAGGAAGTAAAAAGGAAGCATGATGGAGAATCAGAATACTTTGTATCTGTTTTGCTGGTCTATTTTTTTTTACTGTTAAAATTGGATTTAAAATTATGTGCATAGTTGGAGTTAATGAAGCCTGGTTTATAAAAACACTTATGAACACCATTTATCCTCGCTTATCAGAAAAGGAGACTAGAGAGAGAGGTCAGTCTTTGCCGATATGCAGTCCAAAATGGGAGAAAATAAATGATACTTCATATACCCATTAAAGAAATTCAGGATAAGGTTCAGATGTTAGAAGTTTAAGCAAGACAGATGAAAATRGGCAGCAGTGTTTAACAGTCAAAGTCATAAATTTACCATCAATCACTCTTCCAAAGTAAACTGGTTATTTTTGTGCAACAATATCCTCCACCTCAAGCAGAAACGGTTGCCTTTGTTGTTCAGGAAGTCAGGCACAGCAATTAGAATGATTATTTCAAATGTATATAAATCCTCAAAAATAATACACGATGTACATTGTCTATAATAGGTTCTTTACCCGTCTGTATGAAGAGGACGTGACAATGCTGAAGAAAGCAGTAGTGAACGTGCAAGAATGCCTAACTCCTGTGGGTAACTAATTACAGTTCTGTTTGACGCATGTAACTTTTCACTATTGCACACTGTGTTTTGGAACAATATTCTTTCTGTAGAATTTAACATTTTTCCTAGGTTATACAGGTATTATTTATATTATAGACTTAGCAGGGAACTACTGAAAATTTGTAGTTGTGTTGTGCTGCGCATGCAGTTCTTGTCCCAGTGTCAATATGCTTGCAGCAAGGATAGCTTGGCATGCCTTTAGCTTATGCCGTTGAGATACAGAAGCCATTCAGTTCAAAATTCTGCCTGCTAAGAGTCTCCTTTGAGCCCGACTTTTGAAGAAAAAAGCAAAACAAAAAAAACGTTTTCTGGAAAAAGACTGTAGGAAAATATGTTGTTTTCACTGTGTGTGTTTCTTTGCTTAACTGCTGTTTTACTGAGAAACTACAGTGCTTCAGTGCTTTAGAACATTCAATATTTTCAAATATTTTATTCTGTGAAAGTCTGTTCAAATTCAGTGGCATTTTGCTTGGTACATATGTGTAAGCAATGTGTATTTTAAACAAATGTGTTTTACCATTTCACCGCCTTTACTGCATATTCCTTTACCAAGAACCAGGAGTGTACTAAAATAGCCTGCAATCTTCCTGTCTGTGGGATCCATTCACCCCTGCTCATGCACATAGCAATATTCAGTGCACAGCAAAAGGCACAGTTCAGTTCTTGGAGGAAATCAGAATGGAAGATCCTGATCTGATTAGATCTCTTTGATTCCTAGGATCAGATGGAATCGTAATGGTTTGAGAATATAGTACATTCAAATGTGCAACGCAGATTAAAAAACCACTGACTTTGTTCCTGACATATAATTTGAATATAGAATAGTAGCTGTTTGTTCTTCCCTTATTCCAATAATGTGTTTGCTTATTTATTTTTAAGAAGAACCAAATGTTAATATTTTGAGGTAGATGGCTTGTAAATATTTATTAATTTAAGTTTTTGTTTTCACCCTTGATCAAGAGATAGATTCTTATGCTGCTTGGCTGCATCTTTTTACTAGTAACATTGACAGATACCATTTCAGATTACTGTATGTTCCTCAGGATAAACCCAAAGCAAGTGTAATCTTCATTATATATTGTGCTTTGTACACAGTTTTACATAGCTTTTCCACAGGCTACATAGACATTTCCAAATACTGTGATGGCTCATTCTGGAATTACATGATGACAGCCTAGAAAATTGACAGGAAGCATTTACTCAGATTCTTCTAAATTTTTAATTTTTAAAGCACATTGTTATGTATTTGTGTATTAGATAGAGGAAAGCATCTTGCTGGCAATACTGGAATGCCCTGAGGATCCCCAAAAGCCTTTTAAAGAATATTTTATTTACTATGAGGAAGACTTGAGATAACCCTTCTAGGTGCCCTTGCAAGTTTTGCAGAATGTGGTGAGGACAAACTGATAGTAGACCCCTTCATCTCAGACTTGACTGCATAAAGTTTACTGTGTATAAGTTTAATGGCCATGTAACGAGTATTAAGAGTGTTTTATGGTGTGTTGTTGGTGACATGAGAGCTATTATGCAGTGCTAAAGCTGGTCCACCCAAAAGAAATAATCCAAAACTCAAAAGTAAGCATCTTTCCTTCTACTTTGTGGTTTCTAACAATGTTGTCACATATGTTAAGTACAGAGAAAGACAATCTGGGCAAAGGCTTAATCATGTGGARCTACTGCTTTGAAGCGATGGCATGACTGTAGTCTGTCTTTATGGAATTTGTCAGGGCAGGCAGAACTTGTGACAGGGCACTTTTTGCTTATTGTTGGTTTGAAAATAAAACTAAACTTGCTCTTCCTTTCTACTGTGAAGCAAATTATCTAAGCAGTTTCCATCCCTTGGTGACAGGTAGGAGATGTCTGTGAGGAAAAATAAGGAACAAGAGCTGTCGGAGCTGGCAAGATAAGAAATGGCATGCAGACTGCTGGAAATTAAAAGTATTTTAACCTTAAGAGCATTGAGTTCTGGAGCAACATCTTTAGAATATTACTAGGGAGAAGAAACTGTCTTACTATTAAGATAATGTTTCATCAGTCGTGAACAGGACTGATCATCATCAGTTCATCAGTTATKAACAGGATTAAAGGGCCCATCTGACTTCTTCAACAACAGGAGTCCAATGTGAACCTCTCCATCATTTTTTTGGTCTGAATCTTAGGCTGCAGAGGAAGGACTAGACATGATGTTACATGAAGTTATCTCCAAGTCTTCTGCTCTCTAAACCTTATTTGATAAGTTTTCATAGCTTAATCCCTCTGTATGTTGTCAGGTAAGACAGGAAAAAGGTCAGGAGATGTTTGTGTTATCAGATGTTATTTTTGTGATTCTGTTTCATCTGTCTTCTTCCAGATCTGTCTCAGGGACCCTGGGATAAAATGACAGACCCGTAACATCTCTGATCCATATACAAAAATACATTTTCAYGAAGGAACAAGTTCTGTGGCATTTGAATAATTCTGCTGTCTTTAGGTGAGTCAGCTCAAAGCAGGGTTCTTTCTCCAGTTCGTGTGAAAACCCACAACTAAAGGGTAGGTTGCTGAGGCATGTGAAACACAGCTAGTGAGGTAGCATAAATATAGTCATTATGTTTAAATGGCATTCATAGTCACAGAAATACTTTTGCTTCAAGCAATCAAAGTGTGTTTTCTGAAAAATATAGTTATTAAATATTAAGTGTCTTCCTTTGTCAATGACAGATGAATTTGTAAGTTGATTCTGTACTATTAAAATTGTAGAATCATTTAGTTTGATCACAGAGTGATGGAAGTGTTGGTCAGAAGGAGCCCCTGAAGATACTCTAATCCAGCCTCCCAATCAAAGCAGAATTACTGCCAATGTTGGAGCAATTTGGATATGCTGGTACCAAGATGAGTTTTGAAAATATCCGTGATTCCTCTGACTAATCTAATCCAGAGTAGCCCAGTAGTAAAGTGTCATACTACACTAGTAAAGAAGATGCAAGTGAAGACTGAGCTCAAATATCTCTTGAGCTCTTTCTGTGCCAAGACTTTTAAAAGTAGAAAGGAAACATTTCCTTTGTGGAAATGGTTACTTTCTCTTGAAATATCTCCTACCAGGAGAAGCAAATTATCAGACAGTGAGTAGTAAAAGAGGAATAACTATACATAGAATTAAGATTGTGCTTTGGTTTTGAATTTGGCCTTTCAATTCAGTATTTCCCACCTATAAAATATTGGGTTTCTCACATTTAATGTTGCATTTACGTTACTTTTTGGTATAAAACTACTATAAAATTCTCCTCTGTTTCTAGCAAGTATGCTGAACTAATATCTGTAAAGCAATTTCCATAGCTGCATGATTTCTTAATATAAACCACTTTAATCTGCTTTGCTCCAAGGAATATATGCTAGTGTGTACTGATTCATTCCACATCAGAGGCAATTTAAGTTATTTATGGAATCCATTCTGGTTTTCTTAACTGGCATTTAATAAAACATTTTAATGCTTTTCTATGGCATATGACTGTGATGTGCACAAGTTGAGGTTTTGTTAGTGGGGCAATTCCTCCAAAAGATTGTATACTGCTTTCTCCGCTGAAGCAGATATAGGCCCTTCCTATAGATCTCTTCATTTGCCCTTAACCTGAACAAGAATTTGTTTTTAGTTTTCCCATAGAAGGTTTCTGTACCAGACCTCATGCAGATGAAACTTCACAAGTATTTGAACATCTATTGATTTTGAAAAGTCTATGATCGTTGTTGGCATTTCTTGCATGTATGTAGACTGTAGTTGAACTAACTGCACACAGAATTAATAAAAAAATTCAATTTATATAAATATAAATGGAAACATACAAAATATGAAATAGAAAAGTAGAAATATATTCCCTTTTACAAATACAAATGCATTACTTGATATAATATAGAATATCTGGATCTCACAGGCATGCAGAGTGTTAAATTTCTACAGACGGAAACATTCTTTAAACAACGCTAGCCACAAACTCTTCTAGATCTGATAGTTCCATTATGAGTATGGATTATATAATAATTTTTTATTAGCTGAGACAATTTTCCAAATGAGCAGAGACCACAGAAAGATATCTGGCCAAGTACAGAGATAAAACTATGTGAGATTTAACCATTTTAGATTTGCAGTATCCAGCAGCTTGCAAAGTTATAAACTAGCCTTTTTTTTTTTTTTTTTTTTTTAATAAGCGTGAAACTGTGCATTTTGATGTGTATAATGTTGACTGGGCTCATGATATACAAAATGGGTAGAGTAATTTAGATAGCAGAGCAAATGCCTGGAGTCCTATGACAAAGAAGGGTTAAAAAAAGACAAAAACATCAAGCAAAATCCAAGAAGGCAAGACTTTCTTCATGGTAAAAGTTTTTGTTGTTGTTTTTAAAGGAGTTAGTTTGAAAAAAATTTAAAATACAAGTCCATTCACTGTCTTTATTTATAAAGATGGGCACCCAAGCTTGTACTGCTTCCTGAACCATTCACAAGTGAGTTTCTGAACCAATTCAAATTCAGGGTTATGTATTTCCACTGAAATGTTGTGAATGTTATAATACCTTCTACTTCATTAGGAGATATCTTAGAATTCTTTCTCCTCAGTGTTTTTAATAAAGACTAACACTAAAGCCAGCTATGGTATAAGTAGATCTAGATTATTTTTCTACAATATTCAAAGTTCATCTTAGTTCAAATTTTTTTTTGTTCCTTATTTTTCATATAAATATACTCATACACTTGTCAATTACGTTGAAAAATGTATTCCTCAGTCTTCACACACTTGTCCATTAATATCAATATATTCCTTCCTAACAGATGCTGATAAACATATCTTTCCCTTCCAAATTACTGTATCAAAAAGCATTATCCAAAGGAATTCTTTAATTGTAATTTTTAAATAATCTCGTGATAATAACAGTAACTAACTGAATAAAACCTGCCTCCTCTTTAGCTTTGAAATTTTCTCTTGGCCAGCTTACATGTACCATATGAGTCAGATTGAAAAAAAAATGTGCAAGTTCTCTGACTCAGGCTATACAGCATATGATTGAAGTAAAGAACATCATCTCCTTTGTTCACCAGGGTTTTTTGTTATTATTATTTCTCTCTGGTCTTCTACTTTTCTGCTCCTCAAATAAGGCTAATTACAAAGGAAAAAAGTTGAAACTGGTGGAGAGAGATCCTTTAAAGCCATTCCTTTTGCAGCATGGAACAAAAGAAAGTACCAAGGGCATGGATAGGCCTTGAAAAAAAGAAAAGAGAAAAACCATCTAATGAGGATGTTGAGATAAGTGCTTGTGAAGAAAACTGGCAAAAAAAGGGCTTTTAGTCTAAAATCCATAAATAAGTGGGCATTAGATGGGTACTAGAACATTTTTAACAAGAGAGGCCACCAAACTGTATCATCCTATGCAAGAGCTACAACCCTAAAAACTCTTCTTCTTAACAAGATAATGTTTTTTCTCTTTGAAATATTAATTTGAAAAAGAAATACTTGAAAATTAAGGAGTATTATTCATGTCTCTGAATCCATTATAGAGGAAGACACCACCAGAGTGCTTTAGATGTAATTATGAATGCTGTAGACTTTCTAAAGGTCAAAGATCCTAAACAGTAGGAGGAAATTGTTCGCAGTGTGTGAGGGTTCAGACAGGATTTGACCTCCAATCTCTCTTTGGGTCTTCTGAGCTGGGCTAAAGAAGCAGCATGTACAGCATCAACTGGAGAAGAGTTTAAGAATCAAATCATTTGCCCATCCTCCAGTCCTATTTCCTAATACTCCTGGGTAATTGGGCACTCAGACATGCTTGATATCCATAGATGTGCAGGTCAGGTGTTTGAGACTCCATCTAATTACCAGGGAATGGCTGCCAGCTGAGCATTGTCCATTGCAGCTTTCAGGACTGCTCTTGTAATACATAAAGGAGAAAAACAAATCTGAAAGGGAGGGAAGATAAAAGGATGGAGAAAAATAAACGACAGGACCTGATCCAAAGACTGTAGAAGTTAATAGAAAGTCCCATTAGCTTCAGCAAGGTTTAGATTAGCCCCCTGTTTCTAACAATACTGACAGTTCTTTATCCCATCACATATTAGATTTCCCTTCATCCATGTGTAGCAAGACGTTTGCCTTTAGTACCAATGATAAGACTTTTGAACATATGTCTGGCAGATCTGAAATTTCTGGATCAGCTAGAGAATATTTTCTTTAAACTTTGTTTCTTAGAAGATCCTCATAGCATGAAATGTTAAGGGCTTTCGGAAATTCCACAGTGCAACAACTATGTTTTCCAAAGTACAATAATAATAGTTCTTTAGCTTTAAAATCCCTCTGGACATAGCTGGAAATCCAGTCATTTTGCTAAACCTGGTGCATTTTGATCATGAATATGGAAAGTATTAGAATACATAGTGCTGAGTTATGAATAAAGTGTTTGCTGAATGTATAGTACACTTTACACTTCTCTTTTCCTGTTCACCTTAGTGAAACTTTTGGCACATGTTCTGTGCTACAGACGGATCAACAAAGTACACATGTATATAGTGATCAGGTGTTTCAACTTGATTGCCAGCCAGCAGCTTTTGCTGTGATGGAGAACTCACCCACAGGTGACCTGCACACAGGACAGTGATCTTTTGGCACTAACTTTTCGCAGCAGGCTACCTGTGTGGTGGGTAGCCAGTGGCTCTTTCATTTGACTTACCACAGCGTTTACCAAATTCTGGATCAATGATGAGTACAGATAGGAACATAATCCGAGCTGCTTTGGTATGCAAAACCTGCAAGTCATTGAGGTTTTATCATTACAGTTAAAGATCTTTTTTACTAAGTAGAAAAGATGGATTATTATGAATCTTTGGTGTTTTTCTTTGTAGCTATTTTTGTTGTTGTTTTGTTTGATACGGCACATTCAGTATCAGTGAAGCATCAGAAGTTTATTCCATAATTAAGTTCTCTTGATACTTGCTCTTAAAGCAGAATTATAATCCTTCTGTTTCACACATTAAAGACTGAATTGAGTCTGTGAAAAACACAGAAATTCTTCAGAGGACAGTGGAATTTTCTTTATTACATTTTAAGAACAATATTTACCTACCATAGCAGAGGAAATATGCTTAAATGCTCTCTTATTGGCACTTTGCACATTTTTCTCACATATCTTCAAATTCAGCTAGCTAAACAACCACAATTCCCACCAGCTTCAGACTGTGTAAACTCAAATGGCGCCCTGAATATAAGATGCTTTTGAACTTTGAAAGATACCTATGGAGAGCTAGTTCTCTTATTCATTTTAACCTATAAGAGTTTGACCAAGGCTAATCAATGAAGCTGTTCAGAACTGAGTTATTTCTGTTTTCTGTGGGAAAAGTGTAGCCTTTTTTTTTTTTTAGTTTACTTTAAAAAGTGTGTTAAATTGCTGTTTGTTCAAAATAGCATGTTTCTCAACTTTGTGACCCTTCTGACCAAAGGAATTGTAGAGAGTTGGGCTAAAATCCTTTATTGTTTTGCATCTTTTCTTTCTAGGGTGATGGAATGCCCATTAATTTTATGTGAATCTGTTTATCCTTCTACCAGTGCATATTGTTTTCTTGTTTTCCTTCAGTAAGGAGTAATGTGACTTTGCTGTTGGTTGCAAACAGTGGCATGAGTTTTGCAGTAAAGAGGTTCCAAAATGCGCATGCGGTCATTACCTATACCTTACAGACTTAACTTGAAATGTGCTTTTTCAGAAGTTTCATCCACTGCTAAAAACAGGTATTTGATTGTGATCTGTTCCACTGTGATGTGTTGTTTTAGGTTTGCGTGTTTTTTGTCACATCACATTTCATTCACTTCCTTCATTGCTATGAACAAGTTATTACTACCTGTCAGAAAGCAAATAATAGCACATCATATAAATAAAATTTCACCCAAATAAGGAATAAAGTTCATTTTGAATTATGGTTTCTATTTTTCCATACAGAAAGTAGGAAGAAATGGGATCAAGTTCCATATACTTTTGTTGATTGATTTTGGTGAGTTTGATACTGCTTCCTTATTTTGTCTTTTTGAAATGATTCTATTTAGGGTTTCTGGTGTGATGTTCCTGTTGTTTTCCTGTTTCAGCTGTGCTGCTTTCTTTGTGTTTCAAATCCTTGATTCTCTGAGCAATTTTCCTCACCATATGGAATTTTCCTCACCTATATATAATTTTTTTACACTAGAGTTTTTCAGTCTCTAGTTGAGGTAAAATAGTGCCAAAAATCCTGAAACTCTGAGATTAGTGAGTATTGACTTCAGCAGAAATACTGACGAGCGGATGCAGTTTGACTGTTTTTTTCCTAAGGAAAAGGCCCTATTAGTAAAATATATCACTTAATTAGGAATTGTGTATGTCAGTTAAATACACAACACACTGCTTGCTATAACAGCAAACTGTAGAGTGTAATGGGAATAGCTGAGAAGAGGAAATGCTTTGGCCTATTCCATTTAATAAATACGGGCATGCAAATATTAAGCAAGTTATTCTGAGCTCTGAAATTTATATAAAGTACTTTTGTAAACAAAAAGATCTGCTTGTATTTACAGTTGAATTATGAATATTTCTTAATGATAATATGACATAATGCATTGCATGTGACTTTTGGAAAACAAATTTACTCTTCTTAGTGTGCCTGAGCTGCATTATTTTGCAATAATATGCACTTGGTCTCATCTTGCTGCTTAACTCAGTCAAGCACTGCCTGTGATTGTTGGACAGCTTGGTATTGACTTGCATGCCATGATATTGTTGCTTTTACACTAATACTGAAGGGATGAAGACTGTAGAAACTGCTAAAAAGGTATGTTGAATTGAGAATTAAAGAAATATTCAATCTTTAAAGAATTAGGCTATGAAGATATATTTTGTTAGATACAATAACAATTATACATAGACCATGATGGTACCAATCAGAGTATTTACAGCTTGTCACACAGAAATACTTCATACTTATATTTAAACTAAACCTTTGATTTTCTGCTATGTCTAAATGACATTTCAAGGTAGCGTAGGGTGGTAGGAACTAGCATAAATTCTTATTTCAACTGGTAGGAAAAGCACGGTCTGTAAAAGCTCCTGCTGTATAGCAGAGCCAGGTTATGTGCTCCTTGTTGTCACACCTGTCTGCATCACAGCCACTAGACCCTCCCTGAAATCTTTCTCTGTGCAGAATAAACATAGGCAGCTGGTTCAGGAGCCACCACGGATTGTTCCCTAAAGCAAAGGGACTTTTTTTGCTATCTACTGCTTATGGGGCACAAAGTACCCTGCATAGTCATTAGGTAATGCAGATGGAAGAGAGTTAATATCATATTAAAATTATCTCTTTAATCCTAATTTTCTCTTGAATCCTGGCCTGTACTTTYCRGGGTAATGGTTTCAAGTTGAAACACAGGAAGATCCATCTCCATGTGAGGAAGAACTTCTTTACTGTAAGGGTGATGGAGCCCTGGCACAGGCTGCCCAGAGAGGTTGTGGAGTCTCCTTCTCTGGAGATCTTCAAAACCCCACCTGGATGCCACCCTGTGCCACGTGCTCTGGATGTCCCAGCTGGAGTAGGGGGATTGGACTAGATGATCTCTAGAGGTCCCTTCCGACCCTGAGGATTCTGTGAAACCTCTCAGCCAACCACAGGGGCAGTAGGATGAGAGAGACAAGCAGGCGAGGCAGGTCCAGATACCGCAAAGGCAAAAGCAGACTCTGACATGAGGATACGTGAGCCTTTCTCCAGACTCTCCGGGAATGTCTCCTGTTTTTTTAGCTTCTGTTAGAATAGGATATTTTTCTTCTGCCAGATATGGAGCTTTTGCCAGTCTCTCATGCACCCAGAAGTCCAAGAGATCCTGAACATTTTCATGGGTGACTAGTAACTAGGCCATGGGTGTGGTGTAAACACYGCACAGATGTCATCTGGCTACTTATCAGGTAGCTCAGCTTGAAGTGGACAGTGGGGGATATTAATTAGCCTTTTTCCCTGCTCAGCAGATCTGCACTGCTCCTCCTCTTATCATTAGCCAATACTTGTTTTAACCATCGAGGTTACTACTTAAAGAAGCAGGGGAACAGGTGGGATATTAGGCTCCCATCAAGGCTAATCTAAAATGGCACTGGAGACCTGCCTTTCAGATCTGGGATTGCTTTACTTCATTTGACTAGCTATGCTGCTAACTTTACAAATAATTGTAAATGAGCATCGCTTGTGGAAGCAAATTGTACTCAAATATACAATGCTGTTGGACTGGAGGTATCGTATGGATAGYTACATATCTTTTGTAGTAAGTGAAGCAGGAACAACTTGGAAGAGAAATGGTTTTTTGAATGACATTTGATTGAGAACTCCAGAAGATAAAGATTCTGGATATACACCCTAAATATTGTCTCCTGCTAGTATATAGAGCTGTTTTGCTCTACCGATACTACAAAGACTTTAAAAAATAGGGTAAATATTTTTCATTTGTTGAGTGCGCAAGTTTGCAAGCATATATCCATTATAGGACAAATGTGTGGGTGTGATGTATGTTTTCATATGGTGAAGGTTGCACTAGCAGTGAATCATCCTATAAATCAAAGTAGTATATTTATCTCAATTTTTATGTGAGTTTGTACATGATCAAAGGTTTAAAAAGACTGTTGGCTTGYGTGGAGAGAATTTTCACTGAACATCCAAATACAGCTACTTTGAAAATAGAATGGTGGGCATTAACATCACAAAACAATGTAGGACAGAAAGCAAAATAAGTGCCTAGTCCAATGCATCTGCAGAAGTTTCTCTTTTAAGATTTCCCATGTATTAATTATGTATGGCATTTCAGGGAGTGAGAGCTGTTTGTAGCCTATGGCAATGAGTTAGTGAAATGAGACATCTCTGAGATAGAAAGCGAAAATGTGTCAGTGTATCAAATTACACAGATACTGGTAGTATCTCATGTATTTACTAGTTTGCAAATCTATGTTTGATATGGTGATATTAAATCTCTGCATACTGGTTTTAGACAGCARTACCGCATTTATTTAAAAATAGTATTGAAATAGCTGAGTGAAAAGAAATGGGATGCTTATCTTGTAGAGCTGCTGTGGAGAAAAACAATACAAGTATTTTTTCTTAACCTATTCTGCTAAAAAAAAGCCCAGAGAACTACTGTAATGATTGTTTTTTAAAAATTACCTTCTCATTCAACAAATCAAGGAATACATTTATTGGGGATATATGCTGCCTATTAATATTTCCCCCCTCCTTTTGAAGAACATCTTTCTCTAGGAGGGTACTTAGCTACTAAATTCTGAAGGAAATCCTTCCTTCTTAAGTCCCCCAACTTCCCGAGGAACACTCATTGTTTTAATTTAATAATGCATTTTTTAGTGTTATTTTTATTATTGGTTGTTCTCCTCATATCATTTGATTCTCTGGAAAGGGGAGCTATTTTTCTTAGAGCCAAAGACAAACTGCTGAAATGGCTGCCAGCAAAACTGTGGTGTTAAAAAAAAAAAAAAAAAAATCTTGCAAACTGGAAATGGTTGAGCCAGTGGGAGGTCTTTAACATTCCTCCTACCCTATCCACTTGGGTGCCAGTCTCCYTCCTCCTGATATGTGAGCTTTGTGGGTATCAAAATAGCCACCTTACCAATAATATCTGATGAAGAGTTCCTTCTAGCACATGTGACTTTTTAAGGACTTAATATTCACCCTCCTTCATGTTTCTGTGCTCCATATCGTCTCTCGCAGGACTTGGATGGGAAATTTTCACAGTCTCAGTGCTGCACAGTGCAAGATGATCCACCGTAAGCCTGTGCAAGTCCCTCTGAAGAGCTGCAAGCTTCTTCCTTATCTGTACTCRTCTTGTGAAGGAATTTTGCAGCCCTACACTCCACCTCAGAGTTAAATTAACTGCAGATACGTGCTGCTTCGCAAACATCCCCATTTATCAAAATGTACAAGAAACAGTCCTTATCGTAGCAAAAATTTAAGGTAGAAATCACTGTTACAACAAAACACAAGAAGTGTGGTTGACAGCTTAAACTTCTGTGTCTGTCTGCATGGGTTGCAGCAATTTGTTTTCCCTGCTGCCGTGCTTGGAGTGCCCTCATCTGTGCTGTTTCTACTGAGTACTGCCAGAGCTTCCAGAGCGTATCCTTACAAGAGGCTTTGAATCCTTCAGCAAACATTAATGGCTTCATCCATACTAGCTTATTTTTTAGCTTTCCATAGTTATCAGGACTACTTTTGTAGGATCCTCTATCTCACAATTTTCATTTGTTTCTAAACATTCAAGAAAACTGGTGTCTGCTGATGATTGCCATTATTTTAACAGTTCCAAAGCACTTCCCAGTGCTTTTCCAGAAGTAGTGCCTATTCTACTGTGGTATTTATAGTGATTCAGTATTCAGAACACGTGCGTTACAGAGACTTTAAGTGTTTTTAATATCAGGGACCAGTTGTACTTTACACTCAGCTGACCTCTATACATCCAAGGTTTCCCTGTGTTTACACTGCTAATACACTTGCAGTCAGCTCTATCCTCGCTGAAGTGTTCTGCTCTTTTCTTTATAGCTTTTACCTTTATATCCATCAGCTTTCCAATAGTGTTTTTARGCAGTGTGGAGGTATGTAATGTGTTCCTTCTTGCACTCCAATCAGAGAGGCAGCAGTGTGCTCAAAAAAGGGTTTTCATTCTGAAAAGCTTATGTCAGAGAGGGAAGCTCAAAAGCACATTCCCTAGCTTGAACTGGTAAAAGTGAGGTTTGGGAGGGGCTTTAGCCCCCAAACTCATGAAGTAAACAAATACTCCCAAATCTGTGTCTTCCTTGCAGAAGCAATTTGACTAATTTTCAAGACATCTGTGGAGCCAAGCAGAAAAATGTTCTTTAACATGATCTTCACCAGTGTTTATTAGGCTGCCTGTCAAACCGATATCCTTTGTGTAAGCAGCTGAATGTCCTAACTTCTGATATGCAAGAGGAAATGAGTACAAGGGGTAGAGGGTGGGTGTGATGCACCCACTGCTCAGTTGCCAAGAGGACATATTGCTGTGCTTTGTGTTGGCTTCTGCCATGCCATGCTTGGTAATGTTGCTACCGCAGTCCAACAACTGCATGACCAACGTGCAGCTTTGGAGAACAGATCATGGTTTAGCGGGATGGTCAATGCTGGCCAATTTAAGACATTGCTCAAAGAGCTGCTATGCAAGAAGTTAGTGTCAGCATGCTGAGCTGTATACTAAGCTGGTTAATTATGGAATGAGAGTCCTGAATTATTTGAGTGTATAGATATTGGATTCTTATGTGACAGAAATGATTGTAAAATGTTTCTCTAGAAAAAAGAAAAAGGATTAACTACTAAGGAGGATTCTGCCTTTTTATTATCYGAACACCCCAATCTGACAAGAGGAATGGTAGAAATGGAGGCAGTAGTAGAAAAAAGTGTAGGCTATAGCAGTAGCCATAATACCTTAACAATTTTTTTTGAGATAATTTGCACACATGTTGAAATTAGCTGACAGAAAATATGCTAAGAGCATGACAGTAAGTGAATATTGTAAAAGTATGGCTATTAAAAAGTAAAATCATAGGGAAATATATTGTTGATTTTTTAAAACAACAGCAAAAAATTTTCGTTCATCTTTAGTCAACATAAACAAAAGAAAATTGGAATAAAATATGGGAGGAAAATTGACTTCACTTTAAGCATTTATGCCGCACTTATCTCTCGTTTGGAGTTGTGCTCTCCATTCTATGTAATAAATTTTAAAAATGGAGCCTTGTTTTGATACAAGGCAGGGAAATATCTGTGAAAATTGTTTCTTGACAGTGAAAGAGGAAAAGCGCCTCTTGCTTACTGAATGTTCCTATTTTTTTATGTCCACAAGGACATACATTACTTCACTCTTGTTTCCATGTCATCCTCCTCTTCAGTCCCTGCTAATGTCTTCTCCTGGCCTTAGCCTGCTGTGACTGAGCATTACAAAGTTTTTCACGCCTCCATGCGCAAGTCCATCAACCAATTAGTTTTCAGAGCATATGATACATATAGATGGCATGGTGGTGGGTTCAGACCTAGGTCACCATACTCCAGGCTTTCAGTCA
Organism: Eudromia elegans; assembly: GCA_003342815.1. Taxonomy (NCBI): domain Eukaryota; kingdom Metazoa; phylum Chordata; class Aves; order Tinamiformes; family Tinamidae; genus Eudromia; species Eudromia elegans. The sequence continues at coordinate 977,999 of PTEX01000068.1, forward strand.
ATATGAAAAAAGTATAGGCCTACATTATCAGCTATATCGATTTAGAGAGTGGTTTTTTCGTTGCTGTTTCTTTTTCAAATTTACTTCCAGCTGTGACCACCCTTGTTGTTCTGATTTGGTCTTGGCATTCACCACAGAATTTCTCACCACAACAAACACTGATTTTGAGTCAGCASCTGCAAAGTATCAAAGTATGGATCTCTTGTTGACTTTTTATAGATTTTTGTTGCCTATTTTGCATACCCATTTTTAAGCACTCTGGTAGGTTATCCAGTTTTTACATCTAATCAATTTCTGTTTTCTTCTGAAAAAGTCTGGAGCACTTGTTTGGAATTCTTGTGCTGGCCAATGCCTTCTTAGGCATAGTCTGCCTCTAAAGTCTGTCTTATAATGTAATTTATATGTATTAAAATGAGCCCACATTGATATTTCAGTCAAAGCAAAGAATTGTACAAATATACCGAGGATTATATTTGGGATCAAGTGTATCTCTTCTAGTGGAATAAAAGAAAGATGCTTTTCTGAGGAATATGATGTTATGTGATAATATATAATATTTTTTTCTTCAGGTGCTGTCCCCAACTTTCTGTTAGGAAAGAACTTTTCTGGGTGCATTTTACCTCTCATCTTATATGAAGGAGTCATTATGTCTTTGATTTTATTTTCTGTGCTGATGCACAGATCTTTTTTTTTTTTTTTGGTCTGTGACTTAGCCGCTCTTGTGTTAATTTGATATTTTTTCATACATAATTTCTGTTTAATTGATTGTGATCACAGTAAAAGAAGCATCGTTATAAAATCTGAAGTAGGTCTAATAGTTTAAAATTTATATGGCTTATTCTGTTATAAAGTTTTGTGATTAAAAATCTAGTCTGTCTGAAGGGTTGATGTAAGAAAAATGTTATGACTATGCTAAAACAGTGTAAATAATACTTAACTTTGGAATTTTCTGCCCTACCCAAACCCAGATGAAGAAGCTGTTATACCTTGTGAGATTCCCTTGATAAACCAGAGGTTTGAACAAATAAAATCTAAATAGGCTCCCACACATTATTTCAAAAGATTCTTGGGCCACTGACATATGCATACTTGTACAACAGCCTGTGGAAAATATGTCTTTAAAGGAAAGAACAGTAGCAAAAGTAGAGAGCCACTCCATTCCCTTTCTGACTGTGGAATTTCTTAACATACATCAAGTCAGGAGGCTGCCTCTCTAAAATTGAAAACTGCCTGTCTGAACTAAAGGTGAGCATTCGTAACCAGCTGCACAGCTAACGAGGGGTTTCTCTGTTATTTTCTTAGGGTAATGTTGATTATAGAATAACAAAATCCTTAGGGTGGGAAGGGACCTCTAGAGATCATCTAGTCCAACCCCCCTGCTCCAGCAGGGACACCTAGGGCACATGGCACAGGGTGGCTTCCAGGTGGGTTTAGAAGATCTTAATTATGAGTGACTGTGATAAAATGGAGGTCAATAAAGTGTATTTTTTATGCAAGTTTAAAAAAAAAAATCCAAAAATGAACTGCTGTTTTAGAAGTAATGACCTCAGTAGGGAAGGCACATAGGAACTGCTGAGTAACCAACATTGTTGATTATGAGTCCGTCAGGCTGAGTAATTAAGTATAAAATACAGTTATTTAAATTTAGCCATCAATCAGCACTAAAAAAACAAACCAACAAACAAACTCAAGTTTCTTCCTTTATGATCCACTATGTTCTGATTTTCCTTAATTCCCAAATTCAGTGAACTAAATTGTCGCAACTCGTCACCTCAATCCTGCAGGAACAATTGGCTTTTTCTTGACAAGCGCAGGTGACATTTGCCCAAATCTCCATTAAAAAGAAAGAGTAGAATTGGAGCTAGATGAGATACCTTTAGGGGATAGAAGGTCTTGAGATGATTTGCCAAAGTCCTCTTTCCTTTTCTGTTTATTTTAATCGAACTATTGACCTTGCAAAAATAGCTTTTTTTCTTTCTTTTTCTATTTTTTTGAGTGGCTTTTGGTGCCTGCACTTTGAAACATGTATGATCAAACTCAGCTTCTCTCTCAGGCTGTTGGGTTTTCTAACTCACCGTGCTGGAAAACACACCAATCTTGGGAAATCAAGCTAATGTCTCTCAGCTGTGCAGAGAAAGTGTGAACAGCTCTGTCAAATGAGCTACCCCCATCTCCTCCTTTCCAGGCAGCATCTTATACGCGAGCAGTCACTTCACATTTGCCATTTGAGCAGTTGTGATATAACTGCTGKTTTATTGCCTATAGGAGAGTTTCTGTGCAGAATCAGGAGCTGGTCTTTCAGCTACCCTGGCCAAAAAGGGTTTTAGTCACAGAACTCTATTACTGGTGAATGAGTAAAGAATCCTGACAGGATAACAAGAGAATATGAACACACAGCTCTGGCCTAGAGGTTGCTAATTGACCAAGTGGTAATACGAGGGGAAGTATTTTCCAGCCTCGGAACTCTTTACCCGCAGATAAGTGTATTAAATGCCATCAGTTAACCCTTTGAGTGCAGTGACCCAGTGCTGCCAGGGACGTGTCTGGAAACATAGAGCCTCACGCTTCCTAATCGGCGGTGATGTGTAGAGTCCAGTCATAGGTCCCGAGGAAGGTTCCTTTGTTGCGGGCAAAGATGTCTCTGGGCATTTAAAAGGTTAAACACAAATTTCTCAGGGTGCGACTACAGTGGCTTAGAACACATGAAATATATGATAAAGTAAAAGCCAGAAATGAAATTACAATAATTTAAGATTAAGAAGTCAAATAAAATCTCAGAAATTTTATTTCAGATTTCCCTTGATGCTCTTTTTTCATTTGTTTTATTAGTTCTTTTTACTTTTTTAATTTTTTTTTTTCAGATTGTCTCCAAAATGTGCTTTCTGAGATATCTCCAACTCCAACAGACAAAACCCTTCTGTTGTCTGTTAAATCAGCAGTTTTATTTTGGTAAAAAGATGTGAGGATCTGCATCAGTCTGTGTGTGCAGAAGACATTGACAACTTCACTCTCAGTATCTTAAGAGAGATGCACCAGGTTAGAACTGCCCCTTTTGGGAGGTAAGTGCTGCCATCCTGTTTATCAGAAACAAGATTCTGCTTTATACTTACATTATGCAGGATTTTACTTCTTATCTCATATCACTGAAATTACTGGGGTTGCTCATCTGATACAGTACCAGTCACAAGAAATACAGATGGCAGACTCAGCCATGTGGAAGCTGCAGTCATTTAACAACAGTTTTGTATTCACTGACATGGAGGTATTTCTTTATATTTTGGCATATGATAAATAATTCTGTTGTTCATGATAGATGTCTTGCAAAAAAAGTCTGTTAGATCCCCAGAAACCATCTCGTTTGCCTTGAGGCACCTGGAATCATTGTATTAATGGATGAAACTTCACAAACTGGTTGTTGCTTATTCCTCTCAAATAAACTGTCCAGAAATAACCTTTAATATCATAATATAAGCTCGTAGGGTAATCAGATAATACAGGGTAAAGGTGACTTTGCCACTTTCAAAATTGTAATRTTTGAAATAGGTGAAAATTTTTAGAGGCGGTATGATATTCAAGGCAGGATGAATCTGAAGTTTTTTCCTGTGTGGACAGTTGACAAGTTTCAAATTGAGTGCTTGCCCAAACCCTAGAGGGTCTATCCTGCCCAGTTTCCTGCCTGTGATCRTTCTGGTGCCCTGTAGCTCTGTATCTATCCTTGTCAGAAGTTTTAGTCTGCCTGGAACCATCTGAGGGATCCCCACCTCAGCTCTCACCAACTGCAGTGCAGTTACCCCCTCCTATTCACAGTGTAGATGCCGCATGACCCTTAGAAAATGCAGCTTAGGTAGCAAATAAAATCCYACATACAAAGGAATAGTTGGACTTGTGTTTGCTTTGCTGACAAGGTTCCACTRTAGGTGGCTGAGATGTGTATTCTCCTGCCATCCTGCAGCTTGCTGGTTTTGGCTTGGAGGTATGCTAATAATGCAAACACTATCATCATATTATTTTTGAGGATACCTCTAAGCTCTTGAAATGTGCCTCATGTCTTTAAAGTATTAGTAACCAGTATGTCTACTAACTGTCTTCAGATTGAATTATTTGCTACTTTAAATGTAATTGATGTAGCTTTTGGTGCATATTTTATGGGAGGACTCAAGTTATTCCCCTTTTGGAATGTTGCTGTTGTTGAACTTTAAGCAGGACCGATCCTGTGTTTAACTTGCATACTTTGAACTGCTGAGCTGTCTGAGAGCTGTTTCGCCTTCCTCGGTGTACATATATGAACAAGGTCTCTTTCTTCCATGAGGCATCAGGGCTGGCCAGTCTAAAGTCATACTTTTTATAATTGTTCTAATAGGTTTTGGTTTTTGCATTATAATAAATTTAGTCAGAGTATGGTCACTTGACCCCCMGGGGCTCAGCTCTAATTTGCCTCTGCTGCCTGATCATTGGTTARCTAGATCTAGACATGAACCATTCCTGGCAGGGTTCCCTACATATTAGTTTAAGAAGCCATCATTTTTCTATCTATCACCTCTGCCTTCATTCAACCACACCTCTAAGGTTTCCCAATTATACAAGAGGTAGAAATTCCCGTATCAAATTCCTCTTTTCCATGTATGCCATCTTTCTCCCATCATATAGTACACATCATTGTGATCTCCTTCATTTCTCCTGAGGGTAGTRAGGCTTATTTTCATTCCAAGTGCCAGGAGAATTCATGTGGGATGTACTCCACCCTGCTCTAACTATAGAGCTCTTTGTCCATCATTTCTTTGTAATTTATTAACACAAACTCACTACAGCCATACACCAAAAAATGGGCTGATTGACAAACTAAGAGCATTTGGATCTTATTTTTACGTTTCTCTTTTACATTGCTCTTCTTCCTGAGGATACAAGTCATACATATTTTCCCAGGGTAAATATGTATTTTTCCATCTCAATCAAATCTGACAGGTCTGAAATTGTAAAGTCCATCAAGTTTCCTGCAACTAGGCATCTGGRAAGTGGTGAAAGACTCTGCTAATGATCCACAAGAGAAAGAATGTATTGTAAGTAAGTTCAGCTAAGATTAGATCCTAGAGAATTCACACAGGAGAAACTAATTAGAAGGAATCATCACAGAAGAAGCTGTACTTGCTGGTGAAAACCAAATCCAAGTCATACCAGGAGACATTACTTCTACTTCTCATGAGACTAAACATTATTTTGCCATTTAAGTAATGTATCTTACTATTCCAAGTAAAGATGTATAGGTGATCAGTGAGGAGTATTATGCTTAGCTCTGCTGTAGACTTTGTTACATGGCAAGTAACTTAAAGATGACCTAAAATATGAAAAAATATATCCTCTGCTCTTTTATCCTTTCTTATTAAGAACATTGTAATAAGAGGAAACATTTGTCTGTAGGGTCTGGTCCCTGCAAACAGTGAAGATCACACCATATAATCCTTTCAAGCAKCTGGTCAAGCTCCACATAATGAGTAACAGTTTCTTGCCATGCATTTTGCTGTACACTGGGGAAGCTGGATGCATTGTGAGGTCAAGTTGATAAAAGGAGAAAATGCTATTTAGTAAGTCTTGAAACTGTTTGCTTCTCATTTACTGCTTATATCTATTAAGCTTAAACAATTGAGAGAGAAGTTCACTCTTCAGTACTTCTCACAGTTTGTCTTTTCACTGCAAGACAGTATTGAACCTCAAGTAAATGACAGCAAAGGCAGAGGTGCAGTAATGATAGTAATACTTGCAAGACATAAAACAAACACTAAAAAAATTAAAACCTAYACATAAAACCCAGATATAAAAGTACAATGAACATAGTAGCAATAATGAGAGAGAAAAGATTTTATATGTACTTTATACATACTTTATATGTAAYAGGATGAAACTCTTTGCTGAATTCTTTGCTTGTTTGTGGATCCTTGTATCCAGAAGAGTGAAGCCACACTTTTTAAAACTATTTCTCACTTGTGTCACTTCCTTTATGCTTGTGTAGGTCAAATCTACTTCTCTTGGTATGTTTTAATGCTTCCTAAAACAAATGTAATTAGTAAGCATGAAGTGCTTTGAACTCAGGTTTTCTAATTGAATGAACAGTTGCAGAAAAAGAACCATTGATATTTYTCTTATAACAACCTGGTTCTATTGGCTTAATTAAGATTATTCCTAATTTTCAGGAGTTTAATTTGTTCATTTTCTGATGGCGTTTACAATAGAGCCTAACAGAGTAATTGTCATTTTCTACTATAATTAATATGTCTGTGTCTGCAGTAAGAAGATAACTTTTCTATCCTATCGCTTCAGTCACTGGGAAACCTTTCTTCTTCTTCTCACTTCTTTTCCTTTTTAAATTTCTCACCTTGTTAATTCTAAATCTACTAGACTTTTTTTTTTTATTCATTACTATTTGTCTCTTCTTCATTAGATCCAATTTTTCCTGATTTTCCAGACTGCAATAAACAATTTTCTAGGCATATCAAACTGAAAAATGTCATGAAACTTTATACTCTGGTCAGCTTATATAGTCACAACAGTTATCTGTTTCCTTGATGTGAAATTGCATACATTAAAATAAATCAAATCTTAACAACAGAAATCAAATGTCACTATTTGTAGGTAGAAGTATGAATTAGCCCACATGAGGAAATATAAAATAGAGTTATAAGTAAAATCTTTCCCAGAAACTTCCCAGAAGCCTTGTTGGAGGTTTTCATGGCATATATTAAAAGACAAAAGGCTCTAATTTTAACCCTTGCTTCTGTATACAATGCAGAARGGATTTCAAAGGATGGCACAATTTCAAACATGAAACATGAGTATTGCAACCACCAGACTTGTCTTCAGTAAGAATCTAAAATCAAGAATTAGTTTTCAGAAGATACTTACTTAGTCCTCTGAAATATTGCAATAGTATTGACAATAATGTTCCCATATCTAATTCCAATTCAATGATCGCCACATCTGGAGAAGGGTTTTGAAGACATTAATAGCCTAACAAATTCAAGGAGCTCCTCAGTTGCACTGTGCTGTTATCRCAGAATATTTTAAAACATGAGGTATGCCATTGCAAGATTCTAAYCCTTATATTCATTTTCAGATGCAAACTATTCAGTAAAATCAGCCTTAAATCTACAAATTCTGACAATGTAACACTCTTAGCCTGGCTCATTCACTCATCACTCAATTCAATACCAAACAAGAATAAAAAATAAATAATATACAGAGGAAATCCTGAGTTGATGAGAGACAATCAGGCCTGATGTCATAAGCCCTTGCACATGTTTTGATTCTTAAGTGTGTAGGTAGACCTATGGTATTTATCATTTGCAGCTGTCACTAAATAACAGCGTTTATCAAATACACCTTTTCTGTGTTTCTCWGTTGTTGGAGAAATGAATGCAACTACATTGGCTCTATTAGCAACGAATTTCTCTTCTCCGAGCTTTATTGAAAGTTATCATGCGTTATAGTTTGGTGACAGTGCTAGAAAAAAAGTGAAGACAGAACTGACCCCTCCTAGCATTTTTGTGACCATGGGGCTCACACAAGCAGCTTGGCATCTGCCGGCACATCTTTAGCGAGTTGGCAGCCCCAGYGCCCTTTGCAGGTTGCAATCAAACCTGCCTTCTACAGCAGCCTCTTTCTGGCTGATTAAGTTTAATGTAATTTTAATTAAAAACCACAGTGTCAAAGGGTTTAGCTGCTCGAGAAATGAGCACAGATTGTGGCACAGTGGCAGCAGTCACTTGGAAAATGGAAATGCATCCTGACAATATTGTGTAGGGGCCAGATAAACAAAGCTGCAGCTCCTGTACCTTGCAAAAAGCTGGGAGAAACCATCATTGCAAGGAACCTTATTCAAAAATAAAGTACAGAGCAGTTCTAGTCCTTGTCTTTTAGGAATTTTCAAGTGCATCTCAGAAATAGAATGAAGTAATAATTGCCAAGAATTAATTTCAACCTTTGCTTTCTATTTTTACATCTGTTCTGTGAGATATATAAATTTAAATTGCATATTTCAGTGCTTATTTATTTTAAGCGYCAAAATGTTTGCTTCACAGGGTAGACTAGTACAACTTTCCTCCTTAGGSTATACAGAAGAAAATCTTGAGAGATTTTACCAGCACTGAACGCAGGTTCCATTTTAGAGAGCATTTTGCTTTTATCTCTTCCAGCTTCTCTTGTCCCTTGAAACAGATCAYGAGGAGATTTTAATACTTTACATTCTGGAGTTATTGAGCAACATTTGGAGAATGACCAAAAAAAATCACCTCACTGGCAAAAGGTTGCATTATATTTGCAAGATTTCATTTCACTAAATCCCAGTATACACAGATATATTGTTAACAGTGGTTTCCCAAAGAAGTGTCTCTGTAATACTCTGTTTTCTTAGTTGCTGTATTTTTGGAGTAAATAAAATTGCTTTGGCATTATTAAACACCCTTGTCTTGGCAGAAGTTCCCAAATTTTAAACCTGTCCTTTGAATGCATGTGTTTGTGAAACCAAGGCCCGATCCAAAGTCCACTGAGATCAGTGGAAAATCCCCAGTGACTTAGGCTTTGGATGCGGTCCGGAGAAGTGCGCTTGCACACAGGTAGGCATTGCGGTGACATTGCTCACAGGAATTCCTTTCCGGGAGAAGTCTTTTTTTTTTATTGTTCTTAAATGCTACTGATCCTCCCGGGCCAAAACCCCAGGAGAATTCCTCCTAGTGACGTCAATTGTGGAGGGGAGAACTTCCTCCGACCCATTTTGGGTTTGTGGGACATTTTGGAACAGATGGAGCCTATATAGGTGGGATGGGTTCCATCTGAACAGAAGGATCACAAATGCACCGGCTGAGAGGATAGACAGAGCTATGGGGGAGAGTTTAAAGGAGTGGACAGGGGGATGGGAAGTCTGTACAGGATCCAGCAGAGAGGAAGAGGCGGCTAAAATAAGCAGATGGGCAGACGAGGGGAAATAATATTAAGGACTGAAAAATGTAGCCCACCTACAGAAAAATAGAGAAGGCTCAGGGAGGAAACTCAGAACTTCTGTCACCAAACAAATTGGAGTCCTAGAAGTGACGTGATTAAATGACACACGAGAGGCGTAACAAAGACAGGCCATTTTTAATAACACCAGTACAAGAGAAGGTTTCTCCTGGGCATTAARTGGTGGATGCTGGTACTAAAATGTATTTATAAGCATTGAAATTGCTTTGGTACACAGAGGACAGCACGATGGAAAGCTCAGTGAAGGCCTGAATTAGGCCCCATAAACTAGATTTTGTTGAGAAGAAAAGCATCTTGGACACAAATAGGTGAAAGTGTGAGGAATTCTGTGTCCCTGAAGAAGAGAACAGAAGCAGTCAGGGAGAAAAGAAAAAAAGAACAACCCCTCACCCAAATATCACAACACCAAATCTGAAGTTCAGACCACCCTAGAAGTGACAAGCCAGAGAATGGGGAGAAAAGGAAACTGACTATAACAGATGTATACAGGRAGTACCCTACAAAGTTCAAAGTTAAAGAAAAAGGAGGAATTTGAACGTCATCAAAAGTGTTTCACTTCCTGTTACACTGACCCTGGAGCTAAATAGGAACACGTTTTTGAACATAGCTCCTTAAGCCAGATGGCTTTAGATATTGGTTTAAATAGAATTTTATCCCACTGTTTGCCCACCCATCATTTCTGTGTCAACCAAAATTAAAATAAATTTAACCAGCTATTTATTTATTTATTTATTTATTTTAATTTTTTTATTTAGGCTATGATGTGATTATAAGATTAATTTGTTAATAGAATTTCCTCAAGTGCAAACATTTCCCTCATAAAGCAGCAACAAAGTCTCTGTTTCAAATTAAGAAGAGATACTCACCATTCATTAAATCTACTTCTATTGCTTTATGAATAAATAGTATTTTGTTTGCTGCCAAGTAAATATTTTTGGCCCAAAGCATTTGTATCTTATAATTACAGAGGATTCTGAATCAAAGTATTAAAAAAATTGGAAATCTCAATCAAATCTGAATTTAAAACCTGGCCTTACAGTGGAGTAGAATGACTCCCCAGAGCTGAGGACTGCCAGGCATTTAAGAATAGTAAGATATCTCCCATTATTTGTAATACACTGCCACRTACACCAGAGCTTTCTCCTCGTGGTTATTGTCTCAGAAATCCTTAGGGTGCCAGAACCACTCAGCTTTGCTTCTCAGTTCTCTCTGTGCTTGTGAACAAGGTTCTAAGGATATTCCATATGGAAACATGCAAGCGGTGCTTTTATGATCACCAAGGGAAGATGTTTCCCTGAAGCCTTTATATGTTTTCAGGAAAAATCTGAACATCTGCCTCGAGCCCATTTGAATCACATATGCAGTTCACCTCTGCAACAAAATTTGACTGTGAATCCAAAGGAAAATGCCCAGAGGTTTATACTGCACAGTAGCGGGATATAGGCAGCATTTCACTGGCATGCATGTAATCCTTTTATTTATTAATCAAGACTTAGATGTTTATCTATAATTGCACAGCTAGCTAGTTACATTTAATGAAGCACTGGGCTGTATCTCAGCAATAATAGGTATTTCAGAACTTCTGAAAAGTTAGGTAGAGTATTTGACTTCTAAAGCATGCTGAAGAGAAATGTTACTATTACCTTGTTAAGAATTACCTTGCTACAGTAATCAGCATCCTTGTTTGTCTATGGCTAAATGAATGCATTACAGCAATATAATTTCAAAAAAGAGACCTAATTGATTGAATAGACTGGTAAATCTGTATATTCTGAACGATCCCTCAAATTGTATTAAAATGACAAATATACAAAAAAAATACAAAAATATACAAAAAACATATTTTTGTATGCTTTAGATGCTATCTTTTGTCTTTCTAAATTTGCATCTTGTCTTTTTGGATTTGTCCACTGTGTCCAGTCCTTCTAAGAAACAGGTTAGATGACTGTCTAGCAATAGGTGTTTATTTGTTTAATATATTTACCTCATATAGGTTATATAGAATAAGCCACACTGAAACTGGTAAGTAGTGGTGGTTCAGATCAGCTGATAAGGATGTCTGCTGAAATATGTGGTGGAATGCAAAGTAATGAGCCTCTTCTGAGAGTTGCTGTTTTTTAATAGTCCCAGTACTATTAAATTACTTGGTCTGCCTTATATGTTTGTAAAAGTGTAAATTTTCAGATTTATGGAAGATGCACTACTATGAGCACTAATCTCATCTAATCTAATCACTAGCACTAAGGGCTGGTTTCTGCAGATATAATTTTGCTAAAATGTTTCCAGCATTCTGTAGCTTGTGATTTTCGCTTAAATTTCACTGTCGTGGAGATGACATTGCAGCATATGACAGTGGTTGTCTGAAATGCACAGCTTCTSTAACTCTACAATGTTATACAAGCTGAATTGTTTTGGAAATCTCAGTTCTGCATTTTCACTATTCATATCCAGTATAGCAAACTGTTGACAATATTAAATGAAAACTAAAAAATATTTTAATATCATTTCTGTTTCACAGGTACCTTAGTAAGGACATACTTCGTTATACTTTCCATCTTATGTAAGGAGAAGAATTTGTGTAAGTGAATTCATTTCTGCTTTGAAGAGATCACTTCTGTTTTCTGTGTTATGTAGCTTGCTAGGTGGGCATTGTGTAACTCTACTTTTATGTAAATGTGTTTAGACTTTTTTAGATTAGTTATTTAGCTTAGTTTCTGCTCTTTTACAACAATAACAAAAACTGGTAGAAGACTGGAAAAGTGTATACTGTATACCATTTTTTTCAGTCCTTCTAAATTAAATCCACTCAACATAGCAAAGGAACCCTCAGGCGTAATTCTACATACTACTTATTTACAGTATTAAATATTCAGTATTTTTCCTTTTAAAAGCATATTTTTACAATTGTAATAAATTTTCATGCTAGGTCATTTGGGTTTGCATTTAACCTTATTTTTTTTTTTAATCCAGGTTGTCAAAACTAAGCTTTTCATACTCATTAGTCTTTCCGATATATGAAAAAGTGAGTAGAGACAAAGCAAAAATTTTGAGTAGTGTTTTCTGTCTTTATTGAGTTTGCATGTAGCTGTTCTTTTCACATAATGTAGAGGAGTGAATAAATAGGTCCATTAATCCAAGCAATTGCTTTAGTCCCGTAAGCTTCTGAACATTAGATGTTYTGCTAAGCCGGGAGGTGCCTATTTGGGTCAGTCTGATCTTCCATTTCTTATATTCTCCATTGAATGATACTCACTCTGATATTTATTAAATTCAAAATCAGGCATTCATAAATGTAAAGTGTTGCTGTTTGTAATTTATGGAATTTATTTGTAAATGTACTTGAGTGAGGATTTCTTCATAGATTTTTTTGTTGACATACACGTGCTTCTGATGCTCGAAGGAACTTACAGAAATATGTTCCTCTGTGTGTGTAAAACACATGGGAACTTTTCTTAATGATCCTAATGATCTGTAACCAACCCCAGCAGATAAAAAAAMCCCTGTCTCTTGTAGGTTTATTCTGTGTCACCTTATGGTGGATATAGAGTTGGAACCACAGGGCTTCATGCCAATGGCTGAGTCAGCCTAAAGGAAGACCAAAGTGTCTCATCATTCTTTTGTTTAGGACTTGGAGACACAACTTGCATTCACCTGAGTATTGAAGCCGTTATTTTCAACAGAATCTTTCTCAAACCTTGAACTGACATGGTAAGAAGCCCTTCCTCTTGCTCTCAGGTAAATCCTTGGCATTAGAAAGCGGGGGTACCACTGATGTCATCCTGTGCATATCCAAATCCCTGAGGAAGATGTAGACAAAAAGAAAAAGCATTGTCAAAGAAGTTGCAGCTATTTTATTTTCATTCCTTTTATATATGTGTGTATATATATATATATATATATATATGAAGGATACATACAGCAGCAGTGTCTTTAAAATACTTTTCTGCTGAAGCCAGAAATAGTGGCTGCAAACTTCCCAAATAGATGTTTTTTAATGTCACAAGGCCTCCAGAGTACTGCAGATAGCATCAGCAATGCAGTTTCACGAAAAGTGAAATTCCTTTAGACTGGTAAGACCAACATATATGTCCAAGAGAAGGAAAAGAGAGTGAAAGGAGCCCCATGGCAGAGCACACAATGTAGGCAGTGTTATATTAAGCTGAGCATGCCACYTGGCTTGTGCTGCAGCAACTGTTATTCAAAACCATATGGAATTTGTGAAGGCAACTTTTTTTGTTTTAAACTTCTTCATCTGACTTAGCAAGGACGAATGCATCATAAAGAGCAACACGTACACTTTTGATAAGGAAAAGGTGTTCTAATATCCTGGAAGTAAAAATCGTAATGCCCATGCATCTTAAAGTTCTGCTAACATAGATACTTGAAGACAAACAGAATAAATGTTTTATTTTGATAGACCATATGGCTAACACCTCATGCTATCTAAAATGCAAGCTGCCARTTTGTTTGTTGGTGTTTGGCTTTAAATTACTGTAAGCACTGGGAGGCAAAAATAAACTTTTGATTTCTGTCAGGTTTATTATTTTACAGTTTGGACTTTAGTTGAGTGGAGCAATAACCTGTAAAAAATCCTTGGTGATCATACATTTCTTTTTTAGAAAGCTTCATTTGAACATTTCAGTGTGAAGCACTGGGCAGATATGCTGAAAATATCCTTGAGTGCCAAAATCCAGTTTAAGGTGAGTTGCCATTTTCCTCCAGTGATGACTTCTGACCGTTGTATTTCCTTCATTAATATCTACTTCCAGCAACTGTTCCAGTTATTAATTCAATATAATGACACTATAGAGAGGGTTCCCTATTGCTGTCATGTGTTGACATAGTCCAAAGGTGGACTAACATCGTTAGGCCGTGCCTCTTAGAATGACATTTCCTGCCCAAGAGAATATCTATATGTATGTGTATGTGTTTGGGGTTTTTTTCCTATTTAAATGGACTTGTGAAGTGTTACGCTTTGGGCAGTCTGCACTAGTCCCTCATAACCCAAACTCTCCTACTGACTGCAAAACTTTATTCCAGACCTTGGCATAAGGATTTAGAAGATATCACTGTTATTTGTGCTCAGAGAGACTTTGGATACAGATGACCATATCACTCCTGATTTAACAGAGAATGGAAAGACGTTCGGCATGGTTTATGGAGCTTATGTAATATTAGCTTCTTGCTTTAGGTTTATGGAGCTTATGTAATAATTAGCTTCTTGCTTTAACATATGATTAAAGGTTATTACAAAATTAACAGTTTATGTATTTTCATAGTGTGTGACAGAAGAACTATAATTGTTGCACACAGCAAAAATACTCTACTAGAATAATATGGTATATAATTAAGAATTATTCAAATCTGCAAAACACCTTCTGTACATATGGTGTTAATCAGGAGTAAATTGATGTGATGAACTGCTTTGTTGTATAATTATATGAGAAAAAAATCAGTTAATTTGGGTTTACAAGGACATGACTGGTAATGTATATAAAAATTCTGGAGCAGATTTTTAAAATCTGTATGACTGCTAAATGGTATTTTCAAAATGCTTCATACTGTACATGCTAACAGTACACTGTACACTCTGGTATGTCTTTAATTATGCAGGTCAGATATCCTACATAAGCAATAAGGAAAACTATGCTTTCTATTTTGGAAACTCCAGAAGATTGATTCATCTTTACCTTCTGGCCTCTAGAAAACTTGAAAAGTGCACGTAAATTGGAGCTGATTTACAATACATTTTTCTTATGTTAAAGGCAAGCTAACATGCAGTTTTTAAAGACTTTTCTGACAAAAAAATGTTATAAATGTTGCAGCAGGATTCTCATTTAAATACAATTCTGAAGTATGTAGATGAGCAGGAATATACAAATAATTTGATTTATTTATTATTTATTTTGGCGAGGAGAGTGATATTTAGAAAACTGAAAAAAAATAGCTGGTTATACTMAAAAGGGAATTTTTATTCTTTGCCTTTCTTTTTTAAATCATTTGTGGCCATCACATAATTAAATTCCTTTTTAAAGCATGATAATTAATTTTGAAACTAAAATGGTGTTATCCATTTATTAAAAGTTAAAAATGTGATTACGAGCATTCTTTTTGAGGACAAAGAGATCTTCCTTTATTTTTGGCTAAAACTCGACTTAAGTCTGTAATTGAGACCATTGTGGTACAAGACTAGACTGTAAAATATCTACATATCAGGATGTTATATATTTAAAATATTTCTACTGTCAGTCACTATTTGCTTTTATTTTCATTAGGATTGAAAATAAACATTGTTAGTTTGGTTTTGCTTACTAAGAAGCAACTGTAACTCAGTGCTGTGATTTATGAACATCAAAATAATCACCATCAGTAGTCCTATACTGCTAGATTCCTGTAAAAAAGTATTCCACTGTCGCCAGCTCTAATGGGACCTGGTAATATGATTCAAGGGCATTCAATTAGCACTTTTTAGGTTTTCCTTATCACATATTTTATAATGTTCACACTAACATMGTGTATCATTTCTCATCGTAGTCTAGAAGCAATGCCTATTTTTTTCAGATTTCAGAATGTACTGGATTAATGTGGCATGATTTGCTTCTCTCGAGCAGCCTTATGAGCATGATATTAGACCATTTCTAGTTGTATCTCTTTTTCTCCTTTTGTTCAGTTAGCTAGTGTAAAAACTTGATTCTACCTTTGGAGTTGAAATGCTCGCCCTCCAAAYAGAGAGGGACTTCTACATTGAAAGTACTATTTCATGTTTATCCATTAATTTTATATCCTCCTTTTGTTTTTAGAAAGTGTGCATGTGTATTTGTAATATTCTGCTGCAGTATGCACACAGAGCAGATGAAAAGTGAGACAAGTGAGCAACGTTCAAACACATTCTGCTGTCTGGGGGAAGCTGGATGGATCTATATGGACTTAGTGGAGTTAGTATAAATTACAGCTGATCTGACCTGCAGTCACTTCCATGTCTGTCTGTGCTCCGTGGTACTGTTAAGGAGCTGCACAACTGTTGTAAGTCCTTGACCTTTCACTTGTCTGAAGTGGTAAGTGTGAAATTTGCGACCAGCTATACTTTGGTGCAACTTCAGAGCACATCAAGATCATGGCAGGAGATGGATGAATTGAACTGGATAGCGTAAGAGCCAACACTGCAGATTGAATATCTGATATAAGATCCTTGGAGAGGGTTCAACTTAATTTTATGGAGCACTGATATTGCTCAAAGCTTGCTTCTGTAGTAAAATTTTGTACCCCTATAGAAGGCTCCACTTGCAAATATTAGTTAAGAATCACATTTCTTGCATCTGCTTGTTATTGCTATGTTACTTAACCAGGAAAATAAGACAGCAAAACAAATTCACTAAATAAAAGCAATGTAATCATATATTCTCTATAAAGCCATCCTAAGGTCAGGAGATTAAACCTCATTAATGTGARACTGTGAATGACAGTTTGGGCATATAAAGTAAAATGCAAAAGCATTTATGTCTTGACTTACCTTTATGATACTGCACTATGAACACAAATTTATAATAACACAATTTCATAAAAGTAAACCAATACCAAATCTCCATCATGCTCATTTTGGTGGGATGACACCATTTCCCACTCCTTGTTCAGACAGATAGAAGGCTGCACGTCAACAATCTTCTGAGGATGGTTATCCTGGAGATTAATTTTCCTTTTCTGAATGAAAGAGTAAGTGTGACACTCAGCAGCATTCAAAATTTCTTTTACATAGAAAGGCTTCTCCTCCCAAAAACAAACAAAATCAGCATCTGAAATAACCTTTCTATGCATGGATAAAGACCTGAGAAATGCAACATTCTATTGCTCTCTTTGGAAGATAAGTAAATTTCTGCAAACTGGAAGAAGGGAACAAGAAATAGACATGATCAGAAAGAAGCAGTCACAAGTTGTGGACTAAGAAACTAAAGGTGGGATCCAACTGTCTAAATGCAAGTACTTTCCATTTGAGGTGCCCTACAGTATCCAAGACATCCACACATATGATCTTTGCCAACAGGCTTTAAACCAGTTAYGTCAATGGATGGTGATGACAGCTTGCAGATAAGTGAGGGAATAGAAATCCAGGTWGTAAGTGCATGGGACAGGGTGATGGGAGCAAGAGAGCCCTCGGGAAGGATAAAACAGGTTAAAAGAAGGTTCACCTCCAGTGCCTGTGCACAAATGCATACAGCTCAGGAAGCAAATAGGAAGAGCTAAAGCTCTGTATGCAAGTGCACAGCCAAGACATCACTGAAATAACTGAGATGTGGCCGGGGAGTTCATGTGACAGGAGCTCTGTGTTACCTGAATATAGGCTCTGTAGGAAAGATAAGCAGGGAAGATGAGGAAGAGAGGTTTGTCACCTATGTGAAGGAGCAGCTTGAGAGTATGGAACTCTTCTGTGGGACAGAAGACAAGCTGACTGAGAGCTTGKGGGTCATGACCAAAGAGGAGGCCAGTAAAGGTGACACTGCAGCGGAAATCTGTTACAGATTGCATGGTCAGTTTGAAGAAATGGATGAAGTCATCTTTAAACAACTTAAAGATGCTGTCAGATCACATTCTTAGTTCTTATAGATTGCCTACGTAGCATTGGGAGGCTCTGCTGAAAAGGACTTGGGGTCCTGGTGGGCAGTAAACGAAATATGAGCCAGCAGTGTGCCATGCCAGTGACAAAGTACAGTACGCTGGCCTGTATCAACAGAGTGTAGCCAGTAGGTCAGAGAAAGTGACTGTTCCTCTCTGCTTGTCACTTGTGAGACAGCATCTAGAATGTTGCATCCCCAGTATACGAAAGATGCTGGTAAACTTCAACAAACCTAATGGAGGACCACCAAGATGGTCAGGAGGTTGGAGGACAGCCTGCTTAGGAGAGTCTGAGGGAACTGGGATTTTGTAGACAAAAAGAAGAAAAAATGCTTTCAGAAGATTTGGGAGGTCTAAGAGCAGTTCTCTAATATCTAAGAGGAGGTTACCAAGAAGGCAGGAAGAAGACAGGGTTAGGCTCTGTACTAAGGTGCATGGCAGGAGAGTGAAAGCTGTAAGTTGAAACAGGAGAGGTTCCAGCTGAACACAAGGCAAAAAACATTCCACTATAAAGTTAAGTAAGCACTGGAACAGGGTCCAGAGAGACTATGGAATCTCCATTCTTGGAGGCTTTCAAGATTCCGCTGGACGAAGGACAGAGCCCAGATCTCTTCTGAAGTCAGTGTTGATCCTTCTTTGAGCAGGATGCTGGACTACATCAGGACTGCTCACTGATAGTGTTATATGTGTACCATATGTGGTCCAGAAWGCACTCTAGCTTTTCTGTAGTGATGTATAGAGACCGGATGGAAAAAAACAAGAGCATCTCAGATGTCTCTAAGGGCTTGTGTTTAGGCAACTGAAAGCCCACTTGACTTGGCAAAGTGTTCAGGTGACACATCTATCTTCTAAACACAAGTGAAGTATATGCCTGCCTCTCCTTTCTCCATATCTTCTGTTAGATGTCTTATCATTTTGGAATTCATTTCAAGAAAGTTTATTATCATGGTCTTTCAACCAGGCAGAAAGGTTTTTTGGTAATTCCTAACAACTAAAGTTCTCCCTCCAAATTGCCTTGCAAAGCGGGGTTGCTGCTTCAAGATTGTATTAGTACATTATTAATGGTTTTCAAATTCATACTGTAATAGACACCATAAAGCTAAATCTAGAGACAGAAGTAAAACAGATTTTAGGATGTTCTATCAGATGAATAGTTCTGCAATGAAAAACAGTCTAATTTATGATGTTACTAATAGACAGTATACTGATCTTTATTATTCTTTAATTTAATAGCTGATGCTGTTTTACGTCATTGTGTTAACGGTGGTTCTGATAAAACTTTCTTGCCACAGGTCTTGTCAAGGCTCATTTTTCATGTTCCCTTATGAGTGTGTACCAGTGAGATGGTTTATTATTTCAACTGTTTTTTTTCATTTATGAAAATACAGGGGAAATAAAGCGAACAGAGATTTTATAACTTCAACAACTTAATGTGATTCAGAGCAGATTCAGGATTTCTTTTAGCTTTCTATATCTTATGCTGTAGCATTGCCTATTAAACTCAAGCCGAGCAGAAGAAAAGGACAAATTTGCATTTCCATTTCTATACGAGTTATGGACATTTAAATCCATGTTGCTTGTGTCTATAGACTAATGAATGCACCATTATGGAAGAGGCTTAGCATGTCACTGCACTTGGCGTGTCCAGTTTTTTACTCGGCATATAATATTTTGAGAGCCATTTTTTTCAAGCATAGTGTAATAGGCTTTAACTTTGCTAAGCTTTTCTGCCAGGCCTCCAGTGCCCTGCTGTTCTATTATATTGAACTTGTAAGCAGGACGCTCTGCCAGGCTCACCCAGATTACTGCTGCAATAAGGGCCCTGCTGAGTGACTAGTGTCATGATAAGTGCTAGGGAGGGAGTTCACCATCTTGGCATACTGTTCTCATCTTATTAAATTCAGCTTTGTGGAAGCAGGGAGTCTGCCTCTCGGCCTCACTGGCTCTAGCTCAGTCCAACTGCTACTGTCAGACAATATGAAAATAGGAACCACCACAGCTAATGGCAGGTGCTGCACCACCACAGCTGAGGAAAAGAGAGAGCTTTTTTTCTCTTTTTTTTCCTTTTTAATTTGTTTTTATAAGCACTTGACTGGATGGACTTAAAAACATATAGCTTTCTAATATTCCTATAGCCCTTATCCACAGATACTTGCTGAGCCACTGTTCTTTTTGAACACCTTTATTCTGCTCACTTTACGCAGATGCTTTTGTCCTGGTTTACTTATATTTGGAAAGCAGGATGTATGCTTTCCAAAAAACCAAGCTCCCTGCATGAATGGTCTGAGAGGACTCGTCTGTGGGAAAGGATGATATGTTAAAGACTGTCTTCACATCCATACTGAGGAAAAACTCCCTATGGGCTATTTCCAGAGGAAAATTTCCCAAATTCCACTCCACTAAGTGAGGGTGAAGCAAGTTGGTTGTTCAAAGCCCATTGGAACTCAAATGGCACCTGTTTACCTAATTCCCATATTTTGTGTAAAAACCTAACACTTAGTTTTGGGTAGAGGATTCAGGAAGGCAGTTCCTTACAAAGCCCCTGAAATGACCAGCTGGGTTCTGAATAAAAGCTGCGTTCCTAAACGCAGCAGAAAAAGTGCAACGTTTATAGAGAGGAGAGAGAGAACGGAGGAATATGTGTTTGCAAGTCATCCCTACTGAGAGAAGAAAACCAAAGTCACCCATTTTATAGGATGAATTTTCACAGATTTAAAGCAGGGTCTCTGAAAGAGCATGTGCCCTTTGTTTTTGAGCTTAAGGCTCTTCTGAGCTAAGAATAAAAAAAAATCCCAAATTCTTTGGGGAGAATAGATAAGTTACCTCTGCATTTGCTGGTATCTGGGTATTTACAATATACCTTAACAGCAGCAATCGCCTTGTCTGTCATTGCTCAGCAATAAACTTTCAAACAACTCAATTATCGTCACTTCAGCGTTTGGTAAATTGGACATGATCAACACATGAGATGTAACCTTTCTGACAAAAATATTGATGTAGTCCAGCTACAAGAGTTGTTATAAAGCAAAACCAAGTTGGGATCAATAGAAAATCCAGATTTTCAAGTGCTTTTATRGCCCGAGTCGCAAAGTCTGGCAGGCTGCAGTTCAGCAGCACACTTGTTGGCCACGTCAGTCTTCATAGGAGTGACAGGTTTGATTAGACACTTTGAGAGGGGCTGATGTAAAAAAAATCAGACAAAATAAGATCTCTCTGCCAATTTGCAGTATCAGAGTCACAATCCATTCCAGACTCATCAAAGGTAAGGAATAAAGGATTTAACATTTTAATCCCCTTTGAGAAAATGAATAAGGAAATTATGTCTCCAAAAAGTGTGATCCTTTTTTTCTTTTTCTTGAAAAACAAGAGTGGGGAACTATCAGTGAAGCTGCCTATCATGAATATTGTGTCCCAGACCTTTCAAATCCCAGGCAATTTGCATGCAAGGGAATGCTTGTCAAAATTCAAGGGCAAATGAAAGGATAAAATAAATCTCTCTAGTTAAGTTCATATATATTAGACAAGTCCGATTTGTAATACTTCTTTTGTTTTCTATATCACACTTATAAAATTGTAATTTCTGAAGGTTTTAAAATTTCCTTCTAAAACATAATTTTTCCCTTTTTTTTTTTTTTTTTCCCCCTTAAGGGCTTTCTTGTTATCCTGGTTCACTCTGCTGGTACAGGGAGTTTGGTTGTTTTTCATTTGCTTTGCTCTGGTCTCTGTGTGGTTTACAGACAAGAAATTGCCAAGATAGGCAGTGTTGATTTAGGAGAGGAGAGGAAGGCTTGTCAGCTTAACTCTGCTCTTGTTCTCTACCTCTTTCACTATAGAATTAAAAAGTTTACTGGAATCCAGAGCCCTGCAACAGTAGAACAGATGTGGGAAATGGAGCCCAGGAGAAGTGGTACATGAGAGGTAAAGAAGGAAAGCTAACCATCTCAAGTGAAACTTTTGTATCATTTGAAATAATTGATTTTATTTTGTTTTGTTGTAAGAAAACAGAAAGAATCTCAGCTCAGACTTTTGACACTAAATCCAGGTTTAGAATTAATAAATGGGSAATGATTGTAGCATGAGCCAGAAAATAATTTCTGAGGAATTCATGGAATCTACTCAGACCTACTGAACGCATATAGTTCTAGCCTTGTGCCTGCAAGCATGGAAGAAATAAGGTGTTTGTTAATGCTAATCAAACAGATTTACCTTTGGTTTTGATGCCGTAATTTAAATGACTCAATAGGGAGTTGCTCCTTCTGTCAGACTCTGAAGGATTAAATGGCCTTGGGATGTGACAGCAACAGCTCTCTCTTTGTGAGCAGGGACATCCTATCAGGATTCAGTTGTTTGAGATATTTCTTCCTTTTAATTTGGAAGAAAGATTCCAATGAGACATTCCAACTGGAGAGCAAAATTCTAATGRGAGAGCAGAGTTGGAACCACCATTTCCAATGATGAAACTGGATTTTGAAGCCTGTTTTCATTTTTAGTTACTTTGCAGCTGAAGAATCTGGTGCTTAAAAATTGAAAGGATCAGGTGGACAAGATCTTCTGAATGAAGGCGGATCTAAAAAAAAGTAGTCACATTCCCCTCTCATTCTGCACATCAATAAAACACAGGGTGCGTTGCTGAAGATAAGTCCCATTTCAGGCATCTTTTGTCCTGGACAACTGACACTCTCTTTTTTTGCAAAACATGTTTGTCAAGCACAACAGAAACCCACTAATGATTAAAAAAAAAAAAAAAGGATGCCTGTGGTATGTTAGGAAAAGCAATCAGCATTAAAAAATGGAAAMAATGATCAAATCATTTTAATTAGCTCAAATTATCTTGTATTTTTGTATATATATGTACATATTTACATACACACACCTAGATATATGTAGTATATATGCACATACACACAGAGATAYGTATATACACACATACAGATATAAATGTGAATRTGTAKATATATTTATAAATATACATATATGTATATACACATATCTTCTAAATCTATTAAAATCAAATATCATTTTTGGATATGGCACTCCCTTGCAATGTTTGTAGCAGAAACACTGCATCATTATGCTAGAGCACAAGAGTGAGAGAGAAAAACAAACAAATCTATTTTCAGTGTCCAAGTTGAATGAAATGTGAAAAATAAACAAACAGCACAGATGGTGAAACAGTTTAAATTTTTAATACTCTTCCAGTGTTGATCATTTCCGATGTTTATAACAGCATGATAGCAACATATATTAGAATATGGTTTTTTATTCTAAAAAAAATCCCTGTAAGCAACAATGTTCAACAAAGTCATATTTTAAAAATATTTTTGGAACAAGATCAGTTTGAATTTTCCTGCATAAATATCAAACAGTCTGCTGAAAAGCAAGATCTTTGGCAGGATCTTATTTCTGTCTGCTTTGAATAACATATCTGAACACTTGCCGTTCTCTATGCTCATTTCTTTGTCTCTATCAACTTGCAAAGTCCATAAGTGTAAGCACAGAGAAGCAGAACTAGAATCCCCAGTAGCTCTCTTTATTCTTTTTGTGTATTCTCACAAACAGAACGCACATTTTGGAGAGAATCCCAAATGGCAGGTGCTGACACTAAGTAGAGACAGGAGCAGCCTTCTTGTTAACATATTATCTACTCCTCACCTACCACAGCTCCGTTACAAAACTCATTGACAATGGAAGCTAAATGAACTATCTGAAAGCTAATTCAGTAGCTACAAATATTTTAGACAGCTGCATAAACCTTACTGCAGCTTAGATGCAAGCTCAGCRAAGAACCTCTCAAACCTTGCCGTGCTGGATAACATCCAAGCAACTATGTTTTCTGTCCAGAACAAATTTAAAGCATTCTTTGCAAAAGGTGGTGTCCTGGAGAGATGAACCAGGAAAACAGAAAGACAGATGGAGGAAAGCAAATGAATCAGGTACTCCAGCTTGTGAGGGGAAGTGAATGAGAAGGACAAGTAGTTCATCTGGCCTCAGTAGATCCATGTTGCTGTGTAACAGACCCATTAACAAATTAATGCAAYGTTAGAGGGTACTCTRCATTAACTTTTGATATAGTCTCCTYTCAGGTTTCTTTTGCAGTGAGATTTTGATTTATCATTTCCACAGATGTACTYTTCTTCTCATGCTTTTTATTTCCCGTTAGCAACGTGAACGTAGTTGTTACAAGTTGCAGCTACGTGGTAGGKGCAAGTGAAAAGCGGAAGCTCTTTCAACCAGATCCACGGCAATGGCAGATGCAATGGGAAAGAAAGGAGGCAGAGAAGCTCGGTTAGCTTCCTGCAACTACAACTACACACACCTCTTCACTGCTCCTCCCCATGCTCTGCCAAAGCCCAGGGCGCGTTTCTGCTCTTGTAGACTCTGAACAGTTGTTAAAGTGAAGCTTTCTTGCTTAAGAGCAGATACAAGTGTAGGCAGCGGTTTTGAAGGACAGCTTTTTATTTACTGGTCCCCATAAAGGATCATTTTGATGGGACTTTATGCTTTTGCTATTACCTTCAGGACTGGACTTTCCTGATGGTGTTGAAYGTGTACTAAATATTTTGCATTCAGCTACTAAGGAGGTGTTTATACAACACCGTTCTTCTGAGGGAGTGAACACCCTCATTTTCCATATGCTTTATAGAAATAGCAGCCCTGTTACCTTGGAAATTTTGCCAGGTGAACAGAAAGCTCTTGTCTCAGCCTGCTCCTAGGCAAGTCATACAGGGAGAGAAGATGCTTTGTTATCTTCTCCCTTAATTGGCGGGTACATGTTCCAAAATTATTATTGACCAAAGGTGTTTTGGCTTGTGGATGCCCCAGCTGAGGTACTTTATAATAAGCCTGATTTTCAGAAAAAAAGACCTTGAAACCAGACCCTTGAACAACACGCGTTAATGACTGTCAGATGCCTGGGCTCGTCCTCCCATTTTTGCAGCCCTCAGTGTAGACCATCTGTAGTGACTAGTGCAAAGACCTTCTGCATTAAAGAATAGTTTAGTTGGTACCTGCTACAGATTCCCATCCTGTACATAWCAGCCACCAGAGGGGGATGTGGAATACTCGCTGATACGTTTGGGTGCACCGTTTCTGGYGGCTGTCAGTGTTATGGTATGATCTACGATTTTTACCATCAGGCCACTTTTAGCACCAGGTTTCTTTTCCTGGAAAACGTGACTAACAATTATATATTTTTAATTATGAGCGATCTTTAGAGGGGGTTGGGTGGAAATATTCTGTCACCTAAATTAGACCCCGTTTACTCCTGGAGAGAACAGTTGYAGTTGCTTAACACTTCCAGAGAACTGTGCAGCCATCAACACGGGGAAAGGCATCAGTGGTCCAGCATGAGCTTTGCAAACAAATAAATTCCAATGATAYTGGAGTTCTAATCACAGGGAACCTGATTTACAACATCTGTGCTTGGATGGGCTATTTGGGGGGCGTTCTGTACATACCGTGGAAAACTTGTACACGAGGGCAAACGGAATAGACAGTCCCTTTTGGGGACTGGGCAGATTAGTACATCATTGCATCCTAACAAAGTGCTAATTACTCCTTTTGACCACAGGCCCAGTTTAAAGAGCTTTAGTGCAAATGTGCCCTGTGCACTAAATTACAAAACTAACACTGCATTATTGCTCGGTGCAGCTTGCAAATTCTTGTAGGGCGGTACGCATTGGACTTAATTGGATGCAAAGGAAAAGGAGGGCATACAGATACTCACTTGCAATTTAGAAAGAACAGCCCTGGTGCTAATTACCCAAGTTAAAAATGTTGCATTTGCTTTGTAAAGATAGTAGGAAAAGCAGCAYAGCTATATTATTTTAGGATTATATACTGATTCTGTGTATAGTAGCTACACAAGTAATAATCAGTCTCTATTTTGTATGTTAGCTAAAGAAAAGGTATGAACTATTTYCAGGAGGTTGTTGGTATTGATTCCAGGGAAATTTTAAAATATCAGCTGTTTAGAAGGTTTCCCAATTAGTTAATGGCCTTTTCATAATAAATTATAAAATAGAAGAGAATCAGGTAGAATAATCTCCCTTCCCTAGGAAATCTTACTCAGAAAGTTAGAAAAGTAATTATTTTCTTTGCAAAATAACAATAACAAAACAAACAAACCATAACAAAAAACCCCTCATCTTTCTCCTCTTTGAATGGAAGTTTTCTAAAAATCAAGAATTTTAAGCTCTTTTCACCCCTCAAAGGAYGGTAGAAAGAAGTGGCATGGGTGGAAACATGAAGAGTCAGCAAGAGCCTTCACTTGTGTGTGAAAGGCATCGATCCACAGGCGTCATTCCCGTTCTACTGCACATCACTTAAGCTTTTCCTGCATCAAATTCTGGTCTAATTGCTATCAGAGAAATGTAATGGTTGGACTTCTTCTACACACTTGTTTGCTTCATTTTTTTTAATTTTCCTCTAAGGACTTCTTACATTATAAYTTAATTATATTAATTTATTATAATTTAATTATAGCTTTTCAAATTCTTCATTCAGGTTTTGAAAACCTCAGTACTAGAAGCRCAACCTGAAACTTCTGATGTTTTTTGTGATACTTCAGGGCAGGGTGTATTTTGTAGTAATATAATAAAGAGATGGTATTTGTAAAGGAAAAGATGCTGTAAAAAGTAATTCARTGTTGTGAAAAGTATGGACTAAAGTATTTTATGGAGCTACCTTTCACACAATGCTAAAAAGTGAATAATGAACAGCACTTAATTTCCACTCTTTAATCAGTCTTAGTCAATAAATAGTTTGATAAATACATACATACATATATATATATATAWAWAAATGCAACTGAAAAGGACAGGTATGCRTCACCATAAGGGCACTCTGTGTCACAAAGCATGCCCACCTTACCTCCAGCCAAAACAACCACCCACTCAGGGTAATGAAAGGTAGTCATGCTGTTATGACC
Organism: Eudromia elegans; assembly: GCA_003342815.1. Classification (NCBI taxonomy): domain Eukaryota; kingdom Metazoa; phylum Chordata; class Aves; order Tinamiformes; family Tinamidae; genus Eudromia; species Eudromia elegans. The sequence goes on from PTEX01000068.1 coordinate 1,004,541, forward strand.
CAGATTCAAGTGGTGAGAGTAGGAGTTAAAAAGCGAAAGTGTTAATAATGCAGCGCCTCAAGCACAGAGCCCCTGGTATGGGAGCTGCTGGGATTCCCATTTTATTCCCGTTTTTTCTCCAAACAATATTATAGAGTTCCCTCAAAAACATCTCTTCRGATTATCAGCAAATGGTGAATTTTTAGACTGAATTATGTGCATCCAGACTGTGTACCTGTCCTGGCTGAAAATAGATGTGTGAATACTGAAGAGGGACAGATGAACTGAGAGGTAGAAAAATCTCAGAGGGTTTGAAACTTGGCCTAGTGCTGAAATGCTTTTTCAGAATAGAAAAAAAAATGAGTATTTTAAAATACTGGCATACTTCTTTGTTTTGCTGCAGCTGACATAAATTTCAATGTAATAAATCTGTTACAGCAGTCAACACCAAATCCAGCAGCCTGCCCCACCATAGCACTTGCACAATGGCTTTTTGCAGAGGAGGGAGCATATGCTTAACATAATACTGCAAAAGCTCCTTTTTCTTACTCCTTATTGTGCCTGGTTCAGTTCAATCTTATTGGAATGATCATTGTTGTACTGTTGGAGTATATCATATTTATATTTAACAAAAATTTTTGGAAACCTACCAACTCAGGTAGACCTTGTATCATGTTAACACTGAGCATGGTTAAATAAGAGTAACACAAGTGGATTCAAGTGTTTTATGATGATTGCTCTTTTTATTTTCCATTGTCTCCTGCTTTGGATAATCAAGGAATTAAAGCTAGATAAGCTACTCTAACAACTCCTATGATTAATAGCTTCCATAGACAGGAGTTACTTGATCCATTGCACGTGGATGATTTAGGCAGGTAGATTCTGCTCAGCAAACATAAGGATTGAAATCAAGCTCTGAGAACATCTGCAGTTCAGGAACTCCTGTATTCAAGGCATTTTCCCATAGAAGTGTGCAGCGGCAAAGAGAGTAGTTCTCTCTTCACCTTGTTAAAACTGAAGTGGGTTAAAGGGCTGCCACTATGTCTTTCTGGTAATGTTTTCTTCCTTTGATGTAGGCAGCTTTTCAGTCAGAAAGAATAAGAAACCTCAGTATGTGGTTGTTTGCTTACAGTGCTTAGAATGACACCAATAAATATGACCTTTTTGCTAAACCAAAATGATTTATTTACATTATCAACTAAGCTTTCCTCTAACATAGAGTATAAATGGAATAAGAGTGGGGCTCGAGGGTGATTCATCAGCCTGCCTTTCTCTGCAGCTCTCCCGTTTGCGGGAGAGGGTGATGGAAGGCTGCGGAGGAGGCGATTATCTCCTCTTGTGACGGCTGTTGTCACAGCTTTTTCTCCCAGTGACTGAGCACAGATATTGAAAGTCTGTTCTATCTCCCCAAAGTCTGATGTCAACATCAGATGTCATCCTTAGCAGCAGCAGCAGCCGCCACCGTGACAGCRAAAGGCAAACAGTGGAAGACATAGCCAAAATGTTGAAGTCCCTGCTTCCCTGCTCAGGGCTAACAAAGCATGCAGAGACCTATATTCTGAGCTTGGGACACAGCTGTTAAAAGCACTTTGGTTTTCCAACCTGTGTGGCTGGGAAAGTTCATGATTGCAAGTGATTCGGACAAGCCTGGCTTTTAAAGCCAAGCAGAAATGGAATTCTGAAAGTTTGAAAGTGTAACAACTGAGTAAGAATGGCAGAATTTCACACCTCTTATTTCAGATTTTCAGRAGAGGCAAAGTAACGTGCTTACTCTTTTACTCAGCTATGTTTTTAATAGTGACATTATAGAATTATATGTAAGAMAACAAAGCTATATAGATAGAACTAAATGAAGCATACAACCTACCCCAGAAACCATAATAAACTTTATCTTTGTGGAAACTTTTGTTCCAAGGGACAATTTGTTAAATATTCACCTCACACAAAACTCTTCATTGGTCTTACGAAGCCACATTTTCTGGGAGAGTGGGGCTGTTAGCACTGTACAGCCATACTGGAGAATTATCTAAATGACTGTATCCAAGGACTGNCAGAATTTAGATTCTCATTAAAGCAAAAATCATCTGTAAGGATTTCAATCTCATTCACGTGAAAACTCCACGGAACAAATGACAGCAAAGTCTTACAATTACAAAAAGAAACTCTTGAATTCCATCCTATTCTTTTCCAGTTTGCATGTGCTGGTTTTGTATGTACTAGGTTTGTACTAGTGGTTGTCACTAGTATAAAATTTGAGCAATTTTTAAGTTGTATGGAGTTACCTGGGCACAATATCAGAAATCAAATACCTAATGTTGCAATGCAGCATCTTGGCTTTTCTGCATGCTTGCAAATGCATCTCTGAGATGTAAGAACTATCCCATTAATCTCAATGTAGTATTAATTTGGAGGTCTAATGACAGTAACTTCAATGTCAGCACTATTGGCCTCACTTCTGATCAAAAATACATGTGATTAGGTGATTGGCGATTGACACAGGTTGCACTATGCAGTAGCATGAGTAATTGGAGAAATAAATTACTAAGAGTCTGAATTACTTATTTTTAAAAAAAATCTGTGAAATTTCCTGTGATAACTTTAAAAATATGTTTATTTTAAATCCATTCAGTGGTCTTGTGAGTGGGTTTTTAGGAGCAGCACCATTATTTTTTTCCAGTCTKGTGTTTATATCATTTTGAACAGTGGAGGAGCATAGGCTCAACCCCCTAGCTTACTAATAGTACTATTTGCACCAATATCATTGACCAAACCATGGGGGGAAATCTAACTCCGTACTGTGTAAGAAGTAAGAGGCCACCTAGTGGTGCCAGTGTCCAAATTGTCCGTGGCGTCAGGAAATGACGTCATCAGGACCTGGTGCACGACTACMTGAAGACTGAAAAACCAAAAAAAAGGTCAATGAAACAAATTGCCTTTAACCCTCCGCCCTCCCACTGTGGATCTTCCTCAGGAGCAGGAGGACTCGTTTTCACACATTTTTATCAAAATTGTATTGTGTTTCCTAACATTTTTACTTGCAGAAGTATTGGTTTTCCATTAGAAAACAGTTTTCTAACTGTTTGAAGTAAGTTTAAAAAGCAACATTGACAAAAGAAAAAAAAAAATCTGTATAGCAATACAAAAAAATTGAGTCCTGTTAATAAAAAAAAAAAAAAAAAAATCTGTATAGCAATACAAAAAAATTGAGTCCTGTTAATATTTTGAAAGTTTGTACCGTGCAACTATTACCCCTTTTTCTGGGTAGCACTCTTCATTGGACACCTCAAGTAATTCCCTTCTCAACTTCTGGGGTTTTGAACAGGAAAGGTCCCCTCTCTGTGTATTAACTAGACGTGACCCTATGTAACTTGTAAAATCTGAGATTCATGAGGCCTGAAATAATGTTTGCASAGCCCTTGGAAAGTATAAAGCGCATTATAATTGCTGAGTGCAACATAATTGTTAATTATTATGATGTGGCTCCAGGCAGCTTAAAAGCAGCAGTGTGCTCACACTCCTCATCTGCAGGAGCCCAAAYAAATCACAGTATCATAAAAAATGCTGTATTCCATAGGCCAGTTGACAGAAGAAGTGGTGTGGAGGAGAAATSCTAGCATTCTGAAGCACGTTCTGCTAAAACACAGTATTTTATGGAAGATTTGGATCTSGTGTGACATTTTAAGGTAAAATAGTTTTCATTAAACTATATATTAAATTGCAAATAGAAAATATCAGTTCTACAAACAAMATAAGTGAAGGGATTCAAGGCAGGTTCATTGTTAGAAAACACTGCACGGAAGATATTTTTTCTTCTGCTAATGCAACACAGAAAGAGGCAATGCTGGCATGGGGAAAAAAGGGTTTTGTGGAGTGAGGAGCCAGTAGGTTGACCAAGTGGTTGTGCAGTTCACACCTTTTCCAAGTAAATTCCTTAGAAACCTGTGTAATTGGTGAGTAATGTTTTTCTGAATTACTCTCTTTGGATTTTCAGTGGAACAAAGTGAGAAAATGCAGTGTGTGCGTGCCAGTTGCAGGCTGCAGCCACACTTCTTCACGAAAATGGATCATCTTTACTAAACTGCAGTAGAAAAAATGTCCTAGGACGAAATCCTGATGCTCTTAAGTCCGTGACACAGTTTTTACCCCAATTTTTGGTCACTAAAAAAAAAAAGGCAGACACTGTAAAGGCACTTACGCAACTCTGTGAGATCAGTGCTCTGCTGTGTCTGCAGCTGGGGAAAAATGAATCAGCGCAGGGGTGTGCTTGTYGGAGGGGTGCAAGAGCCATTCTGCATCAGCTCTGCATGTGTTTTCTGCCTTGCCATGCTGCGCTGCCATGACAGAGCTTCCGTGCCCTCAACACGTCAGCGCTAGCTGTCCTGGAGTTTCTTGTTTGGGGCTTCTGGCCCACCAAATTGCAAGGGATTTCCAGACCCTCCWTGTTCTGGGCAGTGTGAACACGACAGATATGGAGACTTGTTGCACAGTTCAGGCTGCTCTGATGTCTCACGTTTTTTTCAGATCTCAGCTTGTAAGTGTGAACAGGGCAGAAAGAGAAATCACACTCAGAAAAGMAGAGGTTCCTGCTCCACATATTCTAGTGCAAAATCTATTTGCATACACCCAGTATAATTGACAGAAAATATCATTTCTCAGCACAAAAGCACTGTGGAATTGCCAGGCCTCATATTAATTTGGCCTATATCACACAGGCTGATGTGTACCAGTCAAAAATTAACAACTGGGTATTTTGGAAGGAATGGCACATATTACATATTTTTAGCTTTCATGTTAGAGGCATTGTTTCTGATATTTAAGGTACTTTTTATGCAAAACTTCACCCACAACAAATGACTCAGACCTAAGAAAGCAAATCCAGTGAGAAAGCTTCTTGGCAAGTGGTGAGCTAGCAGGGATATACTGATTTTATAGAGCAAGTGCTTTGAAAATATCTTTTGTGACTAATGGGATTCACCATCACACTCAGTCTTCYTACAGAATATATAGCATATGTACAACATCAAAATATTTTGCAATTTTGCAAAGACTTTAAGAGKTTTTTTTGTAGAACACTATATTCATCTATTAATATATAAGTTTATATTAGATCTGTTCATCCTTATACCGTTTGTGCAGGTTTTGCGGGGATCTTTTTCTTAGTCAYAGTAATTATAGCTACTACCAACTGTTTTCCATCATGATGATACCCATGCAGATTACCACATTTATCAGGGGAACCAAGAAGGAAAATAGCTAGAGCACAGAATTTCTGATGAGTTTAGTAAWGTGTGATATTCATGGGGGCTTAGATGATCTTCTCTTTTTTTTACTGTGCAGTGGGATTTATAAAATCTGTAGGGATGTTTAACTATAGGGATGTTCATGTTAAAAAAAAACATAAGTATAGCTGCATTTGCTATACTGATATAGATACTAAATGCATATCAGTAGGGTGATTCAGATCAGACAGCTATACCGTTATAAATAATGCTGTAGTCAAATATGACATAGCTGCAATGCCACTTTATAGTGAAAACAGATCAGAAGATATGGAACAAAAATGGCAGATTAACCAATCCCATATTGATAAAGTGGAATTTAAGCGAAGATTTAATAAAAAACCCCACTTAATTGAGGAAAAAAAGCTACAAAAACATACATTGTTTTCAGAAATAGAAAAAAAAACCTTTATATTCGCTCTAGAGTTAAGTGAATGGGATTACTTATAATTTAAATCAGATTCCCTTACACATTTCAGAAATAAGATGAAAAGCTCTAAATCTCCATGTCTAGAAATATACTAGCCATATAAATGTAGTAGTCACTGTGGCTCTTTCAAAATGAACTAGAAAAAAATGCTTATTTATATGGAAAGAAGTGTCAAGCAGAACCGTTCAAAAGTCTTATTTAMATCAAAAACACAACTACTTTCCTCTATAACCTAGTATACCCATCCAAGAAATACAATCCAGCAGGTAGATCAGTTCAATTATTGTTTAAAACCTGAAGCTTACTCAAACTTATTGTGGAAGAAAMAGAAGTCCTCCTTCTGTGTTGGCTATATTTGGCTGTTGGCTACTACTGGATACCCTTAGGATGTAAGGRAGAGAATCCCAGTAAGGAAAAGCAACACCAAAACCGGCAAAGTTCTGAGACAGCTGATGTATAAACCAGGAAAAAAAGAAATGTCAGTTGGACAAACATGGAAATTATAAATCTCTTTTTTTTTTTTTTTTTGGTCATTGTATCTCTGTCACATATGAAAGATGTCTATTACTTCTATCTCCTGACTATATTGAGATATTGATCCCTTATGATAATGTTGAAGTCATTGTCTATCCTGTGTTGATGTTAATATTTTCATTTGACYTCATTAATATTTTCAATATATCTAGATTCATGAACCTTTATCCCAGCTTCACTGTTACAAAAAAAATGATCCCTGAGAACCAAAATCTAAGCATGCTGCTGTTGGTTGTCTAATGCCATCTTGCAGCTAGTTGACCAAACCATGTTACCCTACTTCTTTTATAAGAATGTCACAAAACATAGTGGTAGACTAAGTGAACTTTAATTATATTACAGGTGCTGTTTCTCTCCTTGATACAAGGTCTGTTATTTGTCATAGATGGAAATTAGGTTGGTATGACCTGATTTAATCTTGACAAATGTATTCTGGCTGTTGCTTTTCTCCTCATTATATCCTCAGCTTATTAATATCTCATGTGATGATGCGTTGAGCTAAGTTAGACTGACCAGCTGCTAGGTATGACTCTGTAGTTGTATTACCAACATAAGCTTGCACTAGGCTATTTTCCTCCTAGCACCCAAGTTRCTTTTTCCTTTTTCCTTCTATGACACTGGTATCCACCCAGCAATGGAGYAAATCAAAACAAGCATTTGATCCAACAGAACTAACTCATCTGGGAAGAGAGGGGTAGAGAGGAARCAGGAGGGTTTTTAGCCAGATCAGTTCCTTGACCCAGCTGACCAGACAGTTGCAAAAATGCCARTGCTGACACTCAGGTGAGGGCCAGATGTGTGGGACAAAGCAGGACTGCCCTGTCCATTGGCCACCTACAGATACGATGGGTTAAAATGATCATCAGCCCTTCTTCTCCTTGTAAATACCAGCATGGCAGCTGCCTATTTCTAGTCTTTTAGAACCTCCTGTATCGTTGATGTAAGAATAATTGTTAATAGTTTCAGATTACTTTATCCAGTTACCTGTGAGCTCTAGGCCATAGCAAATTTCATGGGTCATATCAAATTTAAAAACTTCCAACTTACCAAAGTAAACTCTAACTTTTTGAGTCCCTTGCCTAGCTGAAGAGCCTTGCTTTGCATCACTCTGTTAGCTCTCTGGTCACTGGTAACCTCCCGAGGCTGCAGTTTCATGTTTCTTAACTAAATACTATCCCTGTCCCAGTTGTTCTGGTGTTTGTCATAGGACATCACCCTCCAAGTTGTGCTGGTGCAAGTGGTTGAGAGTCTGTTTTTTGGATAAAATCAGGGAATTGATCCAACTTGAAAAAGTCATGTTTTATTAATTKTTTTTTTTAAGCCMAATCCCCAAGGGGACAGCATGTCAATGAAAACAAGACWGGAATTGAGAATACCTTAAGCCACTGACCACTTTCTATTGTGAAAACAAGCCCCCGCAAAGACTGGGGYGAAACAGCTTCAGATTTCTATGATTGCAGCTGAGATTAGAATCTGKCCTTGATGCATCAGCCATCTGTTTCCATCCCAAGAAAAGAGACTCAGCGGGAATATTTGTAATTCTGGGGGCAGGATTCTGCTTTCATTCCTGTAGCTGTATGTCACAAATAGCTCTACTGACGATGCTGATCTCTTGTTCATTCCAGTGGATATTGTGTGAGTATCCACTCTACAGAAAACTGCAGAATGAACGGCGTGCTTTGAGAGAGGTCTGGATTTCAGTCTGTCTGGGTTTACACCCACACGACYCCAGCAGAGTGCTCTGGATTCATASCAGCCCAGCTCAGAATAAGGACTTTCTAAAGCAACGTGAAATGAACATGATTTTCTCCCTGCAACTGTAGTGTACCTCACCCCTGTCTCGGTAGCCCTGATTAAATGTGACATTCTTTCACTCCTTGAGTTTCGCCCATATTTGAACTGACCTGCATTGGGAATTTCTTAAATCCATGAAGCAAAAAAMCACACAGATGTCTATATTTTGATTTCCTGCAAATCCAATGAAAATATATAAAATAGAAATGAAAATAACGAGATTCATTTTAATGAAAATGATAATCAAGAGGGGATCTCATCTTCTTGACTGTTGTGTTTGCCAGCAGTCACAGTAAAAGTTTTAATCTCCAAAGGATAGTGACRCTATACAAAAAATAAGCATTACTCTTTTCTGTTATTAGACTTCAAATCTTATGTCTGGTGCACAGTGGCATACACTGGCTAACGTAGCCAGTGGTATGATGAAGTATGCACTTTTATTTTTTCAGATTTCCATCCACTTTTTCAGAAGGAGTTTAAAGAACAGGTACCACAATCTTTATAAAACAAGTTGTAAAAAGGTGATGTATATGTATTGTAGAATTTAATTGCTGACTGAATAGCTTTTCTTTAAAAAAATAATAAAGCAAAAGGTAAGAGAGATGACATGCTTTCTACTTTTATATACTGTATGTGTATCTAGGGGCACATATTTGCATATAAGAAGACATATATTTTGAAATGCCTTAGGAAAAGTTTTGCCCTCTAGCCTGATTTGTGTGTCTTTTCAAACATGCATGTAGATATATTTGTTCTAAAATGCTGCCTTTTCTTTCATCCAGTTCCCATCCCACTCAGTAGAATCCTAACTCTGTCTTCATTCTGTCTTGTACCTCCCTCCTCCCTGCGGTGGAGTTTTTAGATTTGCATATAGAGCCAAATATTAAATATCTCAAGGAAGYCAAGGAGGTCAGATTTTTTCAGCTGTCTGTTCTGGAACCCAAGTATTGGGTGTATTTACAGATGTTCCTCTCTCTGCTTCTTCTCCTCCTGCAGTCTCGACACGTCCTGCCACCTTCCCCCTCTGCATGACCACACAGGAATCATCTGCTTCTCTTCTAGGCGTAGCTGCAGTCTCTCTGCTTCTTCAGCTTCGTCAGACATATCCTCCTTCAGCTTACAATTTCACAGGCCTGTATTTCTACTCTACCTATAGAAGGTTTCCTACACGACACCACCGGTGGACCATGTCTCTTCCCTCTTTACGGACCAAGGCAGATGCTTCACTGAATCCCTGCATGTGGCTCAAGGATGGATATTGCCCAGATCCTGCTCTGAAGGAGGAAACTTTAAATGGAATCTCATGTAACATCAAACAGTACTAAYGGAGAAGTGAAAGAAAATATCACTGCTTAATCTGTTAATCCACAATTTCTGCTTGCTTGTTTTCCCTCAAGTGCATTTTAGTATATTGTAATATACTACTACTACTTTCAGGTTTTGTTTTGTTTTTCAAAATTTGTTTTTGCTCCTGTTTGTCATTTTTGCASTTCATCCACAGCCATCTAAAGAAGAAGAAAACTGCACGTATTGCATTTGGTATTCATTAGCAAAGTACATAGACAAGTACATCTCCATAGACAAGTGCATCTTTTTCCATATGTGTTATATTTCTGTCCATCAGGTCTGGGGAATTTCTCTGAAGATAYATGTGTGCTAACAGGAATACTTGGTGTTCTGTCTACATAATACATGAGTGGTCATACACCTAGATAKTCATATGTTGTCCTGCTCCTTATCCATGAGTCAGCAATGGGCTGATGAAGGCTAACCACGTGCTGTGTAAGTAAGRCTGTGAGTATCAAGTCAAGGGAAATGATTTTCTCCTCTATTTGGCACCTGAGAGACCATTTCTGGAACTCTGTGTCCCGTTTGGGCTCTCTTGTGAAAGAAAGATACGGATATACAGAGCAGGGAATACACAAAGRTGATTAGGGTGCTAGAACACACATTATATAGTTCAAAGAGAGAAAGAAATGGGTTTACTCAAACCAAAGAGAAGGATGAGRGAGGATTTATTGCTATCTTCAGCTTCACCGTGAGTGKTCAAACACTGAAACGGGCTCAGGGAGGTTGGGGATCCCCACAGATATTCTGAACATGAGTGGACAAGGCCTTGAGCAACTGGATCTAACTTCAAAGTCAGGTCTGACTTAAGTGTTAGTCCTTTGTAACTTAAATTATTATATGATTTTACAATATATTCTACCAAGAATTTGTGAGATAAAATAATATTTTTCCTGCTTTGCAGGAAAACAAAGGCTAACACACAAAAAGGGAGAGCAATTTTCTCTGCAAAGGAACAAAAAGTTGGGCAAACTTAATGTCCATGTCCTTGCACTGTTCCAGACTTGATTCTAAACGCAAGGTAGGATTGCTAGGATAAATTCCTTCTGATAAGTTTAGATATTAACTGATAAACTGTAGTTATTAACTACCTAGAAGCCAAGGAGAGGAAAGGTGAGTGCTGAGAAGGTAGTGTGCAAAAGTTTCCAAAGGACAAAATCTGGAGATTGTAATCCTGCTGAACCTGCAGTAACTGATAAACCCAGGACACCAGGAGTCTGCTGAATGAGCTCAAGACTACGAGCACACCCCAGCCTCATCAGCAGTTTGTGTGAMTTGGACCACATCCTAGAAGGCAGGAGCTGCTATCACACACCAYAGGGTTATATACACACCCGATGAAGCACAGGGCTCCCTGGAGCGCTTTCTCCACAGCTACCTAAAGCCATTGGTGCACTGCTGTGACCCTCTGCTCCTGCGTAYACAGGGGGCTGGTCTCCCAGCTCCAGCTGGTATCTATGACTGCATGTGTGAGTGAACGAGTGAATGTGTTATGTAAACAGTTATCTGCTATCAATAATAACAGCTTAATGCTGTAAGAAATATTGGTTGTGATCTGCATGTCTCCCGCTCAGATCCCTCTTAGGGAAAAGGGAATGTGCAGCCCTTATCAAAAAAATAGAAATATAATGATGCAGAGAAGGAATTTAGGCTACTCTTTTTTATTTTTATTTCCAGGAGAAAGCAAGTGGAAATAGACTGAGCATTCAATAAATACTTAACAACTAAAATATTCAGTGTACAGAGCACTAATCATTCCTATTGCTATTCCAATAATTACCCATTAAAATGTACAGAATAAATCATTCCAAGACCTACTGTCCTGCCTTGAACAGTAGCTAGTACTAAACACAAAACCCTGRCAGAACGATGCTAGGGTGTTGGTGATCTGTACAAAATGCATATTTGTGCCTCCAAAAGTTGTAGATGCACGTTAACATGTCTGATATAATTTTTAACCTAATTTTTAAAATTTAGCACTGTAAATCTATGCTCTCATTATCCAGATATATGTCTAAGCTTAGTAAATTTGTGTCGGTTTTCCACTGTAATGATATTCCATGACAAGGAGTACATAAGCCAGTTTTGTTTTGCATGAAGAAAAGTTTGCTATTGCCACTTTTGAAGTTGCCACTAAATTTCAGTTTCAGCAGATGTTCCCTTGCTCATACTAAGATCATGTAAYTCATTACTGTGACTCTTTTCTCAAATCCCCACTTATTTGTCTTCTGTACAAGACAAAGGAAACCCTGTCAAAGTTTATATTAACTTTTATCTATCTCAGRTCATTGTTCAGTGGCCCTTCTGACAGAGGCAGTTAAAACTGCGCACAGTGTTTCAGAGGATAATATGTCATTTATTTAGCTTATTAACTTGCACCACCTAGGCAGTGGAGTTATAATATTTCAGTACTATTACCATTCCATTCCTTGTACAGCCCACTTTTCACCACCACTTCTTCATGAAAAAAATGTCTTTTTTTGAACTATGTACAGTGTTGGTTGGCCCTTTTTTCTGAGATGCAGTCAGTTTAGAGCTCAAGAAAGCAAACCCTTCAAAAGATTTCTTTTAAAGTGTGCTAAAGATATTTTCCAGCATTTGGTTTCATCTGCCATCATATTTTCTATTCACTAAAGTTGCTTAAGGCCTTCAAAGTTTTTCACAGTTTCTCTGGTCTTGATCAACTTAAATAATTCTGGAACATCAGCAAAACTCYTTCAGATAGTTGATACACAACAGATGCCCAATATGGAACCTTGTGGCACACCACGGATAACCTCATGCCATAGCAACTATTTTTCCTTTTTTTTGTTGTTGGCATTTACTTTACCATTTTTGATCTATGCAGCTACTTTGTCTCCTCCTCCTCCACCACGACTGTTCAGTTTCTTTAGTTACTCTGTATGAAGGGTTTGGACAAAGATATTTYGAAACCTTAGTAACTTATGTCAACCTTTTCTTTTACCTATTCATTTTCACTAAACCACTCAGGTAAAAAAAAAGAAAAAGAAAAAGAAGGTGGCAAATTAGCTCCTTTACATAGACCACAATGCCTAGATCTCATTATAGTGTAAGCATTTGATAGTCACCATTGCTAATTATTTAGCAGATTTTGGAAGCAAATTTTATTGGCTTGCAACTCACTGGGTGACTCCATGCTCATTTATGCAAGTGCATGGGCCACACTGGCTGTCCTCCAGTCTTCAAGTATGGTAGCTGATAGTGTTCTCCCATTCAGAAAGATGGCATATTGTTTGTAAATTAGTATAACATAACATAACATAACATAACATAACATAACATAACATAACATAACATAATGCAATGAAGATGCGTTGTCTGGTGTGAGTAAATGCTGGCACAAGTCAGTACCCCTTCCAGGTCTATCTCACATTTTCCCTTCTCTCTTTCCACATATCTCTTCATATCAACTTCATGTTCTTGCACACTATTTCTACAAACAACACCACCACTCTTAAATTATGCCAAGCAGGGATTTGCACATCCCAATTTGATGAATTTGGTTCATTCAATACATGTTCTTTTCCAAAATTTTCAATCCTAAATGAGTCTGCCTATCAGTTTCCTCTCAACTTCCTGCTCTTCCTGAAGACCACATTGCCAGCTTGTCTCCTACGGCTTGTCAGTGCTTGCTGCTCTAGCACAGATAATGCAATGTCCAGCCTCTTCTGGCTACAGGGACTGCTCTCTCTGTAAGAGAGCCTTATGCACTGCGTACCAAGCAGGCCTCTGACTTGTGTGCTGTTAGATTAGTCTATAGCACCAGATGGCCTTCTGTCTTTTTGGCWCTCTCACAAAACGGCCAATCTTCCTCTGCTGCTCCTGGGACGAGGTGTATTTGCATAGGGAGGGGGACTGCTGCATTCAGAACTCTTTCCTTTTCCGCGGGAATGYTTTGGATTTAAAGCAGTTCAAGTCCGGGATGCTCAGGTAGCACTCACTGATCTGGTCAGCCCCTTGCAGATCAAAGGAGTATCCTTGAATAGTGAAAACATCTGACTTGAGATTTCCACTGCTTCCTGTAAAAGAGACCGTAAAATTTCTCTTCTCACAAACCTATTAAAAAAACCTATAAAAAAAAAAGAGATTAGAATGAGTCAAAACTCTCCAAAAACCCAAAAGAGTAAAGGAGTAAAAGTAATAAATTGTTCCAGGTTGCTGGAGATTGTTCACTTGTGTATGGTTGTGATCTGAGAGGAAATCACTCATTCCATCAAATTTGCTGCTGGAAAGGGTCTCTAGAATAAGCAGATTCTTCTCTCTGGAGGATACAATTGCTCTGATGGCTCCAATGCAGCCCTAGTTGCAGCTGGTGTCTGAAGAAGCAGAGCTCTTTACAGAGTTCCCTCCAGCTCTCCAGCTTTGATTTGCAGTTGTGAGCAGCTTCTAGTCCATAGAAGAACATAAACTTAGCTCTGAAGGAAATATTGACAATTACATATGACTATCAGAGACACTGCTGGTGACACATTTTATCACACTTCTCTCTAAGCACAACTACAAGTTTTGGTATAAATTTTGGTAATTGGATAAAGGAAAGCTCCACTTCTGTCCACCAGCTCAGAGAGAGCGGCTCTCTAGYGAGGAAGACAAATGAGCTTAAAAAGATGCAGATACAAGACCTGACAAGGAATTTGTCAAAACGTAGAAATGGGAGTGCAAACTTCAGTTTTCCCAGGAGGCAAACTCCTGAACTCTTGCACCTTGCCTCTCGAGTGACCCTCACCTCAGCAGTCCTCCTCTTTCCAAAATGACCTCACACTCGTTGTCTGGTCACCTTCTGTCCAACYAAAGTGAGAAAATAAGATGGCATCAGATCTATTAACACCTTTGCTCAAGTGAAATGGAGACATGAGGAGTCAAGGCCTTGTCATGGTCTGCACTGAGCTGGTTCAACAGCTCAGTTGGGGCCCTGAGGTCTGGAACAGTACCTGGCTAGGGGCAGTTAAAACTTATTTGTCCCTATTTTTGTGCAATGTAGTCAATACAGGTCATTTTGTGGCTTCCAGAGTAAATGACAAGGCAAATAATTTGCAGTGAGCTCCTCTGGTATGTGTGGGCAACACATATTTCATTACAGAGCAAGCAACTAACATATCAAAAGTGAAGACCTGGTACTCCATTAATTCACTTTCCTTCACGTTATTTCCAACTGTTCTTTTTTCAGCATTTAGCTAAAGAAATCTTTCTGCTGACTTTACAAAGAGATGACTAGCAAGGCATTCACGGTCTAAATGCACAGGGATGTGGCTCTCCATGGATGGCTCTCTGTGTGGACATCCCTTATTTGACCAAAGATTTTAAGGAATTTATGCTGTGAATAACAGAAAAGGCTCTCCTAATCTAACTTGTCACTTTTCTCCTTTAAAGCTGTTGAGAGAAAAGCTTAAGTAGAAAATCACATTTTCAGAAACATATTCTTTTCATATAGAGSAGGAGAGTAGTTGACTTCCCAGACTTATCTAAGGTAACTAGGATGCTTTTGAAAGCCAACCAGTTGATCCATCAGCATGCATAGTTACTTCAAAGTGCTCATAGACACCCAGGAACAGAGATATGGCTGTTTAAATTGCTTGAAGACTCCCTTAAAAATCTCAGTCCCTATATGAGGTCTACTTCCAGCCAATGTCATCAGAACAGTGAGCTCCTCCTTGAGGGAAAGAGCTTGGGAGAGGGACTGTGTCGCTCCCATGTTTTGAAAAGCACTGCGAGTCATTTATTTCTCTGTAGGGACAAAGGGGATGAAGTAATTTTATTCTGACATCTAATGTTTCCTAGTTCACTTGAAAGTTATTTCATGGTGATTTGTTTTAAGTATATATTACTTTGTCTTTTTTTTTTTTTTTTTTTTTTTTTTTTTTTTTTTTTTGAGCATGTGGTAGATAAAAACTTCATTCTGGGAATTTTCTCCTAAATGTGAAAACAGCTCCTTGAAGCTTATTACTGCATGAGCACTGCTGTTGTACATGAAGAATGTGCACAAAGTACCTGCAGCATTCTTCAGAGCATCTTCAAAAAATGCCAAAAAAAAACCCTGGGCTATAGAAGAACTGCTTGTACACAAATGCTTGTACACAAATGAAACTCCAGCCTTCCAAGAAAAGTGGTTCTAATTCTCAGGATTATATGTCTGAATATGATCTAAAGAAGCAAAGCAAGGCAATGAAGACATTAGTATCCACTTGGGAAGATTTAGATGGCAAGGGATAAGGATTARAGCTCTGAAATGGGGATACTACATGAGACTGATGTCCTGCATTATTACTATAAAGATTTAATAATAGAAATTAACTCCCCTTTTCATGAAAAATAAAATATAGACTTAGAAGAGTTTACATTAAAAAAAGCAGTAGAATAAATCTTCTGTCGATCTTTTTCTTTCCCTTGCAAAGGCTCTTTTCAAATAAAGAAAAAAAGGACCACATCATCTTCTGTGTTCTAATTCCTGCTATTTAGCTAGAGCATAGAGCTGAATTGACAGGACAATGTTTGCATGTAGCTTACTCCTGTAAGATTAAGGAAACTGAGTGCAACAGCAAACTAGATGCTAACTGGGTGAGTGAGTAGATTGTGAGCGATAAAGCATCAGTGTATGACGGAGGAACACAGCACTGAAAAGGTATCATATCACATGGKCTTCCCTAGGCCAGACAGCCAATGTGGGTTTGATAAAGCCAGGCAATGTTATTCCTTCCTGTAACCCCAGAGGGAAGTTTTTTTCCAAAATTTTTCCTTTTTTTTTTCCAAAATACTCACAAGCTGAGCTATTGATTAATGCTAGACATGCACTTCTTCATATGAAATCCCAGTTTGTTTTGCCTGGTAGTAAGCAAAAATTGAATAAAAAGCCATTTTACCCTAATCTATCAAAATAAATGTTTTTTAAGGCTAAGTCTATAGAGCTCCTTTGCCAAGATTTTCTCTTTTTTGAGCATTATGGCCAGCCAAAGATCACCATCAAAAAGAAGACTGTCCCTATTTAGATCAACTGGCAGACATAAAACCCCATCTGTGTGTTGCTTAACAGGTGCCATTTTAGATCCATAGGGAGCAAAGCAAGCTTTGTGCAGATGGACACTCATTCATTGGACCCTTGCTAGGAGTGGAATATTTATTCAGCATTGCCTGCCTACCAACTCAACATTTGCAAGAGCTGGTGAAAAACCTTCCTGGTGGAATATTGTCGTCAGRAGCAAATAGGAGGAAGCAGATGAAATTCCAGTAAAAGTGCTGGCTCACATCTACTACTAGCCCCATTTTGATCAAGGACTACAAGACCTGGCAAGTGTTTTGGGGAGTCACTTGACGCTGTCCAAAGGCTTTMAGTATTAATAAAAATGCTATTAAACTGTATATTTTTCATGGGAAAACAAGTGAGTTCCTTCCACTGACAGCAGCTGTGTTAATTTGAATGGAAYGTGATTGCTCCCACCTGCTGTTCCCAGGACTGGAAGGCCTTTCTCCCTGCTTACATCATCACTTCCATGTTTTTCTTTATAATTGGCCTAGAGAAGAGGAATGAKCTATGAAATGATGAATGAGGTATGAAAGTTTTAATTTATGTAAATAATAAAGGGTTTTTTTGTGAAAGATGTCAACATTTCAAAGCATACTTTGGTAGTGAGGAGCCATCATCAAGGCTGACTTGACAGTGAAGAAGAATACCTTTTGCTGTGGAAACTGTTACTGAAATTCTGTGCTTTGCRTTGTTCTGAAAACAGGTTGGGTGATTAGAATAGATTTCTTATTCCTTCAATGTCATGAAACCCTGAATTTCTCAATCTATGAAGCTGAGAAAATCTTTTGGGTCTTCTTGCTCCTATAATGCTTTGCAAAAGGTTTTTCATAGCATCCCGGGAATGGAATCTCATCTGATTTATCTAGAGCTTTGGAAAAGCAGTTGTGGAGGGTACCCTGACTCTATCTGTGAAGTCAGCAGTGTTTTCAGTGCGGTAGTCATTTATAACTACTGGAGCGGCAGGTTAACATACCATTACTATGTTGTGTATGTTGTGAAGTGACCGTCTTGTCTGTGCGCTTATGGAAATGATGATGAATTCAGTATTTATAATATCAGCCTGCTAATTTTTCCGTAGCTCTGGGACACATAGCTCCACTGTGACGAGCATGGGCCAGTGACATGCATATACTTTATGCTGGTTAAGCTTAGCAGAGTAGTCTCCATGTAAAYGACAATAAGGCATGTACAATAAGGTATGGCAAGACAGGCAGCGTGTCCTTGGAGCTAAAGTGCTGGATCTGAGGCTGCAATTAGCTGCACTATGATTASCACTACCTGCAATTAGGTGAAAACAGATTCAACCAATTAGTACCACTGTGCTTTTGATATTAMGTATAGTAAGCACCCCAGTTGTTAAAACAACCTAAGTCCTCACAAAGACCAACAKAAAATTGTTCATTACAAGATATGTTTGCAGACCTGACAATTCTAAAACACTGAGTTGAGCTTCATGCACTTATCCCCTGTCTCTTTTTCCCCTAYTGCTTTTGGCTTATGCAGGAAAAAGAGTGCAAGAAAAAAGCACTACGTGTTTAATATTACAAAAGAATTTAGGAGACCTCAGTCAGGAACCAGGCCTTGCTGAACAAGGCACATATACCACGACATTTATGACAGACAAAYATTGTCCTTGGTTTATTCTAGGTTTTAAAAGAAGACCCTAATCAGAAATGTGACTATTTATACAAGCAGGGCTGTTAAGAAAACAACCTGGATCAGATTTTCTTATAGTATGGGAATTCAGAGAAAAAGAAAAAAACAGGAGTTAAGGGCAATGAAGGACATGCACATTATGCTTTAGAAAAAAGAGTTTCTGAGGATATCTTGAATAGGTTTCAACTGTGGCTATCATGTCACTGCAATTCCCCCACTGGGGATTTTTCTGAACCATGTAAACTCATCTGTCAGATATAGGGAGRAAGACATTCAAATCAGCACTAACTTCACGTAGTTGCTAACTGTGCCACCTGTCATAGCGAGGTGCCACCTCTGTTTCAAATGATCCAATTCTGTCATTGATAAAAACAATAGTATGTGGGTTTGGTGAAGGGATGAGCCTTGGTTGCTCRTGAGAAGAGAAGAAAGAGGAAAGGTGCATAGGAAGATGAAATGGAAGGTCTCCAGATTTTCAGTAAAGTTTTAGGAGTTGCAGGCCCCCACCGTTCTTGTTTTATATGAATGTTTGCACATTTCTGGAGAACAATCACCTGTTCAGTGACCGTTGCACTGTGAAGTCATTCAGTCTTTTATCGTGCTTTTCTCTTTTGGAAACAGAGAGGTGTGAAGGAAAGGAAATGGTGAAGGAGGTACAACATGATGAAGTCACTCAGCCACAGAAAGGGAAAATACTGTTACTCTCCCACACCCCTAATTTTTGATAGTTTTGATAGTTTTATTAATTCGGTTTTGATAGTTTTATTCATTACTTTTACTTGTGGGCTTCTCTATGGCACTGTGATCTGTTAGGGATCATGCCTATGATTCAAATACAAGACAAAGATGAATGTGCTCAAAAATATATTTTTGGGTACTTCTATCTTCCTTGTTACAAGGAAAGTTGACATTTCCAATCAGCACTAAGAAAAACTTGAACACAAGAGACTTGTTTGGCCCCTGCAGAACGTAGCCAAATGCTCTTTGATATCAGTCCCAGACAGCTTGGCCTCAGAACAGTTTTCACAGAATCACAGAATGATTGAGGTTGGCCTTGTTAGACAATCTTAATCACTCCATGATTCTGTGAGGATGGAAGAGACCTTTGGAGATCATCTAGTCCAACCTTCCTGCACAAGCAGGGTCACCCAGATGGGTTTTGAATACATCCAGAGAAGGAGACTCCACAACCTCTCCGGTTAACCTGTTCCAGTGCCCTGCCAGCCTCACAGTCAAGAGGTTTCTCTGCAAATTCAGGCAGAACTGTGTTTTGATTTGTGGCTGTTGCCTCTTGTCCTATTGCTGGCCACCACTGAAAAGAGTCTAGCCCCATTCTCTTGACACTTTATCTTAAAAGTATTTGTACACATTGATTAGATCCCCTCTCTGCCTTCTCTTCTTTAGGCTGAACAGGTCCATCTCTCTCTCGGCCTCTTCTCATAGAAGAGATTTTCCAGTCCCTGATCAACTTTATAGCCTATGCTGGWCTCTCTCCAGGAGCTCCATGTCCCTCTTTTACTGGGGAGCCCAGAACGAGGCCAAGTAGTCCAGATGTGSCCTCACCAGGGCTGAGTAGAGGGGGAGAATCACCTCCCTCGACCTGCTGGCAATGCTCTTCCTAACGTACCTCAGGATCCCATTGGCCTCCTTGGCCACAAGGGCACACTGTTTGGATTATGGTCAGTCTGTGCTTCACCATGACCCCTAGGTCCTTCTCCTTAGAGCTGCCCTCCAGCAGGTCAACCCCCAGCCTGTCCTGGTGCATGGGGTTATTCACCCCTACATGCAGGACTCTGCATTTGCCTTTGTTGARCTTCACGAGGTTCCTCTCTGCCCACCTCTCCAGTCTTTCCAAGTCCCTCTGAATGGAAGCACAGCCCTCTGGGATATCAGTCATGCCTCCTAGTTCTGTATCATCAGCAAACTTGCTCAGGGTGCACTCACTCCTTATTAATAAATAAATTGAACAGGACTGGACACAATATTGACCCTGGGGGACCCTGCTAGCTACAGAGCCCCAACTAGACTTGAGCTCTCACAACTCTCTGAGCTCTGCCATTCAGCCAGTTTTCAGTCCACCTCAATATGCACTTGTCTAACCCACATTTATTGAGCTTGCCAATGAAGATGTTTTGGGAGACAATTGAAAGTTGAAAGCATTGTTGAAGTCAAGGTGGACAACAATTCACCGYTCTCCTCTCACCCATCCATCCAGTCATTTCACCACTGAAGGCTGTTAGATTGGTTAAGCATGACTTCCCCTTGGTGAATCCACGCTGACTACTCCCGAACACACTCTTCTCCTCCACATGCTTTGCTCCCAGCCTCCTTTAGTGGCTGATTGTCCTGCTTGGACTCCTCAGACTTTCTTGTGCCCTGACGTACAATCAACCAGTTGGTCCCATCTTCCTCATTTCTTTGCCCTTTGATTGTCAACCATCTTCTGCTGTGCTAGGGGAGTCCTTCCTCATGCTCCCCCTCCTGGCACAGGTGGGAGAGCCATGACGTGCTCAATACTTCTCTTACCACCCACTTATCTTTTCCGGGGCCTACTCTGTTTTCCTTCGGAAATCATGTGAGGTTTTCTCAATAAGCTCCGTTGTATTTCATATCTAAGTTCACTTCTTGTTTTGTGTTATGAATTCATTTGTTTTCTTTGGGTCTGTTAAGTGCAGCTAGTCTGTGCATGACTCGTTAAATTACTTCTAAGCAGCTACAGCCAAACCTCAGCCAGTAGCTTCTGTTAAAGAAGTGATATTTATTCTTGCTCATTCTCTCTGTCCAAGAAAAAAAAATCCAGTTTGCATGTAATTCATGTTTGAAGTTCATCCAAAAAAAAGCAGATTCTCCAACCTGTTTTTTTAATCTTTATTCTCCAAGTGTGAAAATAAGATTTATCAGTTATTAACTTGTTTATTTTTTAAGGTATCTAGCTTTGTGTCACTGTTGATTTCACTATTTGCAAACTGGCTTTGTCATTTTATTGATAGCACTTGAGTGAAGAACTCTCAGATAATATATGCAAACTCACAGCTCTCAACAAGCTTTACAGCTCCGTTAATGAGGGGATTAACAAGAGCACTGCAATGTATTTAACCTGCGGCACTAGCTCTGTTTCAATAAGACTTCAACAGCCTATTAAATGGAGTGGGGGCTCAATTAACCCAGACAAAGGCCACTCTAGTGAACATGGCAGGGAGGACCACAGTTAGCATCTGCCTAAGCAGCTTGTTCTGAGCTGGAAATAAAGAGGGTGACATGTTCTCGCCCCCGGCTATGATATAACTGAAGTGGTGATTCTAGTTCATCTGGGCTGACTGAATAGGTGACGGCATTGAAACCCACCACTATCTCGCCATATGACAGTTTGTAAAATCAGAGTGCACTCAACGGTCACCCCAGAGCCTCCTGCGTGGCAGCACCGCAGTATTGTTCTGAGCGCGCCGGGAGCCGTCGCCAGCACGGGGCTGCAGCACCAGCGCGGTGTCACCGTGGGACGTCCAGGGGAACACCCTCTCCGGAGAGCCTCTGGGGAATGTTGTGTCCTAACAGGCTCCCGTTGGAGAGGGCTCAAGGTGTTATTGGGCTTTGTGTAATCTGGTATTTCATCGGGGTTTAGTATTTAAACTGAACGATGACATGGAGCCAGTGTGGGAGATGAACTTAAAAGTGCAGGTAGTATGATATCAATACGGCTACATTTCTCGTTTGGCTCTTGCTTAAATTTTATGAGTTTCTTTCAAAAGCTGCTACTCATGCTTATTGTTACCCTTCTGCTGAAAATGATTTGCTTGATAAAAATCTATTTCTTCTCTTATTTCTGAGATGAGAAGAAAAGGTTTATGCTACTCCTCTGGCAGAACTCTCCCTGTAAATCACCTAATTTGCCTGCATTGGGTATTACTTTATTTGGTAGATCTACGTTTAAGTTTCTCAGTAGGTATTGTTCTTTATTAGGAAATGGTTGTTAATGAAAGAAGGAGACATCATTGTGGTGCCATAGTATAAGAATCTAGGTGTCACATTGCAAGTGGTTGTAAGAGAGTTGAAAATGACAGCAAATAGCAAAACAGTAGGAAATAACAGAAATATCTGCCTAACAACCATGAAAAAAAGGCAACTGACTTTTAGTTACATGCTACAAAACACACTAGAGAGAGATAGTAGCCAGAAATGGGACATTATGGATTAAATCCTGGATTAAATATAAATTATTTCAGAAACRGTCTTTTTTATTAACCCCCATGTCATGATGCTGTACCACAGCTCTGCTCAGGAGAGTGAGACAGTGTTTATCACATGCTCCATTCATTGAGGGGTGCTATGAGTATRTTCCTTAGAAAAACACATCTTTGTGACTGTATGTCGAGTAGCAAGCCTGCCAGTGGCACGTGACATAATCTGGTGACTGGACTAATAAAAATAGTTACATTTTTAGAGGAATTCAGTGAGGAAACGGGTTTATTGAAATAGTTTGGAAAAATGCACCCTGGAGAGTGCAAATGGTAAATCCATAGCTTAGCTGAAGGTGAATGTGTATAAATGTAATTTACCTTTGTAACGCACAAAACACAAAATGCCTCTGTTTCACAYAGATATCAAACATGTGAATTTATCTGCTTTCCATATAGTGATAAACATGCATACTTCTTTTTGGCATGACTGTGTAWTCTAATACTCTATGTATGTGGCTATAGGTGAGATTCACACTGAAAGAAACATAAGAATCCTTCTCTTTTCCATAGGCCACTTCCAAGTTTTTGATTCTTGTGAAATCTTAGTTTTTAAGTCTTCCAGGGTAAAAAACATTTCTAATGCACTAAAAGCAAAAGACATTTTTTTCTATCCTCTCCAGTGATAATTAAGAAGTGCAAAAGAGCAGAGAGCCAATTATTTTTCCTTTTAGAGTCAAATTTAAGTTGATTTTTAATTATCGTAATAAGGACACATGCTGCTAATTCCATRCTTTTATATGGAGGCTAAATTTCCTTCTTTGAACCCATATTTTATTATAGTTGGGTGATAAAATGGCTAAATTACCTTAGTAATGTATTGGACTTCCAGCAGAAGGCAGTTTTTAAACAAAAAGTGGGTTTTTTTCTTTTTCCTGATGGAATGAGTTTGTTCTATTTGTTGCACCTTTTAAGGCCTTGGTCTGATCTGGTGTTGCTAGGGCAATATTGTCTCTATCAACATCTAACTGAGCAGGCCTCAGTAGCAGTATACCTGCATTTTTAGAAACATTTTGTCCTTTTCTTCCTATCCAATCCAAGGTAGTATTTGGTCCACAGTAGTGACAATAACAGAAGCTATTTGGGAAGAACATGCAAACCTGGTTACTTTGGTAGTCCCCTGTATTTCACCAGCATTCACAACTTTTGGATGTTAGAGAATACATYCCTTGTAATTTATTTTAGTGTCTTCTGATGCACGTGTTGTCCATGAATTCATCTAGTCCCCTTTGAACCTGCTATTTTGCCTCCAGAGCGAGAGTGGAAACAGATTCCACAAGTTCACTACTGCTTTTAGGAAAAAAAAGAAATTAAAAGAACTTTCAAAACTTTTGTAAGTGGAGCTCCTATTTGTTGTGTGCAGCCTACTTCAAGCTAGGTGAGATTTGCTGAAGAACCCTCATGTTTTCCACTGCCATCATAATTTTGTAAACTTTCATTTCCTCCTCRCCCATCTTCTGCCCAACTTGGAGTCCCAGTTGTTTAGTGTCKTGCAAAAAAGGAGTGCCCTTTACTTATTTTATTTGCTCTTTTTCAACGTCTCACTTGCATGTGTGTTCTTTTCTCCTCATTCTTTGTTTGGAAAGCATGATAGAAATAGAAATGATTTAGTCATATGAAGGAGTCATATAATATGAGAAAACAAATTTAACATACACTTCTACTGTTCTTCTTCAAAATAGTTTTTTTTTCATTAGAAAACAAATATATACCTATATAAAAAGCCCACAGATCTCTGTTCACTATCATTGCCATACTGGATTTACTGGCTTCCAGCCAGGTCAAGTTAACTGGTCAGCTAATATCTTTAACATTTTAAAGTAGTTATTCTCTTTACTTTTATTTGCAACTTGATTCCCTGAGAGTTGAATTGCAGAATAATAAAGATATCTGTTAATTTTTCAGCTTAATTCATGGCTATCAAGAGGCCACAATCACTGTGGTAGTAGAGGCTGAGTGGTACTGTGGGAAAGGAAGTAGCATGAATTTATGTCTCTGACAGTAATATTTCAGAGTATCAAGAATATAGAAGTTGATTAAAGTATAAATCATAAGAATAGGGGTTAGGAAATCCATCAGATTCATTCCTAAGGAAAACTATGAATAGCCTTTAATTTAAAATCCTGTCAAGTATCAGAGAACGGAAACATGCTGAAATGTGGACATTTAAATGAAGGGGAAAAAGAAAGAGGGTGAAAGCAAAATGGAGAGTGGTATGCAAAGGAAATATGCAAAAACTATCAGGGGGTGGACAGAGATATCTCACAGCCAATGTGTACCCATGATTAAGAACTATGTTTCACGGGCTCAAAACAGCACTCCCTTATTTTTGGCCCTTCAGGTGTGGATTGTTCCCTATCCAAGACTGCCAAACCTGGTGAGAACTTAGATTGTGCAGCTTCTGGCTGTCACAATGAACGCTGAGTTCAGGAGGAGACTTGGAGGTCTTCAAGCAAAGAAAATGAACGTCTTTCTGGGATCCTTGGACAGCTGCCAGCTCACACATTAAGCTCTGTTTTCTAAACCAGTTGTTCTGCTGTTTTGAATGTAAATAGACTTGATCTTCTGCCTGGACTTCATATTTTTCACAAAATAAAATTGCTAGGCTAAACATGTGTTTTGTTTTGTCTCATTTTGTTTTTCCTGTAGCCTGATATATCATCATTTGCCATGACGCAAGTTGTATATGTTGGAAGGGAAAGGTGATAGGTAAGTGTATGGAGATACTCCTTAAKAAGGAAGGACTTAATAGGAATCATGTTTTCTACTCTCTGTTATATATTAAACACTTTCAGTTTACAATAAACATAATAGTTATTAATAGCTAATACTTAAAACACTGCAGTCTATTTCACAGTTAATATTGCAGATTAACTGTATTAGTTGCCCAGAATTAAAAGTATTAGCCAAWAAGAAATCTGTAACAATACCGTTAATCACTTGTATCCTGAAAAATATTTGCAATTGATGCCACAGATGGTATTAAGTATGTGCCAGAGAAGTCGGACTTATCAATGATTTTCAAGAGATGTAAATTACTTTATGGCCATGAAAAGGATAAGTATATGAGAAAATATGTGAATAGACAGTGAATCTTTCAGCCAAATAAGAAATGCATAAATTGCTTTCCTAGATTGGACCTGAAGCTTGAGCACAGCATCCAGTAGCTGACAGTGAGTAACCATAAGGTCTATCTCACCATCTACTCATTAMGTTTTGGTGGCTCAGTTTTAGCATGCCTTCAAGATTTTTATAAATAATTATTTAATATTAGTAATTAATTATGATATACCTAGATACGCTTGATATCCTAAATACTCTGCTTAATGAAGTCCAATCCCCTTTTGATTCTTCTTGCATTCTTGATCCATTGACTTTCAATGAGTGTTCCAGTCCAAGCAGGCTTTGTGTGAGAAAGATTTTCCCTTGAATTTACTATCTTCCAATGTAAATKAATGTTCTTCTCTTCCTTACAGTGTAGAACTTCTCTACTATGTATTTTCATATGCTTCCACTTTATTTYTCATCTTTTTTTAGCTTCTCCAGATACAAGACTCTAAATGACAAGTAGATGTCAGGTTTTCTATACTTCTGAATGGTGTCTGCAGGTAAGGAGTTAAATGGATTAAGTTGTGTGTGTCATGGTTATTTCTGTGATTCTAACCAGATCATTTACTTGGGATTTTATTAAGTAGTACTGGAATTGCAGTGAGTTTATGACAATGGGATCTAGATTACTGTTCACTGACCTTGGTGCTTTTACTTAATTTGAAGGAACTGAGATTTGAGAGAAGCAAGAAATGTATTCCTCCTCTCAGCTTCACCAAACTATTTTATGATCTTTTATCCTCATTGAACCTTTATCCATCTTTTTTTTGTTCAGAAAGTTTTGTTTTTGAAATTGAAAACATGACTGTATGTTTATGAAGAGAGACGTGAGGTCTGTTGTACTTAAGATCATGTAAGTGATTTTAATTCTTTTGGCCACTTATCTATTGAATGTGAGAATAGATGCTAGCCTATGTACATTCAAATTAATACCTTAATTAGGCTTTGGAGTGCTGAGCATGCTAACAGTAAAAATGAATAACTCCCAGCTAATGGTTATCTCAGGTAGTCTGATGGAGTGATGGTAAGTTGGTCCACTGATTTATAATTTTCTACACATGTCTAGACTATACACTGGATATCTTTGTTTTCTTTAAGCCCATAGATAATAATGTACATTCCCTAACAGTTATTGTGCAGAAAAACACAATCCCCTTGGTCCCCTCTTGTATTGTGAGGTTCTGGCATTGCMTTGTCCTGTTAGACCCTGTTAAACTGCCCATACCTCCTGCAAAGTTTTTGTGTTGGCCRCCTCAAATGCAGTTTGGCAGGGGAAAAGGAGTTGAGAAAACTAATAGCAGAAGGGAAAATGAGTGAAAAAAAGACCTATGATGATATTGCCAGGCTAGGACTATTTGTAAAGGGTGAGGTGTGTAGATTTAGTAGAGTTTACTTTATTTTGGCATAATTGGTTTGCACTTTTACTATGTATATTGTTACATCCTCTGATTTTCTGTACTGTATGGGTCATCGGTATTTATTTTGTTATTTTGTAATAGATGAATGCAGTATAGATTTGGACCACCATAAAGCTCTTTTCAGCTTCCTAATTTTGAGTCCTGTGCTTTTTTTTTTTYCCCCTTTTATTTGCCCTTTCTTATTTATCAAGGAACATCTGCCCCTACAAGCATCTCAGCAAGATAGGGGTGTGAAACAGAACTCACTGAAGGCAATGGAAAGCCTGAAAGTGGATTAAAACCTGTGTGGAGAATTTTGTGTTAGACTCTGGCTTGTGTTTATATATAATTTTCTTCTATTGTGTAAAAGATCAAATTCATCCCCAAGGACAACACTTCAGAACCTACAGCAGTAGGGAAGGTTTGTACTGGAGGCAACCTCCACTTTATAATCACGATTTTAGCTAAACATAGATYTCTGAAGATGAAATGCTCTTTTGCTTTTGCTGACTTCCATCCTTTCATTCAGTTGTAAAGAAGGGAAGAAAGGGCTCTTCTAGAAGTTATTTTAATCAGAAGTGTTACCTGTAGCATAGTCASTGCGGGGAAACTGTAGCATTCGTTTGGCCGAACAGGAAAAGATAGCAGTTGCAAAATAAACAGAGTGGCTTGCTTTTGCTTTGTATTCTTGACAACAGCAGCCACCGGAACATTATGAGCTTGAAAACAGTGAAATAGCGGCCACCGCAATAGTTTTCATACCCTTACAGCACTATAGGGAGCAGGAGAAATGCAGATGTTATTTCTTTGTCATCAAGAGAAAAGAGACTGACACTTCATAAGGTTAAGACAAGACTGTCAGACTCCGCTAGAAATAACGAAGCTTGACAGTTCCTGAGTTAATACTGCAAGTACCAATCCTGTAAATTTCAATTAGCCCTGACGGCAGTAGGATGTAATGTGATGKTTATGTGAAGTGGTGTGTTTGTAGCTTTCCTTCACACTTACAAGGCAAAGGATCTCACACACATGTGTGCACATACACACACRTACACACACACTGGAAAGAGACTTCAACCTTCATTCTAGTTATTTCTTGAGATGTGGTGGGGATATTGTCAGTGCCTCAGACTACATTGTGGACAAATTTAGTATTCCAGCTATTTAGAACATATTTATTGAGCTTGGGTGCCTAAACTAGCCACAAAATATTCATATTTTGGCACCTGAAATTTGTCCAGATTACTCTGGCTTTCTGCAGTTCCGGTGGTGGGAAAAGATCAACCTTCCTGCTTAAACCTGGTGCTGGTATAGTCTTGCTGCTGAATTCTCTCCTTMGGGACACAGTTTTTACCAGRATTTGCTTTGGAAGCAAGATCAACAAGGATTTCAACTYTCTAGTTCTTTTCCTGTGTTTCCTGTGTCACGAACCCATCCAGCACAYGTGCCTGCRTGATAAGATTCAAATACGTCTGTGCAGCCCCATTGAGATATCTGTTGATGTCCACCTTGACTTCTATCAGCCGGACACCTTTTTCACTACCTCTTGTATCAGCTCCCTGAATGAAATTGGCTTTTACGGTCAAGAGGCAAGGTTTCTGYAACTGTGTCTGTGCTAGCGCTTGTGCTGACATTAGCAATGCTGCACTAAGATCACACCTTTACCCAACTCTGCTACGCGCTGCTTTACCAGCAGCCRAAGTCTCTAGCACGGTGCTGCTGGSTTGTAGTYTTCCATGTCGATTTGGTGCTAAATAGAGGTGCTAAGTGTGAAAATGTTGGCTCGCTGTGTTAGGCTGCTTAAGAGACGTCAGTGATAGGTCTCAGTTTGGCCAAGGTTCCTCTGGCTAAGTACGATATGCTACCAACAAAAACGAATCACATCTGCACTTGAGATGAATGCAGATACTGTTGTTCTTTAAAGAACAACAAATGCCATGCACATAAAAATGTGGGACAAATAACCCTTGGATGGACTTAGAAGACACTGTGCATCAAGTTTTAAAGATCTGTAATACCGATGAAACTGATCTATTGGCCTCCCTTCTCCCTTCTCAGTGCTGTGCCAACTCTTGTGTTCATTTGATCCCATGCTGCAGTGATTCARCTCACTAAACAATCAGAAAATCATCCAGTAAAAGTATGCATAGCTTATTGCTTAACTGGGGAATCGCATTAACTCCAGTGCTGCTACCACTGATCGGGGCCATAGGCTGGCAGCGGAGATGCTGAGAGTGGAATGTGCTGGTAGTGGTAGAGGAAGGCTGGCAAGTTATTACAGTAACTCAAATATGTGTAGTTTCACCCATATTTTCAGCAATGTTATATGTAGCTTTACCCAAATCTCATTTCATTATGT
This sequence comes from Eudromia elegans, assembly GCA_003342815.1. Lineage (NCBI taxonomy): Eukaryota > Metazoa > Chordata > Aves > Tinamiformes > Tinamidae > Eudromia > Eudromia elegans. The sequence goes on from PTEX01000068.1 coordinate 1,033,695, forward strand.
GATTCTATCACCTTTACAATCTGGGAGGTATCTATAAAATTTTATGCTAATACTGTAAACGTAATGAGGTTGTATTGTGGGTGTTCTTACTTTTTTTTGTAGGTCTTGAACACCCCATGTAGCTGTAGGTATAAAGATTATTTGAGCAAATAGAATTTTCATTTAAATGAAAAATTTACCATTTTATTGTGACTGATACTGAAATTTAAGAAAAACAATCTGAAAATCATAAATGGAAAAAGGTGGAACATGTAAACCTTTTGGATTTGAAGTGATCTGATGTTAAAGTAGAAATGAAATTCCAGAATGACATAGAATTCTATCATTTCAATCAATTGAGTTGAAAAGATAGGAAGAGTAATCAAAATCAACATCTACATGTGGAAAATGTGGAATAAATAATTCTAATGGAAAGAATAAAAAAAAACAGAGAGCTTAATTATTGWTGTACATATTCATTACGGCATTCTGTGCATGCTTTAATTTGGCCTGTCATCWGTCTGTCTTGTATGCTTCCGTTCTTCCTCTTCCCACCTCCCTTGTTACTTGTAGGTGATTTACTTAGCACTTTGCAAGTGCCTCTCCTGTGCTCTGCATATTCAATGTACTCAAGCTCCTCAGAGCACGTGTCCTCAGGAGGGGAAGTCTTTTTCTTCTTTGTCACATTTTCTCTATGCAAGCAGCAAACTGCAGTAATCGTCCCGAGAATTTGGGATCAGAGAGCAAAGACGGAGGTCCTCGTTTCGGCCGCGTCTAGCAAACATGCTCATTCTCTGCCCTTATTGTTTCCGAGCATYGGGTCCTCTTCACAGGTAACTAATAGGCAGAAAAGGGTTCTCTTGATGTTTGACCAGATACTCACGTTGCCCTGGCAGTCCCTAAGTTGAATTTCTTTTAAGAATCACACTTTCCAAAGTACTCAGTTCTGGCTCAGCTTTGCTCTGCTTAAGTAGTGAAGGCTTCTGGTTAGCATGAGGGGGTGAAAGCACGACAGCAGTGAACAACATCCACACTGCAAAATCCACACCTGTATCTGCTGCCATTTCTACTGTTGGGGTTTTTTTTTTTTTTCTTTTTTTTTCCTATGCCTTCCCCTCCCCCTCTTTTGCAGTTGGCTGCTTCGGGGAAGACACCCTGGGGACAGTAAAGTCGTGCGATGTGTGAGTGTGGAGCTCAGAAATAATTTCCCACTCTTTGATTTCACCAATTGGGGCACGCTGGCTTTTCCAGCCTCTCTYGCACCAGCATCTTTGCCGGTATATTTGCTTTGCTCTTCAGCCTCCTTGTGTGGCTCTGCTTAAAGTACTGAAAAATAGCTCATGGAGGTTCCTGATGCAGAGAAATTTCATATTGCACCATCTGATTCCACCCGGTGTAGTGAGGGAAAGCAAAATGGAATTTTTTTGTCATGTTTTTACTTTACATTTTACTGAGGTAACACATGGTCCACAAACTTTGTTACCTGTAGATAGTACCTGCATAATATGGGATTTCATCATTTTCTTCTTTTACCTCGGTGGGTTTTTTTATCCCTTTTATCCCTTTTCATCTTTTCTTTGCACATCAAAAGCAAAGGAACAAAGACAACAGGTGTAAAGCTAGCATGATGGAAATCACTCACCAGTTTCAGTATTGAATTCGAGTCAGGATTTCTTTCTTTTAAACTGAGGCATATATGTTTGTACATATGTACGGATGTGAATTTCAGACTGTCTAACTAGCTGGCCGCCCAATGCTAATGCTCCTGGGTGCTCTACAACTAGTATTTGTTTTCATCTGACTTTTGAGGCGAGTGCTCTGCACTCAGAAAAGGAAGTGGAACTTTCATACTACATCCAGAAATTGACTTTCATCTTTGTACCATGGGAATAGTTTGGACTCAAGGCTTATTTTCAAGTCATCTAACTGATGCTACCATGATCTTATCTGATAAGGCCCTATCCTATTTGCTCATTCAGATCAAAACGTGAGGTACAGCATACTGTCAGCCTGTTACAGACCGCTAATACGTACAGGCTGCCATTCTGAAGACCGTTTTGGAGATTTTCATCTGCTCTCCTCTCTCAGTTTGTGCCAGGGTATCGTAGCTTCCCTTGGCCAACCTGATACCAGGCTGACACTGTTAATGCCCACTGCCATTCACAGCACAAAAAACATACATACCGTACATCATGGTAATGTAAGAAAGCCTTATATAGAAAATAGGGTCTTAATGAGGAAGACAGGGCTAGAGTACCCGTATATTGGGTCATTTAAATGGAGATCTCAGGCAGCTCACAGACATCGCATCATTGCCTGCCCTCTTCCAAAATAATTTCAGGTCCCTCTTTTTATTCCTGTAATTAGTTCCATGAGCTGCCCTTTCATTTGCATGATTCACAATTAGAGAGTTCCCTTAACCTGGGAACACAAAACGTAAACGCTTACCAGGAGTGCTTCTAGAAAACACTACACTTCCAAATATGCATATATGGGCTTAATTTCATGCAATGTAGATTTGATTCTGCAAAAATAACAGAACACTGGTTCTGACTCAACAAACTCTGCCTTTGGCCCCATATTTTGATATCATATGTGTTACATGCATCCAGAATCAAGGCTTTATTCTGGGTCAATATCCAGATTAAAAGTGCGACTTTCCAGACTTCAGAATTTGTACAGCTGGCAGTTCTTCTTAAGGCTGTAGTGGATGAGCAGCTTTGAGAAAACAGACCCAACTTCCCAATTTCCACCCATAAAAATATTGGCACAAAAAATCAGAGCACACTTGTGACATATTTTTTCTGTGTGCTATCAGAGCCAAATGGGAAAAAAAAACCCTTCTCTGCCTACTGAAAAAGAAATCAAGTGTTTACACAGAAACTGTTAAAGGGATTTCCTTCTCATAAGCAAGCAGTCATTTAGAGTAAATATTGGTTGCATTTTCAGTCAGTTATGCCCAGTGCTAAGAAACAAAAATTGAAAGTAACATAGCTTTAAGGCAGTGTAGCAGTTAAGAAAAGGAAGGATCAAGGGAAGGCTTGAGATCTCCTGAGAGATGGGCTCTGATGGATTTACCTGGGGTGGTTTAAGACATTATTGACCTGAACATCTCTGCTGCTCTTTGAGTGGGGACTGTACCTCCATGTGAAGGTGCCACAAAGGAACGGTGCTTGTGCATCAGCTCTCCTAGGCCACGGTTCCGTATCTGAATGGCTGCCCCCTTTTTCTGGTAAGAGAGGAAATGAGGAAAAGGAAGTGGAAGACTGATGTGTAAGCGAGAAGTCTTAGAAAAAAATAATTTAAATCAGTAATATGATGAGTAATCTGTCAGGAAAAAAAAAGAAATAGAATGGCAATGTTTGTGAAGATGAAGACAAAAGGATGCTTACTTATTTTCTTTCACCATTCAGGGACAATATTTTTCAAAGTGCAAATGAGCACATTAACAGAGAAAGATGAAAGGAAGGCCAACTCCTGTGACATGACAGTATTCTTTTGCTTCAGCACAACCTTTTGTTTTAAGGGTAGTTGGGTCACCCTGGGCAGATATCCCAGGATTATTTTCATCCTCTACTGAGGAAGAAACCATTTGCTATGGCTTCTTTTGCACTCAGGACCGGCCTAATTTAAAGGAAGGAAAAATCCAGCATGATCAGGTGCAGGGGGAATTGCTGAGATGACTGCCAACCATTGGTCTGGCACTCTGGGTACAGAAGCACTGCAAAAGTTTCATCAAGTAAATTGTAATGGATTCAGTTCTGCAAGAGAAGCACACAAAATCTATCAGAGTGATGTGAGCTTTATGGCCTCCTGAAACAGACAGTTCGCTATCCATCCTCTGAGTTTGGAGGAAGTTTGACTGCTGAAGTCAGGGAAGTGGGAAGTGGCCGCCTGAGCTCAGTTCTGTTTTGGACATGCGTCTACCTTCACGCCATTGCAGTAATCCCAGTGCACTTTGATTGAGCCTGGCGATGTCAGTTACTTGGGAATCTTGCAGAATTAAGGATGGCAGTTTTTTACTAAGGCTCGTCTGTCCTCACCTTGAGTTCTCTTCTTACTGTAGCACAAGCCATGATGATGAGGCAGGTCTGCGAAGGGTTTTACCTTACAGCGGGAAGGAAGAAAAGAGAAGGGAACACAAACGGCTGATACATTCAACAAGAAACATTGTGTGGGAGACCAAAGTATTGCTAAATGACGTTTCCCTAGTTATGTATTTGCCCAGGGTGCACTGTCTTCAGTTGTACACTTTTCACTTCTGTTTGAGATCACAAAATGAGTGCATAATTGAAGCCACTTTTTTAAAGTGAGTAATTGGTAGAAAGATGACAGGGCATATTTTTAAAGAACCTTCTATATTATGACTTCAAACTCTCTTGGTTTGGTTTGGTCACTTGCTGCTACATATTAATTACAGTATTTTTCAACACAATGCTGAAAACCACAGGCAACTGCAATAGAGAAATAACTAGACTTTCCTTGAGCTTCCTTCTCCCTTTCTCTTGTTCCATGCCCTTTCCTTCGCCACCAGTGTAGCAGTCATCAGACCCTTCCATGAACCAAGCTGGCTCACTAAAAAAATGGAAAATTGTCCTTTTCCCTAAGATTGTTTTCTGCCATTTTAGAGAATAAAACTGACTCACAGAAGGATTAGATATACAAAATGGTTGATATGAAGTCATGTCTGCCTTGTAAAACCAAGCCTTAAGAGTGTGCCCTCCCATAAGCATGTCACGTCAATGAGTTGGGTTATTTTTATCTATCTATCTATCTATCTATCTATCTATCTATCTATCTATCTATCTATCTACGCAGGTGGAGAGGAAACAATTCTGCTGATACTTTTCTGATCTTACTGCCCACACCTCTGGATCTTACTCTTCTGATCTTACCTGCCACACCTTTTTTGTATAACTGTTGGCACAACCAAGACGTAGGAATTATTCCTCTTTCAATAGACCATAGAGACAAACTGAAGAAAGAAGAGCTGAGAATAGGTGGGAAAGTGAGTGACCTGAAATTGCACAGTGTTAAAACTAAGCCTCGCTTTATACTGAAAAAGAGAGAAAGAGAGGACTATAAGCCTCAAAATTAATTTAGATGGTCATCCAGATGAGCAAGGTTAAAAAACCAATGTGAAAGTAGTATCTTTTCTGAGTCAATCTCAAAACTCAGGATCACTGAAAACACACAAAGGTGCTTTCTTGGTCTGAGATCTTTTTTGTAGGGTCCTTTATGTAAAAGTTGTGAGTCTCACAATTTCAGAAACAGGTAGCTCGAACAAAATGATTTTTATGCAAGTTAAATAAAGATGCCTGTTGTCTGTTAGGAGATTTGTCCCAGACACAGCTGCCTGTCAGTTTATGCCCATATTCCAGAGTCCTGTCTGCAGACTACGAACATGTTGATGCAAAAGTTCCTCCTGACACTCTTCAGTCCTGCTTGTTCCAGTCCATGCTGCATGAAAGAGACATTTTCCAGCACCTGTGTTCTGACTGTGCCTTCAGCAAAGCCCTGCACATGAACCATTAGAAATACATGCTGACCTTAACAAAGAAGGAGCCGACATACTTCACTCATAAAACTCAGAGAGCAATCCGATGGCATCCCGGTGACATTCATCACTGCTGCTGGCAGCGGCCTTTAATTCATCTGGTATTTAACCAGGGTGAAATGCCCTGTAGCTATATCATGTTTGTTGGTGTTAGATGAACCCAGCTCATCGCCCGCTCACTAAAGTTCAGGATTTAACACCAATCCATGGTTTGCAGGCAGTTCATCTGCTTCACAAAATACTTGTCTCCTCTTTGTCCTTTGTTATATTTTCTCTTCTCTGAGCTTGTTTTCTAAACTCTTCTCTGCTCGCCTCCAACAGCTAATTGAATACCTTCGCCTGCATTTGAGAGCTGCGTTACATTCCAGTTCAAGTCAGGGATGCAGCCCATCATTGACATAATTAAGCCTGGTGAATATGAGGAAATTTCTCAGCTTTCATCATTAAAGTTTAAGAATATTCAAGATGTGAAAAATGCAAGAGTGTTTTCAAGGTTGAATACTTAATTTTTAAATGATGTGGCTGTAGCATCCCTTTAAAATGATGGACAGGAATGAGAGCTAATTAAGAACAAAGACTTAAATAAAGAAGAGTTTTATCTCACACACACATTGATTTCGGTCTTTCCATAAATTAATTAGACTTTGTTTCAGTGTGATTCTGACTCAGAGAAGTCAACAGAAGCTATTTTTCCTTTATTGAGCTAGAAAAAATTAAATGGGATCTAGGGACTGTTGGAATTATATAGGAATATTGCCTCTGATTTCAGAGACACTAAGGTCACATCCTAAAATTTACAGGACATGTTCTAACTAAAGGCGGTAGTATTTGCAAAGTTGGAGAAGGAATACTTTCTGAATTAAATGCTATTTCCACTGAAGTCTAAAAGCTCCCACTGTTTTTAATGAAGCCAGATTCATGTCCTGTTTAACTGGGTGCAACCCACACCTGTGGCTTTGTCTAAAAAGTTAACAATAGCTGAGTGCATTTAAAGGTTAGTCAATAACAAATCTGAGTACTATTTAGAGCAATGATGAGACTTGATTGCTCTTTCAGACTTTTTTTCCCTCATGGTACTGAAAAGTAGGAATGTTTTCTTTCTTCTTTTTTTTTCTTTTTTTTTTCAAACAAAAGAATACTGAGATTGTCTTGACTTTGGAAATTTGATATATAGGCAGAATGTCATGTACTGTGAAATTTACATTAAATCTATAAAAGGTAGCCCAACTGAACATTGTTAAATATATGGGAATAATTTTGGCAAGGTGCTAAAGAAGCATAAATCAGGAATTGAAGGAAACAGTCAAGTATAACTTTTAAATAGCCATAATCCTCAACTTCAAATTTGTGGACTACTTGCATCTCATCAAATTGTCTTTTTTACAATCATGCTCAACTTCCTTTGGAAATAATTACTGTGGTAAATTTAACCATTTTCCCATTAATTGCCAGCAAACTTATTTTTTCCAGTTCTATTCAAGAGTATTTGTTGCACATTCCTTTTGGTGATGCCTCTTTTAACCAAATTCCACCTTGACATTTCAAATTATTCTTGTGACTGATACAATACGAATGTGTTTGGGGGACTCAGATGAGACATTTTTGAGCATCTTGCTTGTTAACAGAAGGGTTCCCAACTCTTCAATATCTCTTAATGAAAAGAGCCACAATTGCAGGCCTTCTTCAAATTATTTTCCCTTCAAAACGGAGAGGTCTGTGTTTAAAACCTGAAGGAATGATTTAGATTCTTCCTGAGCACTGAGCAAAATATCTGCAAAGCAAAGATGTGACACAGAATGAGTTGATGTGTATGTCATGCTAGCTTCATTCTAACTGATAAGACTCTAAGAGCATAAAGAGGACATGTATTTGCTGCTGTACTGGGTGTTAGTGTAAGGGCTCAGGCTCCATCAGGCTTCCCTGCTGCTAACAGCTGTGCTGGATTACTCTTTGCAAAGCAGTATCTCCTTGGAGTGCAGTTGCTTCCAGCACAGACTATCAGGTTGTGATGTCCTTGATTCCAAAGCTGTATTTCTGTGTTCATCAAAGCTGAATATGTGCATGATCAAATCACCTGACGGTGCTCATCAGGCATGCTTGCTCAATGGGTTGAATTGACTGGGATGCTTGACAGCCACTTTATGTCATTCTTGAAGATTCAGCACTTATTTTGCAATGAGTGCCTTGGAAATCCAGGTACTGTATAATAGCCACTTGCTCAGACAGTGTTTAGCTAGTGGAATTCCACTGGTGAGTTGAACTTTGTACACAACACTGTTACTGAGGTCAGGACAAGTGGTTTAGAAATTGCTACACAAGATGAGATATTTATCCAAGGAGACTGTCATTATCAGTAAAACCCCTACAATGTAAATAGCCCTGCATATAGCGCTATAGGCCCAGACTCACATCCCCGAGTGAGTGAGTTGTCATGGGTGAAAGCGTTGTTACCCTTGCCTTTCTACCCAGGTCCAGATTATGGTCCAGAGCAGGCTTAGCAGAAGGGAGAACGGGCTTGCTCCTCATCTTCTCCATTCCACGGTCTGGTGTGTTAACACAAAGCCAAACCAGGCCTCGGTTCTTAGGTGGCAGTGCAAATGGGTGATCACCAGCTCTGACACCCGTGTGAAGGGGGACTCTGACCTCTGGGAGAGGGCAGCGGGGCAATGGGGTGCAACACCTCTTGGGGCTGATCTGCCAGAGACGGAGACAAAGCCTTTGGTCCTCAGCCCTTAGCTGAGAGAGCTGCCACTCTTGTGATCTTCTGCAAACAGACCATCGATAATGGAAAAAAGTGACATTATTTTAGGTAAAATCTGTGAATCTGTGAGGTTAAGTATTCAACTAGTCCTGTATATAACATCCACACAAAAAAAACTCAAGCAGATTTGAGTTCTAGATATGACTACTGAAAACAGTGATTATAGGGCAAATAAAGCTGTTTCTTTGATAGTATCAACCCTCTACTAGCTGTACTTCCCATACTCTAGAATTGCCATTTTATTAGCTTTTTTTTTTTTTTTTTTCTCAGGCTTCATATTCTGAAATGACCCTCTGAAATCTGAACAGGACTGGCCAGGCATAAAACAGTATTGAGTGAATCATGGATTTGAATACACACTCTTTTATTCTTTTATTCTCTTTTATTCTCATATATATTTGATAGATAAACTTGATAAGCTCRTCATGACAGAGAGATTTTCTTAAAACTTACTTTTTAAAAGTATATATAAAAAGCATGTATAGAATATATCTAGCTATATGGTGTTTCCTATGCCCTTGCTAGCATACATAAATATTTTGAAGGCATTTCATAAATGTGAAGGATGTCAACACAGTGAAAGATGCTGTTTTCTTGAGACTGTAGGTAAAGTGATGAGTGAAACTTGAAAAAAAAATTAAATGTCAAAGCACCTGTCTGGGTTTTTTGAAGTTGTATTTGACATTTAAAAATTGATGAGGGAGTTTCATTTTTAGGGGTCTAGGACACAGCACGTTAGAGTTTGTATAGGTGATTTATTGGAGGGTCATGTTGAAAGCAGCTCCAAAACAGTCCGACTTCAACTTTGTGTAGAGAGATACATTTTGTGGTTTTATAATACCAAGTGTTCTGGAGGAGCTGATAGTTTGAAAGACCTTAGAAGGAATGTCAGTAAAAAAGATATCATTATCTTTGTTATTTCTGTTGTGGTTATAGTCAGAAAAATGGTTCAATGCTAAGATGACATATAGTATTTTCCAGTAATTGCTTCTCTTCCGCCATTTGGCAGTTTGTTTGTTGTACTTATTTTGTTTTTCCTTGATTTTGCTTCTTACAGCTTTCATTTTTTTAACATCAAATTATTTTCTATAGAGAGGAGGGCAATTCYGACCACTGTTAGTCTGGCAGTTCTTTGGATAAACAATTTCTTCAATGTTTTTGAACCATATGCAGAAATCAGGATTATTTTCCAGCTATATCCGGATAAAGTARCTACATTCACGCAGAATAATGGCTTCAACACTTAAATCCACTAGCAATCCTCTACACAATCCAGGATGACTAGCAGGAAATATGAATCACAGAGTCTTCCAGCACTCAGCATCCAGTATTTGTATCACTGTCCATCCCCTCTAATGACAACAACAACAAAACTGGGTCTCTCTCTCACTAGCTTCGCCCGTCCGTGTCCCTCCTGCCCTTTGGCTGCCTCTCTCTGCTGGACAGTCCCGCAGGCAGCTCGGCAGCGGCCCGCCCGGCTGGCAGTGCCTCTTSCAGCCCCCTTTGCCTCGGGAGGCCCTGGGAAGCCGTCTCCGAGCGGGCAGCTCCGCTGCTGCCGCCACATCGGCCCTGATCTTGTCTCTCTCCGCCTGCTGCTGTGGAGCAACTGGAGGGGGTGCTGGTGGGGATACCCCAGCAAAAGCAGTTCCTGCTTCTAGGAGGAGGAATTGTGTTTTGGACACAAKGAACTCTCCTTTCCTCCTGTGGGGCTTGGAGATAAGACCCCCGATGGCTCCGTCACCTGCTGGATGGACCCTCTCTAGGGCATCATGTCAGCAAACCACCTTTCATGCAGTTCTCCTTAAAGTCTGTTAGGACTTACATATGTAGCAGATCTGACTCCACAGAACCAGCGAAACACCAGGTGTAACTATATGTCAGAAACATTCTACTCCATACAAAAGAAGCTGGCCAGACTGTTCCATTATCGGGGAAGCATGATTTTAACCCATATGAGGCACACGAATTGCTATTGCCAAAATCACAGATGCAGCATCTTCTGGATTCCTGCAAGAAATCCTTCATTTCTTTCCAGGGTATTGCATCGCCGAGCCACATCTCCAGACAGCAGRGCAGCATCAAACTGCCAAGGCAAAACAGCCCATCAGAGCTGCAAGCAGCACCACAGCTGCTTCCCAGGAGCAGACCCCAGCGATCCCTAGGCCRAGCTATCCATATTCTTAATTTTGTGCATTTGGAAGCTTTGTTGCTGGGAATGCGTTAGGTGCTGTACACTTGCAATGTCAAGCAGGGAAAAAAAACAAAGGCTTGGTCATGTGCCTGTTTGACAGTGAATCATGTGTAAGGGAGGACTTTCAAGTTCTCTCCTTTAGTTTGTGATTCTGCAAAAATCGGAGAGTGAAGGCACTGGAATTGGTTATTCTGTTACATTTCTGTGTGGTGGTAAACAACGTGGCATTTTGGCTTGTCTGGTCAAGGATTGTCTTTCTGTGRCAGACATGCCTCCAAGGGCGGATGTGCTTCTGCAAAACCTCCTTGCCTGGGTTCTTGATTACCAAAGTCAAGAATGGCTCAGACCCTGTTTTCCTTATCTAAAAAGGGCAGGGTGGAGAGCCAGGTAAATGTTTCTTCTCTTGGCCTATCTCCATTGCAGTAAAGGGAGGGGTTTGTTTGCATAGTCACCTGTGATCGGAGCACTTGTTTTGCAAAGGAGAATGTGGGGCTGGTGTCCTTGGATTCCTAAGCCCCAGGCAATGGTGCTGGGAAACATGCAATTGGGGCAGATTCTTAATATTTGTAAAGAGGACCTAGGCTTTTCTTTTTCTCATTGTAAGCAATTCCAGGCACACAGGGAGACAAAGTTTTGTGAAATGCAGGTGTTTTATTTATAACTCAGTACTTTAAAAAACAGCCAAGCMGGAACAAATACAGTCCAGTTCAGCCTTTGTTTTCTCTCATCATATTACACTTACTCTTTTTTTCTCTCAGGATGACAGTCCTGGGATCTTGATGTCAACCTGTGGAAGATGGATTCCCAGACACAGCATCTGGCTCCTCATGTGAGTCCTGAGGCAGTCGCTTGCTTTGGTGGCCGTGGAGTTGCCTCTGGCTCTGACATGTGGCTGCGTTAGCTGCTTGATGGGCTCTGGTGGCTTTGCCCTTCTCAATGCTGTCGTGTTTTGACTTTTCAACCTGAGTCAGTTTGCACTTCTTAACTATTTTTGTAATGACCATTCCCTTGTAGGAGGTATTGCTCTTCCCTCCCACTCTTTTCTATTGCTGCAGGTGGATGTAAGGAGAGCAATACTATATATAAGCAGCAGACAGTACCTGTCTGGCACAAATTCTTTTTCCCAGAGCCTGTCGGGCACGCAAAATTACTCTCATTTGGGTTTTCCTACACTTAGGAACTTAAAGCCCAGTTCTTGCTCTTTCTCCTCTGAAGAACTCAGAGGAACTATGCACWGGAGTAAGGCTATGGCTGTTGAAGTCATAGGGGGTTATTTGTGTGAAAAAAGGAGGACAGGTTTAAGGATTTGGCTCCTGAAAAGCACTTTGATTGTTAGCAAGACCAAAAGAAGAAAATGTTCACTTGCATGGTGTGTGCCCTTACTTTGCCAATCTTGGGGATAGGAATGGTACACAGCASTTTGCAAGATCAAACCCCTCTCGTTTCAAGGCTGGATACTGTAGATGGAGCCACAGTGAATCAGAATTACACACAAGACTCTAGTGAYTGAAATGCAACACTTTTCCCTGTCAGTTATACTAATATTGATGATTTATTTCTGCCTCGTCGATAGTTCCTACATTGCCCCATGGACACAAATTTTAGTYTCCTTGCCCTTCCACCATTAGCCATTGGTATAAATCAGAGCCTATAGCCATTAAATTTGTGGTGCAAAGGAAGATTTAGTAACTCGGGTACAGGATAGAAAGCTGGACCCAGCTGAACCTGGTGTGGAAATTGGGAAAGGCTGCTGCAGATCACGGTGGAATTATCCAAATCRGCATGGCTATCTCTGTATAACGCTGCATCTTCTTGTTTAGTCTCAAAGTTTGATAGTCTACCCTGAAGCAGGGAAAAGCCTATTTTCCATTAATCAGTCCCGATCTGTATCCCTAGACCACCTTTCTGTGCACTGTTCCCGTTGAGCTAGAGCAGAATGGTGCTGTTTCAGTGCATGGAGACAGGGCACAGCATGGTTGCAAATCCCATACTTGTCAGAGGGTTTGAAGCTCTGCCACGTGAGCGACGGCATGGGGCAGAGCAGGATACAAGCATTTCTTGTCCTGGGTTCATCTGCTGGAGGTGGTGCATGCAGTAAGAGCATGAGAAATGTGTGAGAGATGTTGGAAAAAGTCTAGGTAAAGATGCAAAAGATTAAAAGTGTTTACAGAACCCAGGGTGCTAAAATGTGGTGCTAAAGTCTTCGGTTTTTTCTTTTTTTGCTACAGTACCCCCAATAATAACTGGCACCTCTTTCCCTCCATGAGAATGCTTATCCTTTTAAGTAATCAGTAGCCATAATGTCTCCTGCTGTCAGTGAAGCAGATTTATAAAACATTTTGTGAAATTATATCCCAAACACTGAAAGGTGGATCTTCCAATTAGATGTATAAAGCACAGCCTGTTTGGTAGAAGCCACAACTAGTGTTAAAAGTCTGTTAGTAGCACAGCACTTCTCCTGCTGTAATTAGCACTGTGTGGTTTTCCCTTTTGCTTCTTTCTCAAAAATCTGTTACTTCAGAAATAGTTGCAAAAAGCAGAATAAAGAAGAATTAGTAACCTTTCTCTATGATAATAGCTGCTGGCAAGTAGCTTGAAGCTTTGATACATGGAGACTTTATTAAACAGATTTTATTTTGTAAAAGCACACAGATTCTTTGTTAAATGCTTCATTTTCACATCATTTTTGATGGAGCACAGGAAAAAGAAAGTCTTCTTGGGTCTGGCTTGCCCATCTGGGGTCAGTGCAAAAGAATGGAACAGATTTTTTTTATAATTATTTATAAGATGTCTGCTTTCATAATGCTGTTCCTTGAGTGGCTGACGACCTTGGGTCCCTTGCTGGCCCCCCTGCCTGTGTAGCGTGCGATGTTCTGTTGGTCATCAGGAGTGATTCATTCCCCAAAAGAGAGGGAGCAACTGTTAAATCCATGTAGATTCCCCTGCCTTCTTGTGCTATCCATCTTCTTCGGATATACTCTGACCAAATTGCAGAAGGTGTGGATTTTCTGGCTGGAAGAGCACAGTTTGTTTGGTTTTCATTAGAAGAAGGATGCTGTTTTCACTGGAAGCATTGCTTTGAATTTATTTGCCTCATCCACACCTCCACAACTCCTCAGTGGTGCTCTCTGGCATTGATAATACCTCACATACACCCCCTGTGACTGCTCCCTTGGTCTGTAATTGTTATTTACAGTATGAGAGCTCTATGGCCCCAAACATTGAACTAGGTGCTACACAAACCTCCAGGGTTTATCCATAAAAAGTTTTACATTCCTAGCTGAAATGGCTTGGCTGCTGATTGACTGATAATGCTAGGCTGGCCARACTCCAGATCTTCGTTCCAGGATTCAAATGTTAGGGATGCTCTTTACGTTTACGTTACTCCAGAAATGTTTGTGTCCTGGGAGTAACAAGTGCAGTGTTTAGCTCTTTCGAATACATCGGGAACTACCAACATCAGTTAAAAATGTAATCTAAAATACCAGCCTAGCCGTGTCTTCCAAGAACTGATAAAGATTACAGTCTTAGCTAAGGGTTCTCTTGTAAAACTACTTAAAATGATAAAAGGAGTCACCACCCTGTCTGTTCATTAAAATCCCACACAGAGTTTGAATAATTCAATCAACTGAATTAACGCTCCTCTTTGGTTGSAGTGCCAGCTAAGGCAGGTTCGTTTGAAGAACCTCTGTCCCTAGAAACTTCTTAAACTGCAGCTGTTTTACTTGCAAGAGAGCACCTGACTATGGTTAGTGTTGACAAGACAGGAACAAAAACAAGCACAAAGAGACTGGGCTTTTTGTCCTTGTTTTTTTGACCAGGGTTACTAAAAATATTAGTTAACRTATTCTAAACCCACCAGTATTTCCTCAGCAAGGGGATAAAAACCTGCTTCCTGGGCAGCCACTCTGTGAGTGGCACCTGCCCACAATAGCTGAARCAAGGAGGTTGAGACCCTTTCGGCTTTTATCCACCATCACAGGAAGGTAAAAAGTTAAATCCTGGATTACCACATCAGGATGGTCTGTATATGCCTCTGCTGTTAGTGCTGTAAACTGGAGTATACTCCACTCCGTAGTGCGTGGAGTGGATGAGTGTTACCTGTAGCTTTTGAGCAGCATTTCCCAGCTGCTCTGCAAGCAACAGGAGCCAGGCAGTAATCCCACCCAGGGGCTGGGCAACACCAAGGACCTATTGAAAATTTTCTGTGAGGCTCTTTTCTTTCTTATTGCTGATGTTCTGGTTGGTGTAGTCTGAACAAATTTTTAGGCTGGTGATTTTCTTTCACATTTCACTTTTCTCAAGTTATTTTTCACAATAACTTATGCCTAATTCTTGGCCAAGTCAATGCACCCTGGCAGCTGACGACCCTCCTCTGTTGGAAGGTGCTTCTTCCCAGGAACCAAACTAGGTAAAGAGGYCACTGTAGGAAGAGAATGGCTAGGTGAAAAGGGCAAGATGTTTCTTTAGGGAAGACTGGGACGTTTCTGAGGCTCTGGAGAAGAAGATGCATTTGGTCAAGTTGAACATGGCTTTAAGTACTGGGCTGTCTGATCCRACATCCTTGCCTCAACTTTGCTTTRCACTACCTTGTTTTACCCAAGGCTGTAGGTATATTGCCTAGGCAGCCTTCTCTCTTGTCCCCCTGCCTTTCGATGGGGCCTGCAGCRGTGCCGAGGAGGGCCCGTGGTCGTCCCTGCCAGCATCTTCCGAGCACAGCTGGAGAACTGCCCAGAGGGAGGCCGCTAGAGGGCATCTGCACATCCTCACAACTGCATTGGAAACCGGCACAGCTGCAGAGCAGTCGGGGAAGCATCTACAGACACAGTTAGCAGATACTGGAGCTCAGACGGAGCCCGCTGCTTTTTGGTTGTTGATGTTTGGTTTTACCGAACGCACCGTCCTCCTTGGTGTCCTCAACAGAMGATCATGCTGCGACGCTTTAGTCAGCAAAGCTTAACATGCAGCATTAAGCCCTRAAGGTAACAGAGGCACAACATTAGAGAAAAAGGGATATTTGTTTTCACAGTGAAGGGAACGGATTGTTTTTATTTAAAACTATACTCCCGAACATCAAAATTCGTAACTTTTCATATGTAAGATGGTTGTTCGATAGCAATTACTGGGCATATCTATTTTACTTGCAGTCCTCATGGCTGGCATTGCATGGTAAAAATGGAGCACACCGAGTGTCCAGTTGCTAGTTGTGTGTCCAACTGGCTGACCAATACATGGGAATAATCGTGTTAGCACACTTCAAATGCAATYGGATATACATGCATAAGGGTGACTGACCACAAGTTCTATTTAAAGATGAGCCCTGGAATAATAGACAGGATTAAATACAAGAAAAATAGAAGGAAAAAAGTCCTGTCAAGTCAACGAATCCTTCTGCAACTCTAGATGAAATTTCAGAATGATTTTGGCAAAGATCCCAGAATAYCTTGATTAGAATGATGTGTTTTTGAAAACGAACCATAAGGTCCTGATTCAGTAATATGTTTGTTTACAGGAATATTCACTGATTTGCACTACTCAAGTGATTAGACAGAGGCATATATGCATAGTAGCTTTCTGAGTCAGGCCTATAGTAAAGAAAACTTCATTTACTGTACTGAAAGGAATTCAGTGCTAAATATTCTTCTTCAGTTGTATTAGTACACTGAATAAAGCTAGTCATCRAATGAGACAGAATACAGGCTTCTGCTTTCTTAAAGTTATATTCATATGCCTTACCTCAAAAAGGTGTTTAATCGTTACAACTTTTTTGATATTTTGGAATATGCCTCATTCAGTTTATCTCTAGTGATAATGATTATCTAATAAATTTGGAGATTTATATTAATGAATCTCTGACCAGAGAAGTACACTTATTCTAACTTGGTAATTCCATAAAAAGGGTGAATTAAAAACAAAATAGATAATTTTGTGTAACTTTACATTGCAGGATAGTCCTAAAATACCAGTCGTTGGGTGGGATGCCAAGGAGACTAACAGCACTAGATCCTTTTATTTACAATTTTGCTTGCAACAACTCATAATGTGCCCAGGAGTGAAATCACTCAAGTACYATGCGAGTGCCTGTCCTCATGATGATTCTTCTTGCTCCCAGTTAGGATRCAGATGCCTTCAACCTGCTACACCGTGAGGAGACTGGGAAACAGAACAGAGAAAACAGAGAGAGAGAGGGAGAGGGAGAGAACTGCATCTGCCTCGGTCCCCCATGAACATGCCTGGGGTTCAGGCTGGGGGAAGTTAGGAGAGCATTCTCATTCTCTAGGAAAATGTCCTTCTTTGCTATGCCTTACTTCTCTGAGAATGGAAGAGAGAGAAAAAGTAGTAGTTTTCTCATAGATTAGATTATTTACATACTTCAATCCAGGTGCACTCACTTCACAGGTTTTGTTAGCATTTAGCTTTTCCAAGTACTGCGGGTAGCCTTGACTTCATGTGTGAGGCTTTAGGAGCTATGGGGACTATGTGTGGTAGCTGCTGAACCATCTCTGCGTATATTGGAGCAGGCAGACCTGGATATAGCAGGTTAAAATTAGTTGGAGACGGCCCTTTCAATAGGTGAGTGTGGGCACAAATTAATCCGCATAGTGTTGGTCCCTCCTTTGCTTTGTCTTGTATGCAGATCTCTCTCCTTCTCCAAGTGAAGGCTCTGCAGTGCTGCCACATCCAGAGARGAGGGAAATTATTTGATTTGAAGCATATAAAAGAAAACTTGAATGAGTTCCACGGCCAGGAGCCAGATATGATTCCTGGTAAAGGATGTCAACAATCCCACCCTTMCAGTCCGGACCTCCATAGGCTCCATTTTTGCAGCTAACAGATGACACGGCCCACACTAATGCAGGTTAAGCMTCCTGCCTTACCTTCCCCTGTTTCTGGACATGCCATATTGTGCCAAATCCTTCAGAGTGGCCCTGTGATGTGAGCTAGTATCTGCTGGAGATGCCAAGCTGAGGCATGAACTCATTTCACAGAGGGCTTGACCTGAATTCCCTGAAGTGAGAGGCTAGTCCTTTTACTCACTGAGCTCCCTCTTTTTGTAGTTAATCAAATCCTAAATCCTCTGAAGTGAAAAAATGCACATTTTGTTTTCAATGACTTGCTGAAGCTGAATGCTTCTCACAACCAGCAAGGCCTATGAAACTAGTATTTATTAAGGATGAGTGATTTCTCACACTTATTCTGTTTCTATCCWAGACTGCCAACTTGGTCCACCTGGGCCTCAGAACTGAGATATCACATTTCCCACGTCTCATGCCTTCTCTCTACTTGCCCTGCATTATTTATTATGGCACTGAGTGCTCCTGGGGTTCGCTGTCAGGCAGGGTCAGGCTGCTTTGGGCTCACCTCTGCCGTAGCAGAGAGCTGGAAGGAAGGCTGCTGTACTGGGGACTTTATGGAACAGGCTAGCACTRCACTTGGTGCTGCTTTTTTACCCCTTCTTTCTGGAGCAAAGAGAGCTCAAAAGCCTCCAGCACGCACTGGAGAGACTCRGAGGAAACTGGGAGACTAAGCAAGGAGATGAGAGCCTGGAGCTTGTGGCTTCCCAGGAAGATAAGAGAGAGCTTAATTGGCATCTCTCTCAGAGCTGTTTTGGCTATCGATTCTTTCAGGGCAGGAGAGGGAGGGTGCAACATCCCTGCTGGYAGTAACACCCTTAATGACAGAGTTGATCAAATCAGTGTAATCCATTTGGGCCTTTCTTGCAAGGTTTGGAAGGCCGCTTGTAAAAGGGTTTCAGCAAGTCTTCACTCAAGGGGCTTCCCAAACTGCCTCAGAAGGGGGAAAAGAAAGAGTGCTACTTAGTACAAATGATTTGTTGCCATCACTCAACTGCTAACTGGACACCCTCCCTGAATCATTCCAAACTGAGCATGTACATGGTTAATGTTGACTCTCATTTGRAAATTTTTTTTGTACCATCTTTTGTCATGGTGAAATAAGAGTTGCAGTGACAAGGCCTTCAGAGGCACTTTGTTTTCCCTGCACCAATTACGTTTCTATAGCTTGAGATGTGCAGCAGCTGATTGTGATAGAAGGAAAAGGTAAACAGGCATTTACAACCTGAGGAAAAGATGCTTCTGGAAAGGGTCAGAGAGGTGTGAATTTTCGCAGTGTTTATTTCGGAGCGGTTCTAAAAGAGCTACAAAGCGTAGCCCCAGTCTCTCTGCCACGGTGAGGATCACGAACTGCTCCATGAAAGCTGRTATTTGGATGAGATCTTCAAGTACTGCTAGCAACAAAAGAAGATGAGGGCACGTATTTCCTCCTTGGACTGCAGAAGAGGGACAGACACTTCCCAGATCTTTCAAGGCAAGTTTCATATTTTAAAAATTTGGGTCACTTCTTTAATTAAAAAGCCATACCTTTAAAAATGTTTCCAGTGAGATGCACTGCAGCCCTGGGAGATAGAGGGKGTTTTTTTGTCTGAAACCTGTATCATCCATCAGAACATGCAGCACGAAAACAGCTGGGTCTGGTGATTGAGTTTTCATAACTGAATTGAACATTCAGACTGTCTTTTTCCATCAAATGTGTGATTTAGCAGTGCAGCAGTGGAAGAATCTAGGACAATCTCTGAATTGCAAATTTCTGTACTAGCTGTCTGCAAAATAGGAAGAAAATGAAATGACAGGCTCCTGGCAGAAAAAACACAATGATACCACAATAAGCATACACCACAGTTCATCTGATGGACAGCAGTGCCTACTCTCATGGAGAAGGGCTGGGAATCATGCAGATTAGTTCCTTGTGCTATGTGTGCAGAAATCCCAGTATTCTCTTCTCAGATATGTTGGTTGCCATTCTGTTTTCCTCTGGTCATTTACTAATATTAGAAGTGACAAACTGTGAAACCAAAGTTGCRGGAAAGGCATTGTGTGTTTGCAAAAATTTTAGCCTGCATGGGTCCTTTCTACAGTCTTTCCTCCTGCAAAACTTCCCATAGCTTTATGTGTGCCCCTATACATGCCTACACACGTGGGTTCCCAATTGCTACAAGTGACTCTGTCCCTTTTCTTTTGGATCTGTCAGGATGAGAGTCTGTACAATGTTTTGCTCTGTGCTTGACTGAAGGCTTGGGAAGTTAAAAGCTTTTAAAAAAGTCTCAAAAAAACCCCATATAAATGAAAACACATGAGAGATGTGAAAAAGAGAAATAATGCAGCATGCAGTAACATTTGGAAGCTTTCGCTCTTTTAAAAAGAATCAAAGTGTCAAAGAAGTGTCAAAGAATCTCAGCAAGAAATGGGACCCCCATAATCCACAGGGCCTCCATAAGAAACACAGCAACAGCTGAACAGTGTACAAGAGCAGAGGCTTCAGGGAAAACCTCCATGAAAAATAAAAGGAGGAGAAAGAAGAAAAAAAAAAAATGAGATTTTTTTTTTTAAAGCTCTGTACAGATGTGATGACAATTTGATGAATCCTTCTGCTTTTTTTGCTTTCATGCAAATTGATAGTCTGCTCTTGGGAAAGGTCCACACTGCTCATGAGCATCTTATTTTCTGCTCTGAGTTGCAAGCTGCCTGGAACAGCTAAGAAAAGCAGCAACATGGAAAAAGGAAAAGGTGTTTAGTGATGTCAGGAAGTGTAATTTGCTGGTGGTGCACACACTCAGAAGCAAGGACCACGTGCAAGCTCGCACTGTTAGACAAAGCTGTAGTTGAACCAGTGCCAGTGCCAAGCACTCCAAAGACTGCAAGTTTTGCCTCTCAGAAAAATGAGGCCGCTGTTATAAAACTGCACGGCTGCTTCAGGACATGAATAATGTGCTGTTGTGATTCGCTTTCTGGTTTTTGCACTGCTGTGGGTTGTGTTCTCAAGGCTTTCCTTGCAACCACAGAGTTGCTTCTTATATTTTTTACCTGAAACCTGAGTCCCTCATGTTCCTTCAGCTCCTTCAAGAAAAGATTGAAAGTGTGGCCTTTAAGGAAACTATAAATGTGACAAGTGTCAGTAAAGTCACAAACACTAAAACTAAAAACACAAACACTAAACACTAAAACTAAATACTAAAACTATTTTTATGATGATGATTTTGCTACTTATGGATAAAAAGACTCAATTACCCTGGTATTTTGCATGCTCTCTGCAGCCTTGAATATGTAAGCATTATATTGCAATTTTATTTGYAGCATCAGCTCCTCTCTGACCCCAGTGAGCACAGCTAGCCTTAAGAAGCCTCAGGTAGTTAATGCTGTTTCTGATGCCTTATTTTGTAGCCTGTCAATATGGGAATGCATCTGCATATTTTGCTCTTTATCTATCAACTCCTCTGAGGAGGAATATTGTATAAGGGTCATAAATGTGGAAAATTTRTGGAGAAACCTTTGTTGACTGGACTTGAACTGAAGGGTATTTTGAAACTGGCTGTAYGACGAAGTTCTGTCACCTGGGTGTTTTGGTCCAGAGAATGTTGGGTCTGAACATCTATACTCTTGAACAAATATAGTCATTTACACCTATGGAAAGTAAGTGAAGGTGGGTATAAGATGTGACTGCTCTCATGTGGTAACATTTCACACCCACACCGAACAGGTGTAAGTGACTATACAAGGTACAGAGCACGGGAAAATCAGACCAGCTGTTATTAGGTCCAAGCCACAACCCTTGCTGCTAAACTCWGAGCTAGCCTAACACTGAAAAAAGCAAATTGGTAGTACACAATAAGTATCCTCCATGGAAACTCAGCTTATACGAGCAAAAAAGCTCGCTTAAAAAAGAGCCCTTTTGCAAGAGTTCAGTCTTCCACATCCAGCAGCAGTCATGAGTTTGGTCCAGGGACTTGAGTGATGACCATCCTGATGAATTTAAATTCTGCTGACAGGCTATGTGTGTAGCTGTGCTGCCCAAGCATTGGTTGATTTCTGAAAGTAGCACAGGTCATTTCCAGGCTGCGGTGAAAAGCCTAAGAACCAGAGTTGCACAATTACTTGCRTAGGTTTGGTACTAATAGAATTGCATTATGCCTGACTTGCAGGACTGAAAGTGGGAGAGATTAGGCTCATTATCTTCTTGCAAGCAGATATATTTAACATGACAAGTGGGAAAAAATGTAAGAAAGAAGCATAACTGATGTAATGTATATAGTCAACACTGTTTTACGACTGCTAATGATAATTGATACCTCTTTGGTTGAGGAGAGAAGGCATTTCAAAAGTGTTTTCCCCCTAGATTTCCCTTCCTGATAGTAATGTCAATTTGCTGTGGTGTAGCCACATCTCTGCCAAAGGAATACATGTTGACATGCATGGATGCCAGTCAAAAAGAGAATACTTCAAGCCTGCTTCCCAAAAGGAAAACTTCTAGCAAGAGCTACCACAGGCACCTAGGTAGGTCTCCAAACGCCTCCTTCAGGAACTTGTGATTGACTTTTGATTTTTTGATTGAGAAAATGGGGGTTTCAGACCCCTTATTTATGCCTCTGAGACAGTTCTGTGCCCACAGCCTGCTGTGCTGCCAGGCAGGGCCAGGATTGGAGTCAGATTCTCACAGTTTGTGCTAATAAATGTTGCTCCGGGAGAAAGGTTTGGTGGAGAAAGTGTGCCAGGAGCACGGTGCACGCTCGGGGTGTACGGCTTCCCAAGAGCAAGACTCGTTAGGCCTTGGCAGGCCAATGCCCATCACACTGCACCTTCGCTTCCTGGCTCCCCCTGTGCACAGTTTTCCAGACCTCTAAGGGGAAGAAAAAACTATCATAAAGACAGTTAGAAATTATGTAATTAGCCCAGGCAATCCTAGAAAGCTCAAGAAGTAAGCAGAAGCTTCAGAAAGTCAAATGCGCAGAAAGGAAAGGAACRTATTCCACAGTTTCTTTCATTTCTTGCCTTAAGCAAACTTTATAGCTTATTTTATTTAATTTTATTTAATTATTTATTTATTGCTAAATTTGAGCATGGAAGAAAGATGAAGGATGCTTTGTTTGTTTCAATGTGACAAAATATCTCCTYGTTTTTCTGCCACTTATTGTGGTTACTGTAGTGGTTAGCTCATTACATTGACACCAGAGACAACATTTTCAGTCTTCTGTGCTTTTTATTGACAGCCCCTCACTTCCAAACAGGTCTGGCTAAGGGTGTATCTGCAGCCCTTTACATCACACGTTTCACTGGTGAAGTCTGTGGTACTGGGTGCTATTACCTCATAGGCCTGATCATCTGTCCATCCATAGGTTGAGGACACTCACTCAAGAGGACGTATGGCTATCTGAGGGGAATGCCTTTATGTAAGCCAGCACTGATGCTGACAGAAGAGTCAGGAGTGGCGAGTTACTTTCAGTCAGAGAAACGACCTGAAAGGAGGGCACCAACGCCCCAGCTAGCATGGAAGGGAGCCGCCGCGCAGCACTGGTGGGGTGAAGAGGGAAAAGGTGGGAGTTTGTTCAGTTTTGACAAAGGTGGGCTAGAATTACCCTGGAAATCGTGACTCAGATGTTTTTGTGGCCACAGCTTGCTTTACTCCCAGGAAACTCTCTGATACTGAAGTCACAGTTTAGTTACATCGGTGACTCAGAAGTGTGAAGACTCATATTTTAGCACTTGGCAATCAGAGGCAGCATTAAACCATTTAAAAATGAATGCTGATGAAAATGATGAACTAACTTAAGGCTACTGCTGACCATAGGTTGTGCGTAAGAGTCCTAATTTGAGATGAATTGTTTAGTTGTTCTCTGTCACATATTTTGGTTAATAATTCAGGAATAAAATAAGCCTACTTCTATAAGATAGATATATATTATTTTGCCCTGTTAGGTGAACACAAGTCAATTTTCACTTTGTTTTATATAATRTATAATTGTGAGCAATCCTATTTGTGACACACCCTGTACTCTGGACCTCTTTTTCTGAACTAATACCAATTCTCAGTTYTCCATTAAGGATGGCAAAGATGACACTCTCCACCTCTTTTAGGAGAATCTTTTGTAGCAGTAACAGTTGTGTGCTTCTGCAGCACCAGGCGCATCCTGCCCTGATTGCCTTCCCGGATCAAAACGCTAACAGTATTTGTATTATCAGCAATGTCAGCACTCGCAATTTCACCATAGCTCTAGTATAATTAGGGATATTTTTAAAGTGCTTTCTAAACACCATTTTTTCAAGTCTTATAATTAAATGGAGATTTGTGTCTCTTTTGCTCTTTTGAATTAATTAACTTTTCTACCTTTTTCGTGATAGCTTGAAAACATACATGTGAAAGGCTTAAGAAAAACATGGTAAACACTCTTCCTGGTCCCTAGGTTTGTAAATATGTGTATGTGTTTATTTACTTGGGGACATACATGTTCATATATGTGTGTAAAATGTCATGCTTTTTAACTCAGTATCCTCCTTTGCTGGTTATTTTTGAATCAATGCTGAAAGCATTGAGTAACCATCAAAATTGTTTTTCATCTGCTTCTTTCCTTAGGAAGAACTAAGGTGAATCAATTGTCATCTATGTAAAGCTATCAGTTTACCTGGTGTTTTGCAACAGATAAAGCATGATCCATAAGACTCATCTCTCTGCCCTAAGGCATTAAGATCTGGTGCATTTTATTAACTGGGAGAATKTAGCTCAAAGTGGCATATGGCCTTTTAGCTGGGATGATTTATGGTGACATACTCCAAAGGAGCAAAGAGAGCTGCAGGTTTCTCTGTGACTATTGCAGCTCTTCTGATTTGGACATAGGTGGCTGAACGGAATACGGCAATCTCTAATTTACAGTGACAGTAGTGAGATGAATTCCCAGTGAAGATGGTGACATAAACCGAGAYGCAGACCTGCTTGTTCCACTGCTGGTTGTGCTGGAGTGAGAGAGAAAAAGAAAACTGAAAACGCCTTTCTTTAAAACGGGGGGCATTTCCCTTCCTTGCTGGTTGCAAAGACCAGCATCTTGGTGGAGGCAAAAAAATGGCAGCTCATTAGGAGCTGCCATCCAAATACAATCAACATTGTATTGCAGCAGGACTCTGCAGCAGGAAGACGGGCGAGACCAGGCCCTGCAGTAGTTTAATTCCCGAGCTGTGGGCCATCACAAACGCTGAGACGAGCTCCGAGGACTCTCCACGGTGAGCACACAGGCTGCTGCTTCCCTGCAGAACCGAGCGCCTGCAGGATGCACAGGGCCATCTCCATGGCCCTCCTTTGGGCAGCAAGCCCCAGCGGCAGGGCCTGTTATCGGGTACTTCACTGCCTGAGCAGCGGGTGGCCAAGCAGCCCGGTGGCACGGCAGGCGAGCAAACAAGGCTCTTACCTGATCAAACAGGGGCCATTAGTGGGCGACTGACAACCAGGTGCAATGGAGAAGGGCACAGATTGCTTAAYTGCAAAGGCGTCTGTCACTTGCACCTGTCCCCCTGGCCTCGTGGGGACAGCAAGCGCCGAGGCCTGACAAGGCCGTGGCATGGGTGTCTTCCYGGGGCAGTGCGGGCAGAGCAGACCGGCCCTCGTGTCTCTATTATAGTCGATGGCTGTTTTGGGGGCTAGTGAAGTGGTTGCTCTCATCACAGGTCACCACCAGGGATGGCCATCCAGGAGGTGGATCCATCCATTCCTACCTACCGGGGTTCGACTGCGGACCTGGCGTAGGCCGGATGCCCTGCTTTTCCCAAGGTGAGGCTGCTGCCTTCCCAGGCGATTCCACCATGGGTTATTCCCAAAGCCCGGGCTGTGGCCGTAGGAGGCAGCTGTGACCGTGACGTGGCTCTGACAGCAACGCTGCTGCCCATGAGGGAACTGAAGCTGTGAGCCTGACAGGAGCTGAATCTAAACTGAGAACAGCCTGGCAGCCGAGGGCTCCTTATGCTAATTCAGAACAAGCGCTAATGAGTAGTTAATCCAAGATTCATTTTCTCAGGTTGAATAAAATTAGTCTTCATTGGGGATAGCTGAGCAAGGCACTGCTGTGCTTGGTTTCTGGAATGGGGCTGCAAGCCTCAGACTCAAGGATGTCATGGGGGGGTTGCAATGACAGTCTTGCCCCAACACCCTGCAGTCTCACAGGACGCTGCCAGCAGCATCATGACAGTGGAAGACAATCCCACCTCTTTCTAACCCCACTCCTAGTGACATACTACCACCGTCATGYTGAAATTCGCCACCTATCACACGTGCCGTATCACTGTTCATGGGGCTGCTCGGCAAAGTAGCTGTCCTTGCTAAAAATAACAGTGTTTGGTTTGCTTCTCATCCGGATCACAAACCAGCATGGCAGAGCWGTGGAGGGAAGGAGAAGGAGCAAGACCTGTGAACCAGCAGGAGCTGGAACATATAAAGCTGGTTGTGACACCAAAAGCTACATCATGTGAAACCACAGCCTGGATCCACATGAAGGGTCTCTGTTTGTCTCTTCACCAATTTCCCTAACGCAGGAAAATTCTTGAAGTCAGCTCTGCTATTGGCAATAACGAGTGCTCTATGCCAGACCTGCACATGCCTCTTCAGAAATGTGTGCCCAAGAATGGAAGTTCCTAATCTGATTATTCAAGCAGGCTTGAAACTGGTCTGCAGTCTCTTACATCAAGATCCCAAACATCTCCTGTCAGAAAAGATATCCTCACTGATGCCCCATAGCTACTGCCAACAGGATCAGAAATGCTGCTTTTAATTAAAAAGTATCATTTCTAAATACAGTCCGCAGTGCATATTGTTGGCAAGAAGTGCTTCTCACCTTGTGAACTTTCAGACTGCTGCACTGCTCATCAAAACGTTGCTGCCGTTCTCTGATGTCCTGTCCACTGTAAGCAACCGTGTTTCGTTTTTCACTGAAAGGTTTTGCTTGGGCAGCACGGCTACACCAGAGCTTGCCAGGGGCCTTTTGGAGGGATTAAACCCAGTACTGTTACTTTTACTTGAGTCTTGCAAAAACAGGGACTGCAGAAAAAAGCTCAGATTATGTTGGAGTGAAAGGAAAAGCGACTCTTCATGATGAACATAGAAAAGGGGTTGCTTGTATGGGACAAAGGCTTGTGTACAGCCTGGATGGCTGCAGCCAGGCCTTGCATGGGCACTGAGATCTCGTTTTGTAAGATTAGCCACAAGATGAGGACAAAAGAGTTCAACACAGCTTCCCTTAGGAGCAATTTGTAGGGGATACAGGTGAGCCTGTGAATCAACTGTTTTCTTGCATATACAAAACACACAGAGGTCTTTTACTGGGGCCTTAAGTGGTCTGAATAAATTAACATGAGGCTTTTTTGGGTACTCAACTTCTTTCTTTAATTTGGGCAATTAATTTTAATACATATATAACAAACAGTGGACAAACAGGGCACAATTATTCTGGAAGATGTCCTTAATATTTTGTATATTCTGTCCTTTGCACACTGCATGGGTAAAGGACATGGTTCTTTCTCTTTGAGGACTAACCACATTAATTGCACAACAGATAGATTAACTGCACAATTAAATTGATTGCAAAAAAAAAAAAAAAGCCAAAGATAAATCCTGCTTGGATTTCAAATGAAGTTATTCAGAATTTTCTGTGGACTTCATATGGGGCCCCAAATTTGCTGAACATGTAAAAGTCGTGGGTGGAGATGTTGGGCTCTGGCCACCCAGAAGAGTGGGGCAGGAGAGCACAGGGAGAGCAACAGCAGAAGCTTTGCCTGAAACAGGGCTGGGTATTTGCCCTTCAGAGCTCATAGTAAAATGACTGAATCTTTATTCCTCTGAAACCTTCCTCCTGTTTAGCACTGGGGAACTGTGAAAGGCGGCAAGTCTATTTTCACTGTTGCCAGTGGAAAAGCAACTCATGCCTAGTGTATTGGCTGATGCTTATACAAGGCGCTCCCTTCGCAGTGTGCGACTATGCCCGGGCTTCCTGCTCTGCCTCCTGTGCCTTTGAGTGTTCCTTGCATTTAAATGGTCCTACCTTGGCTTTGAAGTTAATATTTCTCCAGGGGAATGAAGTGATGTACTTATGCCTTCAATTGTTTGTTTGGTGGCAGTTGTTTGCAAGGCTGGCTCAGTGAGGAAATGGACTTGTTGGAGTTTTACATTCACAGTAATAACCCGTAGCATTTCTACAGCCTCTCTTCTCTTCAAAGTCCTGTGCTAAAACGAGCTGATTAATCACGCTGATGAGGGCCGGGTAGGCCATCGTTTTGCAAAGAAAGCGTTTTGTTCTGTAGAAAACAAACAGTAATGAGAAGCTATTAAGACCACACTATCCATTTACTCCCTCAGAATCTACATAGACTGAAGCTTCAAATAACTTATAAGAAGAAAACAAAGGCACATAAACTTGCAGTTTAAATAGTACTCTCCCCTCTCCCACTACGTCCCATGTCAGACTGTTGCTTCAATAGTCTTCACATTTCCCAGCATTTGAAAATTAAGAAGATGTAAAGAAAAGAGCAGCCCAGGAATTCAACTTCTTACCCACCTGGCTTTTAAGGCAATCACTGCTAAAACGCACTGTTGTTTTGTGAGGCAGCCAGACAGGCCAGAACAATAGCACCCTGTATAAACTTTCCCCATTCACCTCAAAGCGGGCAGGTTCTAGCACCTCATTAAGATGGTTTAAGTGCTAAAGCTGCCATTTTGTTGTTGATTATCATATCAGAAACCTTCACCCAACACGTTTAATTGGTGAAGCCGCAAGCCCTGACATGCTCTGCGTCTTCATGGAGGAGCAGGTCTCAGATTTAAGGTTTCTAAACACTGAAACCACCAGTCAAGTGGTCCTTGAGCCTGGACTCCAGAGGACTTTATCAATACAAAGGTCTTTCCTTCTTTTCTACTTTTCCACTCCTGTTCCATAGACCTAACGACCTAACTTTGTTTTTATCTTGCATTGATTTTCTGCCTCCGTAATGCTTGTCCCTAGGATCAAAGCCTTACCCTTGCAAAAAAAGTGTAGTTAACATTTTTGTGCCAATTTGGTGTGATGACAGTTGTCAGAAGGGTGATTTCCCATTTCTTCCCCTCACTGTCTCCTTGCAAAGGCTCACTGATAGAGTTAATATTAATTTCTTCCTCTGTATCTTCTTAGTGGGGCTTCAGCTCAGCTAAAATAAGACTTTATTGGCATGACAAGCAGTGCATTGAAGCAATACATCACTGAAGCATTAGGGAAAAAAGAATCACACTACTCTTAGCATGAAGAGGTTGGGGAGCTGAGCTCCATTCAGCCCCCAGGTCTGTAGCCTTGCACGGGACCAACCTGCACCAGCTCCCGTGGAACCTTGAGCTGCCCCTGGTGGCAGTGATGTCTAAGATGGGGAGGGGAACAGATGTGTTCAGCCAAGACAATGCCAAGCCCACAACACCTGTGCGGTAGCTGGTGAACTCCCTGACGTGCACTCAGATACCATCAATGCCGGTGTGTTACAAATGCCCAGCTAGACAGTTTAGGAGACTGGAATCCAGTAGTTGCCTTTAAATAGGCAGATGGACAGATAAGATCTCTTTCTACCTGCTTGCTTTGCCTGTCCTGTAAATGCTCTCTTTCTGGTCAGCCCATCCATCTGCATTTCTACAGAACAGCACAACTGTGCTAGTACCTAGGTGTTGTCTGAGAGAGGCAATATATGACAACACTAGATGAGTCTTACCACAACGGCTTACCCTTGTCCCTGCTTGCATCCCCAAGTTGTGTAGTTTGCATGTAAATACATGGAGTGCATTACTACAAATGTCACCATGCTACTAGTCAGAAACACCCTTCCTGGTTCAGAGAGTCCCTGCCCTGCAGATGGCTGAAGAATGGACGGCTGCTTTGTGATACCACACGCTGCCTTGGGAATCCTCTGCTGGCCACTCTGGGAGACGGGACACTGAGCTCCGGTCTGGCCTCATGTGACCATTCTTATATTTTGTTAACATGATCCTGAAGTGAGAGGGTAACTAACATTATGATGAACAGGCAGAGTGTTGTCACGCTGCTCCTAAGATTAGGCATGGTCAACCACCACTATGCCAGACCCCTCTGTGCTGCGTGCTGGACACCCAGGGGGTTTGTGTATCTCCTTGAAGTTGTGTTTTGAGCTGAGCTTTTCCCAAATGCAGGTACTGAGGACACCTGTTGTTAGCACCGGCTGGTTTATCTAGGGTAAACAGAAAGTAATTCTATT
Organism: Eudromia elegans; assembly: GCA_003342815.1. Classification (NCBI taxonomy): domain Eukaryota; kingdom Metazoa; phylum Chordata; class Aves; order Tinamiformes; family Tinamidae; genus Eudromia; species Eudromia elegans. The sequence goes on from PTEX01000068.1 coordinate 1,063,253, forward strand.
CAACTGAATTGTCAACTTGTCTATTGACTCGCTTAACAAAGAAACCAAATAGGGTCGATTACCAAGGATATTTTTCAGAAGGGAGAAGTGGAAAGGGGAGGAATGCAATAGATACATGAGGTTCTGTATTGGGATGACTAATCCCTCTGATATAGCACACAAAGTCAGTCTTCAAATACAGATAATCTCATATGCAGCAGTTCAAATACAAATAGTCTCATATATAGTTTTGGTTTAGTTTTGTTGTTTGGGGGGTTTTTTAGGTTTTTTTTTTTTTTTTTTTGAGAGAGAGTAAAAGGCTGCTGGTTGAGTTATCCCATCTTCCTCTTCCCGTAGGAATAATGTCAGCTGGAACAAAATAAAACCTGCTAATGGGCTCGCTATTGTCATAGTCCCAGAGTCATGTTTTCCAGTTTTCTAGCTCACACTGACTGACCACGGTCTCGAGGTCAGGCACTCCAGCACACATGCACCTTTAGGCATGCTTGTGAAAGCTTGTGGCACGTGAACCTATTACATACCACTGACACGACTGTTCTTTGAGCTGGATAATGTGGTAGCTGCACTGCTGAAATGGATTTTTATTTTTAAGCTTGAAAATGTTCCTTCAAGCTGATCCATGTCTACTAACTACCTCTAATCCTCATTTTTCCTGCACTGTAAGATACACTTTCACCTATGGCACTTAACAAACAGCAATTCAGTAAGTGGAGCCTATATTAAAGAAATTTTAAAAAGCCCCAAACAAGCCAAGAAACTTGGTATCTCTAGCTAGCTGCTGTCATAGAGTTCAGATTTTATCTATGATATGAATTATAAGCAATGACCCAAGAGGAATTTTCTTATTCCTATACATGAGTTCATTGCTTCTCTTCATCCACGTGAAGAAAGTTATGTTAAAAAGAACAAACGTTCTGAAATAAGTTTGGTATGTGTGGCTATTCAGAACTGATCCAAAGTATGGTAAGGCCATGCTTAGACTAGTTGCTAGTCGTTAACATTTAAGGTACAACTTTCCAGTCCTTACTCATGCCGGGGCGCCTCTGTGGGAGTTAAACCCTCTTTGACTCTAAGGAGGTCTTTGAGTGACTCAATATTCATCAGTATGACTAAAAGTTACAGTCTCTACCCACTGGGGAAAAAAATCTAGTTTTCTTTGTACTTCAGCTGTGTGCGTGCCCCTCATTGCATTAAAAAATGACCATGCTAGTTCTGCAATTAGAGTAGTGTGAAACTAGGAAGACCACACACGCCTGTTTTCCATGGTGTATGTGACATCTAAAGAACTGCCTTTCTCTGCCATTCCCCTGTACTAACATTATGGGTTTCTTAGGCTAATCTGGGAAGAAAAGCTGTTCCAGGAATGTTAACATGTGCTTATAACCCAGTAACAAAGCATACAGAGCAGGGAACACAGAACAGAGACTAGGATTAATGATAGAGTATCTGTCTTATGTGGTATAGAAGGTAACTATGAAGCAGATAATCATGTAGATAAGGTTTGAGAAAAGGAGTAAAATCAACAGAGGAGAAATGTTTCCAGCTACCATTTTTAAATAATGAATTCTTGTAAAAGAGATGGAAGGACTACATTTGCAAAGAAACAAAAGAGAAACTAGACTAAGCAGCTAGATGGGGAGGAAGGAGAGCTTTGTGGTTATAACGCTCTACAAGGACCAAGTCAGAATATCCGGGTTCACTTCCTTAATGTCCTAGAGGCTTCCTGTGTGTATTTGGACAAATCACATAGCATCTTTTACTTCAGTTCTCTATGCAAAAGGGTAGAATGTTTCATTTGCACCAGAAGTTCCTGCCTCTTCACCTGTGTGTACCTATTACACATAGCACAGTTGTTTCTCACATAATGTGTCATGATATCCTACGGAGAGTTTTGATAAACTCACATGTGCTTTTGTAGAATGCTGGCTAGATGTCATCGAGGCACAGTTTCCCTCAAGCCCTCTCTACGAAGTTTCTCATATCAGACAAACAAGGAGAATTCCCACAGAAAGGGATCCATCCTGAAGCAGATGGAGGAAAACAGGAAGCAGAGAACTTACAAACTGACTGGCTGGTATATTCAGTTTTCACAAGCAGTGGCATGTCTTTGCCTCTCTTGCATTCCCCAAAGCAGTTCTTTCTAGGCAACTATACAGACCTTATCACTGTAACATTGGCAACTGAGCCTTACAACACCTGCCAAGCTGTAGAAAGGAAAATGATCCTCACAGCCTTCTTTAATGAACAAGTGGAAGGGAAGCACAGGCTGCGTTCAAACTCAGATCACATGGGAATCCCATATAAAAGCAGGAGCAGAGGTTCTCCTCAGTCTGCCTATGACTCTATTCACTAAATATGGACTTCACCCTATCAAAGTTCAGAGAAATAACTGTGGAGTTTCTATGCACTCTCTGTAAGTAGTGGGATGAATCAATTGCCATAAGATCTACATCACCAGCCCAGAGGAGCCTGCATCTCTTTGCTGACTATACAGAGAACTTCACTCAGGTGCTTGAAATTAAGCAATGTAGGTATTTTGCTGTCTTATTTTTTCATTGCATAATTCCTTTATTCCTCAGAAGGAACTTTTGCTATAGAGCGGTAATGTTGAATATCACAATCTTACCTTAGGCATTAATGGTATTGTTTCACTTGTAATATTTTAAATTGATGTTACTTATATGTAGAGAGATGTCACAGGCCAAATATCAGATGAGATGTTCTGATTTCAGGATTCTGGGTCAGAAAAGGAAAAAAAATCTTGAGATAACTGTAGGGTGGTGGGGTTTTTTTGTTTTTGGTTTTTTTTTGTTTGTTTGTTTTTTGTTTTTTTGTTTTTTTTTTTTTTTTTTTTATGAATCCTAAAATATTCTGTTGCAGGTTGGGAATTCTACATGTGTGGTTGATTGTGTGAAGTTGCTTTAAAATTCATTAATCATTGGTAAAAACAGGGTGACAGGAAAAACATAAAAGTGAGAGGAGATCTGACTTGGCACTATCAAGATAAGGAGGAAAAGGCAGAAATGAATCTGTATGCTGTGCACTGTCTCACACCTCCTTATGTTCTGTAGAGCTCTCTTGCTTTCAGGGTAATCTAGTGTTGATAATTCCTATTCCTTTTATTTGGAGAGGGGGGGGGAGAGGGAGAAGATGTAATTGTTTTATCTAAAATGAAGTCCATCTGCTATCAAATCATTTAATTTCATTTTCATTTTGCATCATTTTGAACTAGACTTTAACGCTGTGAATCACTGCAGGCACATGTGCATTGCTTTCAGCAGAGCGTAGCCACTCCATTTAAGAGGGAAAAAAATGGAAACAAAAATAAATTTGACAGTATTATGGCATTATAATTTGGTGTAGCCCTTGTCATAATTTTTGTCTTTCACCAGACTGGTCTCATTGCTATGCGAGATCCCCATGCAATATAAAAAGAGGAATTAGATCGCTATGGAAATAATTACATTAACTAGAAAAGTCATTTAGGAAAATGTCTCTCAAATGGAGAAAAATGGTCTTGTATATGGCACACCAAAAATATTTTCAGATTATATCTTGCCCAGGTAATTTTTTTTAAAAAGGGGGGGAAGTGCAGAAAGGACATACGGGAAGAAAGAGGAATATTTTTACTATAGTTACATGTTTACATACATGCTTAATATGCTCCCAGTGACAATATCTTTAGTGTTGGTAAGACAAGACTTAGTAATAAGACTAGCACTTTTTATTTAATAAACAGAAATTTCTCTTTCATTAAACAGAGAATTTGTTTAACAAATGCTGGTGATTAGAAGCACAGATAAGACAGCGAGCTATTCTCTTTCTTGACATGGATACAATACAAGATGCCAGCTAGAATGCTTCACCTGCAATGACTTTTCACTATTTGTAGTTCCTTTAGGCAACAGCACTTCATGTGGTCTATATTTTTGTTTCAGTGCAGGCTGAAAAGAATTAGCCAATTTATTTTTTGGCTTAATAAACTCAGATCACAAAGTGCATCCTTAACAGCAGTAATTTACTGACAATATGAATTGAAAATCCCTTTCCAGATTCTAGACTATGTTTATGAGCACAATTGTTTTCTTTTCTTTATGAACAATTTCCATGTTGTCTCCAGTCCTCTCGGGTGTAGCTTTATAGAGGAGTTAACCATGTGTAGCGGTGACCTTAATCTCAGCACTGGGCTCGGGCCTTCTTACATGTTGGTAACTGCAATGGAAAACCCAGCCAAACAAGTCAGTCCTCCCTGGTATTGCAGTGGACCTGGTCAGTCTGGTGAGACTAGTCCCTTGCTGATTAGCCTTGCAGGAAGCTGATCTGAACTGTGCTAAAACATGCCTGGTTTTGACCCAACAGGAAAAAAAGTGGAAAGTATTGGAGGACTGATAGCCTTCCAGTGGGTTAATGGGCCCCTTTAGTGCAAAATTAGCAGGTTATGAACTTGAGTGAAAAAAACACCTATGAGCTTTAATTTCTTAAGTGACATCACCATATGGAAATACCAAAGTACCAAATGTAGAGCTAAAGTTAGTTCAGAGGTTTCTGCATGTTGATAGAGCTACATTAGGGACAACAGTGAAGCAGCTGAATTGACTACTTCTACAACCAAGATATCCATATTACACACAGTGAAAAGACTGAACTATGTTCTTAATTACCCTGAAGCATCCTCTGCCCACACAGGGTAGTAGGAAAAAAAAGACAAATCTAAATAGTGATGCTGAAGATGATGTTCTTGTTTCATTTGAAACTTGAAATAGAAACCAAAGTTGCCCTGCAAATACCACCTCATGATTCATCTAGTGAAAACAGAATGTCATGTCAGTCCTCAGTTTTATTTAAGAGACAAAAGATCAAAAAGAAAAACCTCTTGAATCTCCAACAATTTTAAATAGTTTAATCCAGTAGCTGGTGGTCCTTTGGTAGTAGGACTGGTTTCTGTTGGTTCGTGTTTTGTCTTAGCCTTTGCTTCCAAAGGATGCTAAATCCAGTCACAGGGCTCCTAGTATGAGATATAAAAAACTTGTGGCCCATATGTTGCTCTCAATCTGCAAGGTTAAATTTGTTCAGAAAAACGGTGGATGAAACTTTGCACAGGCCAGATATTGCCTATCATGTCACACTCAGCATGAAATCCCTACAACCACAGGGACCATGCATTGGTGAATTACATCACCTGGTCTCCTTACAGAAGCTCCCTTGAATTTACCATAAGATAAGTGTATGGACATACACAGGTGATGTAGATTAGCTGCTGAGCTTTAAGCCCACATTCCTAGTATGAGCTCACCATTTCATGTGCCCATGTCCTTTGTATCACAGTGTTAGTTATGTGTCCATGTCAAAAGCCTATATTCTGTATGAATTATTCTGTTTTAAACACAGGTATGCAATTTAACTTAAACACATATGAAAGGCAATGCAGATGCTGCCTGAGGTTTTTAGGTTAGTGGAAGTTGATGAGAAATAGATGGCTTTACCTTCAAATACAGTGTGAGAATCTCGTATGTCCTCCTTTTTCCTACAAGGGAAGAATGCAAAGAAGGTGGCGGAAAGTGCCTTTCAGTGAAACACTTCTAGTACAGTGTTTTATAGGAAGGAAAACTGAGAGCTGTTTTATTTTACTGTGTGTATATACAGGTCTTTGACATAAGAAGCAAACATGTAAAGTGATTCAGTGGGTGAAAAAGAAGGCCAAGTACATTCACATAGGAAATAAGCTATTATTTTCTTTAACTGTGAAGAGAGTTAACCATTGGAAGGAACTCCCAACATCTGGATTGCTAGTCTTGTGGTATATTTATGCCTAGATTGGATGTCTTTTTCGAAGGTCTGTTTGTTCAAACACATGTTACGGGTGTGGATTTAGGGGTAATACTGTTAGACTTCGTGCTATGCAGAAGGTCAGTCTGTGTGATACAGTAGTCTTAAAATTTGTAAATAAGCTATAGGAAATACTCTTGAACTAGAAGAGTACTTTCTTTTACATGGTTAAAGACTTTGTGCACAGGCCTAATTCAGTTTGGTTACATCTGTGTGAAAAGGCATCTCTGCTTCCCTTCCTGCAAATCTGACTTTGGCCCATGCCTGTCATCAGTGCTGTCACCAATGAGTCTAAATTCTTATCTACTTCATGAAAACTGCTAAACTTCTGGATCAATTCTAGCTGGCCAAAAAAAGCAGAAAGCAGTGCCTTCATCGCCAACCTGTTCTCAGTGGCAGCCAGTGACAGAACAAGGGGTAGCAGGTAAAACTGAAACACAGGGAAGAGCCTTTTTCCTGTGAGGGTGACGGAGCCCTGGAACAGGCTGCCCAGAGAGGTTGTGGAGTCTCCTTCTCTGGAGATATTCAAAATCTGCCTGGATGCCACCCTATGCCATGTGCTCTGGATGTCCCTGCTGGAGCAGGGGGGTCAGACTAGATGATATCTAGAGGTCCCTTCCAACCTCAGCCATTGAAGACCCCCTGAATACTGACTGAGAGACTTGAGAATCACTCTGTAATTGATGGCTTGATTGACGGGGCTACTACAATTTGCCATGATAGCATAAATTCATACTTGACCATTTTGCTGGCAGACACCCCTAAGAAGCACCTTCCTTTCCAGTCAGAACAGGTCCCTGTAACCTGGAGAATTACAGAGTATGCAACTGTCTGCACACCTGCAACCCCAAGGGCAGTGTGTTGCTCAGGGTGCTAATTGCATGTAAACTGCCACCATTCTAGGAAAGGTAAGAACAATAAACTGTCTTTGAGACAAATTTTGGTGGTAAAGATACCCTCGGCTTCATGATCTTTCCCACTGACGCTGGTGCAATGATGAATGAAGATACCAAATTTGAGCTGAGCAGTAAGAAATGGGCAGATTTTATTTGTATGGTCCAAAATAGCCATAGATGCACTTGGTGTTTCTCGGCTGCAGCACTGTCCACTGCTATCCACTGGGGAACTGACAGCACGAGCCCTCCATGCAAGCTGAGAATTTGCTGTTGTAACTTCTTATTCATGTTAGGATGCTTCCTGTGCTGTACAACACAAGGTGTGAGCTGTTCTTATTTTGTGATCCTTCCTGTGCGTTCTAAAGACAGCAAACTCCTGGCAGAGGCCATGGAGATGGAAAATTATAATAATCAAGCCTGGAGAAGACCAAAGTGTGAATAAGACTTTCAGCAGAAGTGTGACTGAGACAGTGTTGAATATAGGGCAATATAGTGAAAGTGTTAATAAGCAGATTTACAAAGACAGGAAATGTGAGAAACAAAGGTAAGATCAGGAGCAAGAAGAGCACCCAGATTTCTTTTAGACACAAAATGGCATCAAAGACTTAAAATCACCAAAACAAAAAGTAATGACTTTTCCACAGTGGTCACAGTGGATGAAATGAAAAAGATGAGATTAATGATTGACCCTTGCAACAAGGCAAGTGGAATCTGATTAACTTCTATCCATTAGCTGTAAATACGAGCTGCAAAAGCACTTCTAGGGGTGAGAGTGTGGAAAGTTGCACCAACCAGGTGCGTCTCCATGGAAAGTTTGATGTCAATAAATCAGCATCCTGTGATAAGAGCCGTTTTCGGAGGCAGGGCGAGGGGTAATCCTGGCCCACTCTTTTATTTGGATTTTGAACTGATTTCATTTTTTGAGACACTTGCACTACCTCAACTCTTGGTGAAGCTGCAATGTGTCTAGCAGTGTTCATCAAAGGCGGTTTGTTCAGCAGTGGGGCCACAGAAGTGATTCCCCAATCCAATCACTCACTCCCAGCCCTATGCTGTCCTAGGGATGTGTGGACATGGCTTGGCGTGCAACAATAAGGTCACTCAAATAAGGCCCCAGGAAAGGTTGCAGCACTTTTTTCCTGCTGGATCAGTTCCCCAGCATGTTTTACCATGCAGCCTTGCAAGYGCGGTGTCAGCTCAGGCGGCTCAGGTAAGGCCAGAAGGATGGAGTTGCGTCTCYGAGTTTCTCATCCTGGTCTAAACAAGTTACTGCTCCCGGCCATCCACTTTACATTTTCAATGGATGTTTCTGCCTCTAGCCAGTGTCATCCGTTTATGTGTTTATTTCCCCTCATCTAGCTTCAGTGTTACCCAAGCCAAGTAAAACTGGCCTGCAGCGGCTTTTACAGGCCAAAGCAATGCTTCAGGAGCTGGTTCATAACGGATGAGATGGCTGGATTTGGAAGAAATCAAAATAGCTTGGTGTCGAGTGGACTGCTGAGAACAAAAACAGCCCTGATCATCCAAGTAAAATTCACTGCCCCGTGTTTCTTAAAGTCCTTAGGGAATAATTTATTCCCTAGGAGTCCTTTTAACAGAGGTTGTGCTTTGGTTTTTCAAATGGCATGAATTGGTTCAGTCATGGGGCATCTCTGGGATATCTCATGTATCCAGTCTAAAAGAGGGATTGCACGGGCATGCAAATGCTTGCAAGACAGTCATCGCAAAAACTGAGTTAAACGTGGTCTTGGAGATCACCTCTACCCTCGGAGTTTCACCTGTCAAGGCTGGGAGTTTGACAGTCACATTTTCCTATTTTTAATATATTTTTCTCTCCCCTGTTGCTGCGTGAAGCCACACGAACAGTAGGGAAAGCTGACTGAGTGGCTGGGAGGGGAGACGGAACTTGACAGTATGTGAAGTGCTGCCAGATGCACAACATGCATAAATGGAAATCTCACTTCTAAAAGTCCCTCCCAGTGCGGCTAATATTCAGTATTACCTTTTATCGACATAAATAAAAACTTGCCAATAGAAAGGGAGCCTCTAGCTTCACAGTGGGTTTTTTGGTGCAGATTACAGAGAATATATGTGGCCCTCACAGGTCCTTTGACCTTGTCAACACAAGGCATCAGCCCAAATAAAATTTCAAAAGGGCTGTGTAGAGCCTCTGAAGTCCTCCTAGAGAGGAAGATTTGTGAAGGAGGAAAAATAAGTGTTTTGTCAAGGAAGGGGCCTATGAGGGGCATGGAGGGCAACCTCTTTTTTGCAGGGAGGTCTGTGCTGCCTTGGCCCTGCAGCTCTGCTCAGCAATGTCAGGTTCACGTCCACCACAGCCCAAGAGCCCCCCAGACTTCCTGCCACCCAGGGAAGGTCCTAGTTGTAACCCATGAGAGTCAGAACAAACGAAATACGGCTTAGCAGAGTAAGGCATGGATGGTCATCCAAGATCACATGCAAAGGAGCAATGTATTTTGTTGGTGTAAGTTATATCTAGGTTGCTACCATAACACCTGCCAATTCCTTTTTGCCAGTCTAAACTGGCCTTGGTTGGTTTCCCATCAGTTTTGGGAGTTGTTTCACTCGTGTAGCTGTGGGATATGCACGCTGAACCAATAGGCAAACATAAATGCCATTTCCTGTTGAGCTTAGCTCAGCTATGATCAGTACGACCACAAAAATGTCTACATTCTGTATTAAAATAGTAACACTGAGTTTCCTACCTAAACCCACAGAAGCCAGGAAATTCACAATTAGGCTGTTCTAGGCTACAGAATTTAAAAAAAAAAAAAAGGCTACCACAAATACTAGCATCTGAAGGTCAGGACAGAATTTTAGGCAAACTAAAYTAACAATAATGAAAAGGAAAGTTAAAATAAAGACAGTATTTCCTATAGCAAAGCYGAAATGCAGTGCAGGATCTGATACCTTAGCCAGGAAAGCTCTGCTTGAAATAGTGGCAATTTTGCTGGAGGGTGGCTTGCATGGCCAAGCTCACTAAGAGCTGCAGGACAGTCCCAGGGCCAGTGTGAAGACTTGGGCTGCTTCGTTTGCTAAACTTGTAAAGAGACGCAGTCAACATTTAACTCCCATTTCTGTCTGTTATTTGTTTATTTTTTGACATTGTGTTGTTACAAGAGCTTAAAGATGTCTCTTTTTTCTGTCTTTCAATTCTGTCTCTGGGGCTGTTGACAGTTCTTGGTGCATACACATTTCCATTGTTTGCTCCGCATAACCAGTTACTCAGATTTGCCCATTTGTCTGTGGGTTCTGCAAGTGGCAACAAAAGAGATTCTTTTTCTTAACATAGGAAAATGTGATGTAAAATCACAAACAGTATACGGGGGGATTCAGGGACAGGTGTCCCAGGGCTGCAGTTTATTTCGTTTGTGAAATGGCCTAGATTTTGGCTGTATCTCTGTTGTTTAAGCATTGCTTTAGCATATGAACAACCGGAAAGGCAGTAAATGCTTTCCAAGTGCTTATAAAACAGGAATGATCAAAATTCCCCATCTCTGAAAAAGTGTAAGGAGATGGCGAGAGGAAAACACAGTCATCGCTGCTGCTTTGTGGAGGAGTTGGAGGCTGGTGGGGGCAATGCCTGTAGCACAGTGCTGCTGCACACCGGGAATGCCGACWGGTTGGAGGGCTCATCCTATTTTCTTCTGGCTGCTTGTGAGCTCTGCCATGGGGCAGCACATTTATGCACCTGCCAGTGCTAGTCGGAGGTGGTGCTGGGTGCTTGTGTCAGCTAACCTTGGAATAGAAGTGGCCCTTTGGCCTACAAAAGTTGGGCAGTGCTGCTATGAGAGAGCCCTGACCTGTGTTTCCCCTTCCCTTGTGCCGATCTATCCAGCAGAGAGGAACAACTCTCTCGTGGAGCTGCTTTGTTGTACCAGGGCTCTGAAGAAAGCACCAAATTCAGATCGTAGCATCCTTGTGGCCAGGCTAGAGTATCTCCAGTGGGTGACATAACTCGCAGGAGGGAAATGAGTATCTCACCTAGATATTTTCTACAAATTTGAATCCAGGGCTTTGGGGCAGTTGCTGAGACGTGCAGCAGATGACTGAAAACTGAGACCAATTTATTGTCAGGAGATGACAGAACTGGCACGATGCCTTTGAGCATGCCCTGAATTGCCTCTCTGGTTTCTTGATTCTCAGGCTGTGCAGACCAGAGCATTACGTCTCTGGTATCAGTATTACTTCTTGTTCATGCAGAGCTCCCTAAACTGATAAAGTTCAGGGAAGAGTAAGTTACTTCAGAGAGAGGATCTMTCTCTTTCATATAAGTATATGCAGGTGTGTATGTATCAGACATAAATAAATTCATACAAATTTGGGGAGTCTTTGGGAACATGAAACTCCCATTTTACAGGTAAGTACATATTAACGAAATATTACAGCAAAATGCAGGCCTATGTTACATTCAGAGGTGGATGGTGTTGTATAGAACTCATGCATGACAAAACAAAACCACATACTGAACCTCATTTGTTATCTAAAATGTGTAGAATAATTTGCTAGCCAAGTTGGTGGTCTTTGGAAAAGATTGCCGTCTATGTACCCCGCCAGCATGAGACACAAGGCACAGAGGGAATAAGCAGCAGAGGAACCAGGGGCACACACAGTCATCCGTTCCTCTTTTTAACCTCAGTAACCTCCTTTCCCCCACTCACAGCCCACATACCTCCACCCTCACCTCCAGCAACCAGTGACTACCCGAAATGCCAACTGTGTTTGTTGGTTATGCGGTTCGTGATGACTAATGGAGAGCTGGTTTAATAAACTCCAGTGTACTTTTGTTATTGGTGGTAGAAGTCAATGAGGAACTGCTCACGAGCTGCAGGCAAGTGGCTGTCTGAACGTAACGCTGCAGAGATGAAATGGATGTGAATGGGTGAGCCAGAATGAAAATGGTCTTTTGGAAGCAGAATTAATAGGCAGGATTTGAATCYGAAAGTCTTGATGTGTTAAATGAACGATCGTGTGTAACCGACTAGTTACATCTAGTAACTAGTTACGAGTCATTCATGAGTAGTTCTCGGAAGATGGAGAAGTGGACAAAGTGAAAGAAAAAAATTTCAATAACGAACAAAAATGGTAAAAAACTTGCATAGAGAAATAAATTACTCTTTGAGGCATTGCTCCTATATTTTCATGTAAAAGGCACCATGCTTTTTTCATTGTACACAAGAGGTTTTTTTTCTAGGAAACATTGTGGGCTTTTTTTTTTTAATTATCATTTAAGTAAAATGAAAAGGTTTGGAAATAAAACTCATAGAAGCCAAAGTTCAAGCACAACATTAATTGTGTTGCAAACATTCTGGCCTATTTAATTAGCATGAGTGGATCTAGATCTGCTTGACTGCTGTTTTTCTCCGAAAGGCAAGAAGCTGAGACTGCCATTAAATAGCATGATTTCAGGATCCAGGAGTTCAGGAGAAGTCTAGGAGGATCTCACATTCATGAGATTCACARTAAACTGTGAAGACTGACAAAGTCAGCAGGAGATAATTCAGACTCTAGGCCCTGACTTCCCATGTTTAACTTAGCTCTTTATGAGTACTAATATATAGACTYGTCTCTAAATCTGTGTTCGGATGCCCTAGAAGCCATACTGATGCAAACATTTGGTTGTAACAGATCATTATCAAGTAAAAGGCACAATGTCRCTACTCTGAACCCTACGCTACAAAGCTCATGAGCTGTGTTTCTTGAAGTCCTGAAGCCTTTGATGAGCTGTGATGACCAAGTCTTTCGTTCACAGCTTGGCCGTGGCGGACTTCCTTCTGGTCTGGAAGTGGAAACATCGATGCGCCTTGAGAAAGCCGGTTCTCACAGTGCTTCCTGCACCTCCGGCAGCAAAGGCTAGCACAAATCGTGYTCTCCATTTTTTTGTTTGTTTTTCTTTCCTAATTCAKGSTTCACAGTTCAGAAGCTGTGAAYGGTTCAGATAGCTCTTCAGAGAGGCACCAAGACCTAAGCACTCAGCCAGACCAACCTTAGCCTCCTAATTCTATTACCTCTGGCCATCAGAGCTTCATAGTTATACGGGAAATAGGCAGATATTTTGCTAGAAAGCCAGAATTTCATGGTCCTTTTGTTTCCTTTCAAAAGCGAGGTATGGGTGGCGAAGGGACGCCCAACCAGGGACGTTTGCTTGACAAGCTGTAATTCAACCRAAAGGGATCTTGCCTTTGTTGCACCCCTCCAAAGCAGTTGTTCAGGGACACGGCACTGCCTTTTGACCGTGCGCTCTTCCCGTTTCTTTGCAGTTCAGGACGTGCTTTGGTGCGTGGTCTGGAAGCGGGCAGCCTTGCTGGAAACCATGAGGATGAGGRACTGCTCGGCCCCTTCCCGGCCAAGGGAGCCCTGCGCCGGCCCCAGCACCTTCCCAGGCCAAGGAAGGAGGTGGCCGGAGCCCAGCAAGGACGGGCTTGCTGCACGCCAGACAAAGGGGCTGGCGGGTGGCCAGCAGGCGCCCTGCCTGGTGGCCCCTGGGGCTGCGATGGAGGCCGGGAGAGGGGGCATCTGCTCTGCGGTTTGCTGGCGTTGCTCTGTGTTGCAGGCGGCCCCGGGGAAGCCGCCTCTGCTGTTCGTCACGGCGCGGGAGGCCGAGCAGGATGGCCCAGCCTGCGGTCCGGGCGCCGCGGTGCCGTGGAGCGCCCGGGCGCCTGGAGGGGCAGGACGGTCCCCGGGGGCCCGTGTCTCCTCCGGAGGAGGCGGGCGGAGGCCCTGGCAGGCTGCGAGGTGGTTCGCGCCCCTTCCACGAGCGCTGCAGAGGCCGTGGTGTGCCGCCAGCCTGGGGAGGTGCGGCTGTCATCAGCCASCTCCTCGGCCCGACACGACAGTTCTTCACGCGCTGATGGATACCKGAGCGTTCCATTTAATTATATACGTGGATATTCAATCCTTTTCCCTCTCTCTCCGCTCAAGTCCCGTTTTGCACCAAGCCTCCTTCATCCATGTGCCTGCACCCAAGAGTGTCCCCATATGCCTTAAGGCCAATAGGAGCCCCACATGCTCACCAAGAGCAGAGGTCTACCCTGGTGTGAACACCCCTCTAAGGTGCCCGTGGTCCATGAGGGCACGGCTGGGGCTGCCCGGCTCTCTGCACCTCGCCTCCTGGTCACAGCAGCTGGGTCTAGSCTGGAGGACCCAGCAAAGTGGCAGGTTTGGCACATGCAGACCTTGGGAAATCCCTCTTGAACCTGTTTTTGCTTCCATTGCACTCACTTTTTTTTCTTTTGGTGTCACTACTCTCAAGCCCTTATACACTGGGTGATCTACATGGGCTTTCCCATCGATCTGCTCTGATAGGGTAAAAGGAGCTTGTGATTTTCCCCCTGCCTTTCCCCTCCTTAGAAACAGGCAGGGTGTTCATTTGTTATTTAAGAGCGTGTTTAAACGTGATCTCTCACCTTAATTCAAGTGCTAAGACTGCTGTGTTTCTAACGAAGGCTGCCCTTCTCCAAAGTGCTAAGTTATCACTAAAGTCATATAGGTATCAAAACTAAAGGTATCCCGGGCTTCAGACATGCTGGTTAAGATCCTAGTCCATATGAATCAGGTGCTTACACTCTCTGGTGAAGGATGTTAGTAATTTTCTGGCCTGACAGAGTAGAAGAGTGTAGTTTGAGCACAGAAAACAGTCAGTAGTCTTCCTTCCTTTATGTATATTCTTTCAGCTAAAAAAACCTTCCAGTCTCTGAGTACAGATAAAAAGAAGCTGTATTTTTCATAGACCTTTTTCTTTTTTCTTAATCTACTTCATCCAAATTAATGCTACATTTGCAATTTAACTCTGTTTAACAGACTCCAAGAGAAATGAAATTAGGCAAAATAATATCAACAACTGCTGTGGAATGATTTGTTTTTAAAACTGTGCTAGACTGTAAGCAGGATAGTAACTATGAAAGCAAACCTTATTCAGAATTTTTTTCTCTTTCACACTGTATTTTGCACTCAGCTGCAGACTTCCACTACACTACCAAGTGCTATATCATAATAAATCAGCGATAAGAATATTGCATGCATACAGTAACTATGTGTTTATATTAATAATAGAGTTTATTTCATGCATATTGGGGGATGGGATGTCCTGGACTACATCAAGTTCAGGCTATCAAAGAGAAACATCCAGCTTCTGTCTTAGGAATTCCCTGCACCTCATATTTTTGACGCTCAGAAGAATAGACCAAGGGTATGCAACTAAWTATTTTTCCCATTCTTATGCACTTTCCTGTCTGTAGGATGAGGCTAAATGGACTGTGTGTCAGACCCAGGATAGACTTTTTAATGCTCTTACGATAGTTCTTATATTTATTTTAAAAAGAGCACTTTGCCTCCTGTATATAACTGCTTCCCTTCATTTGTTAGTGACTGTAAGCTTAAAGTATCAGAGGTGTGTAGCCCAGCAGAGCCTTGTGTTATTTTTGCTTTCTCTACAAATAAAAAGATCTGCAAGTAGTGGTAAAGCAAATTGGATTTTGAAACCAAATACATGATATCATTGCTCATAATCTTATATTCTAACTGATAGAAGAGAATCTGATTACTTAAAACCTCTGTGGGCTTTTTATTATTTTTTTTTATGTGGAAAAAGTCAAATTTTAGCATGACCTGCATTTTAACTGGACAAAAGATAAAATGAGAAGCAGTACTCTGGACTTCTTTGAATTTCTAAGCATTATCTCAATGAGAAACTGGCAAACTGGTTTGGAAACCTTCAAATTAAGAATTTCCTTTGGTTTAGAATCCTTTAGGCAAGGGGTCAACATAAATAATAAAAAAAAAGACCAACAATGGTTTGGTTTTTGTTTAGGGGTTTTTTTATTGGTTTAATTCTATTTCCACATCTGTTTGGTTTATGTTTTTTGAAGCTTCTGTTAGCTGAATATGCTTTCAAACTTTTTTTTTCACTGTGGTTTTGATTCTAGATCAAAAACAAAAACAAAATTAAGCAAACATTGCAAAATTTCCTTGAGATATAGACTTCATCTTGACTGATGTTGTTTTGATGCGACTTCTGTTTACCAAGGAAAACACTTTTTACTTCTTTTACTTCACTGGTTTTGCTGGCTTTTGATCCTGAATGCTTGTGAGAACAGCTAATTCCTAAGCCTGCTTTTTGAACCCAACTCTTAAACCTGATTTTTGAAACCAGATTCTATTTTAATTCTGTCTCTGCAATCTTTTTAGTCTAATGTCCTGTTTCATTTTGCATGAGTGGGCTTTCTGAACATCTATGTATCTTCCAGGATACATTGGTGATTGAAGAAGTCCATCAGTCCAAAGACTTGTGTTGCTGTCAACATTTTATTTTCTTCTAACGAAATTTCACTTTAATATAAAAGAAACCTTTACAAATGTAACTGAGGAAACTTCTACTAAGCAGTTCAATGAGAAGTCCTAGGTCCTGGAAAGACAGCTTCCAATTTCATGTATTCTTGCTTTTATAGAAACCCCTCATTCTGTTTGACACCATCAGAAAGTTCTTTATTTGTAAGGCAGCTCAGAAGTTGCATAGGGAAGTTGGGGCAGAAGCAAAAGAGAATGACTGAGATGTAACCCAGAGAGGACCAAACCAGAGCAGAGCCCAATTCTTCTCAGAGAAAAAAAAGAGGTCTGAAATCTATCCTTCTGCTTAGCCTCCAGCTCATTTCTGGTCCTCTAGCTCGTTTCTGTTTTTTCTCATTTTCAATTTCTGTTTTTTTTTTTTAATTACTTCTACACAGATATAGTGTTCTTAGAGGTTTTGAAATGTTTTATAGAGCAATATATTCCTATTGGTTATTGTTAGCCTGCATAATGAAAGATGAGAGAGAAAGAAAATTAAAAAGTTCTTTAATCTAAGTGCTGCACCCACTCATAACCTTTTGACTGAAGCCAGCAGAATAACYTCTGAAAAATCCTGTTCTATGAAAGTTCCCCCATGCCACCCCACACACATTGCCAGGGCAGTTCAGTTTCTGACTCTACACAGGTAATYTTATCCGGTCTTCAAACACATTTTAGCTTTGTGCCAACTTCTCAGTTGGAGGTCAAGTTCTGAAATGAGTCCAGAGGAGCTGAGGGGACTCTGAAGCTGAGGGGGAAGCTGCACTTCAGCTTCTTCTGAAAGGGCAAGTTACAGCAGCGTTAGGCTCGTTGCACTGCACATCCACTGCCAGGGATGCAGGATGGACCTCCTCGGTTGCTGCCTGTGAACTTGCAGATCCTTTTCTCAAGACTATTTCAACAATCGTATTCTCAATGTTGCAGCAGCTGGTTCACCAGCASAGCAGTAATATTTCCCCATACTTGCTCATTCCCATTAGATTAACAGGTATCAGTCATAGGAATCTGACTGTTTTGATGATACGTGTTTTCATGGATTTCCCAGTGTATTCCTGAGAGCTATTTGAACAGGTAGTGCTTTCAGATATGTTCTTGATTTGAATATTTGTGATTAAAAACCCAGCATATTGCAAGGGGCACAAGACTAGTTTGAATGAAGGTCAATGACAGAATAAAAAAAAATAAATAAAGCAAAACAACTTAACAATATTCCTTCTTCTCCCATCCTTCACTAGAGGCTTCTACTTCCTCGGCTATCACAGGACTACGCAGAGAGCTGAAGCAGGATTTTGCACGACTCGGGAAGTGGGAACTTTTGCTGCAGCAGTGGGAACTACCTCTCTGGACCAGCTGGGAATGGAGGGGAAACACGTGCTGTGGGTAGCAGGTCTGAGCTAGACCCCAGCTCCAGCCAGGGGAAGAAAGGAGTATGTGGCCAGGGAGCTCTTCCAGCTATGCTAGATTAGCAAACTAGGCATTTGGGAAAGTGGTCATCAGGAATCTAGTTTTGTCTATAGGCATCATAGAATCTTTGAATCATTATGGTTAGTAAAAGACCTTTAAGACCATCAAGTCCAACTGTAAATCCATCACCACCATGTCTGCTAAACCATGTCCCTAAGTGCCTCATCTACGTGCTTCTTGAACATGATCCCAAAGCACCTTCCCTCAGCTGACCATAGCTGGCTGTCATGCCTTTGCAAGCTAAATTAAAGAGCCCTCTGCTGCTAAAAGTCTAATTGACAGGGTGCTTAAACAACTGAAGTGCATTGAGTCGGKTTAGATCGAGTTAAGGTTTGTCTAGTTTGTGTTGTGACTCTGGCTGAGGAAAGGAAATGCATTTGCAGTACAAGGTGCTTTTATAGCAGAGTAGCTGAATTTGCATTTAAATTCTTCCTAGTAGATCTGTCTATGAAAAAAACAAGTGTTCTCTGGTAAGGCTGCCACCAGTAAGGTTTAGAGCAGGCTTCAGAGGAACTGAAAGAAGTCTTGGCCTTTTGGAGGGTTTTGCTGGCTAGAGTTAACTGCCATTGCTCTGTAGACTTTGCCATTTTTCTATTAACTTTGCTTTCCTTCCTCACAGATTACACATCCCTGTAACCAAATGGCTCACAAAATAACTTATACTAGAAATCTGTGAGCGTAGCACAGGGTTAGTTTCAGCATGGGTTTCCTTCCGCACATAAGTGGAAACCACCTAAAATAGCACCATCAGTTCACAGGGTAGCTCTGCTCTGTTCTTATTCCAGTTCGCTAGTGCCCCTGAGCAATGGACCTGCCTTTTGTGGTTGTGGTGTTTACTCTGGGCCGGGCACCCTGGGTGCTGTCCCACTTCCACTCCAGCTATGCTGCCAGAGTTCGAGCGCACCACCATGGCAAAAGAGCCTAACCTGATACAGCAATGCTTGTGTTCAGGGCCCAGTGCACCGACTGGTTAKCAAACTCACCCAAAGCAAAAAAGAGAAACCTGCCTTCTGCCTCCACAGGTGCTTTAGCTAATACATTTATTATCTCAGAGCAGGGAGCTTATTAAAGGGGGCAAAACTGCTCCAATGACATCTCATGTGAGAACATCTATCTGTGCCTCTCAAAGCCTCTGGCAGAAGCTGCTTTGGTCATGTAGAGACCAGGGAAAGCAGCTGAGACAGAGCACCCAGGCTGCCTAATGTCTGCTAGGGGCTGTCAAACTGCTTCAGCTGTGTTAATAACACATTATAGTTTAAAGCTTCTCACTTGTGYTTTTTAAATGTCAGAGCTGAAATCTTCTGCCAGAAGCGCTCTTGCTACAAGCAACCTCTGTGGCTTAGAGAGGAAAATAGTTGAGGCAGGTATTGAGATGACCACTCTTGATCTTCATATCTACACACCTGTCACTGCTGCCATTCTCCAGTGYCTCTGGGCCTGAGCATGGAAGAGATGGAGTGGAGCACCTGACAGCAGTATTTCACCAGGGCATGAAAAAGGAAAGCAGGTAAATGCATCTAAAGAAAAGAAATACCACTTCTCCTATCCAAAAAAAAACATGAGAGGTGCAAAAMAAACAAACAAAAAAAAAAGTTATGGAAAGAATGGATCATCACTTACTCCTAGAAATGTAGCTAGCTTCAGCAGAAATGTGGTGTAGATGACAGTGCTGTTGCAGGTTGCATTTGATATATGTGAACCAAGCATTGCAGGGCAGCAAGTTAGAGGGAAAGATTCAAAGGAAGTTTGTTTCAGGTTGCTGGAAAGCTCAGTGCTATGGTTATCCTGAAGGTCATCAGCCTTCAYGTCCCCCTTCTGTCTCTTTCATCAGAGATAATTTCTTTAAAATGGCAAAAAGAAAACCTCACGCGTGTGGTTCTATAGTGGGTATGAAGAGAAAGCCCAAAYAGGGATGTTTGTGGGTGTGCTTCCCTAGCGGTTAATACTCCTCTCAAGTGTGTTTGAGTCGCTCATCCCCTCTAGTATCAATAAGTAGTGAAGGAGRACTACAAATAGTAAAACACAGTACAAAAGCAGAAGGAACCACAAGAATACTTTAATTGGATTGGGCTCGGGGTTTCTTTTTCTGTGGATAGCTCTAATTGAATATTCTTGCCATACAATTGTGGGTGTGTAATTGCATTTTGAACTCRGTTAAATCTGTGGTTCTGACCATGGATGTCACCACTGAACTACAGACTGAGCTGTCTGRAAGAAAGAATACACCCTCCTTCACTGGGCAGTACAACCCAAGAGTTTAATTTTTTGCCTGGACACTCAAATACTTCAGTAATGGTAGGAGTAATTTGTTCAGTATTTCTAAGCAAAATCACAAAGAATCGTCTTGTTCGGTGCAGTTACTTTGCAAATGGCGACAGTAGAGAGAGGTGCTTCCATCCCCCTACAACCCCCTCAAAAAAAAGAGAGAGAGAAGCATCAGGACCAATATGGCCTAGTTCCTCTGATTTCTGTAAGAAATCTGTAAAAAGAAACAGTAGTTAGGAAGCTGATTGGATCTGATTTGCCTTCAGGACAAACCCGAGGCTGCCGATGAATTGATTGAATGGCTCCATCACTGGATATCAGCGGTGTTTGGAGAATTTGTTTTGCTTTTGCCTTTTAAATAGTGCCTGAGTTGATCGTGCATTACTCTCTCACAAGCCAGACACTTGGGAAGCTGAGAAACTTTGGGAAGCCTTCCAGCCTTGTCCTTCATTGTGTTTTCCTTGGCACTAGCAAGAGTTAGTGGCTGCACCTTCAAGCCATACCTTATATAACAACAGCAGAATTTTGAGGGCTAAGGGAGAGAGGAAACAGGGGAATGCAGCTATCACACATAGCAATTAGCACTTTCCAGCTGTGTAAGCATATAAAGCAGATTTCTTAGAGCAAGCTCGGTGTTTATACTTCCCCTAATGAGAAGAAAGGGGGTCCGGTTCCCTCTGCTTTTCCTTGAACGGTCCTGGGTATAAATCAGAGCAGGAGTGTGTGGCATCCCCCTCTCACCTGCATGGAGGGAAGGGAGAGTCTGCGAGGCTGGAGGCCACCCATGAATCAGAGGTGTCTGGACACAAGTGGCTATTTAAGCAGAAAAAAAAGGAGAGGAAAAAAAAAAAAAGAGTAAGAGGAGGTTAAGAAATCATGGTAGCTAAGAACTCAACATTCAGCCTGTGCAGTGCTAAACACAGGAGAACTTAGCTGTTCCTCATTGATGCAYTCTGAATTTTAGGATATGCTAAAATCACGTCTAACAACCTTCAGAAGTGTAGCAGCTATTTCAGGTGCAGAACATTGTGCTGTTGTTTGTTTCGTATGGTTTAAGCAGGTAACCATATCCTGAGAGAGGAATCATCATGTTCAGGACGTGTTTATTTTTCGCTGTGAGAATCTTTAAACATGCAGTGTTTGTTTATCCTTTAAACAGTCGGTGCAGCGCTTCTTCCTAGCTAAAAATTGTCCATGTGACATTGTCATTTAGCACTTCCAGCAGTGTTGGTATTACAGTACATCTGTCATGAACAGGAATACAATTTGGTTTCACACCTCAGTCACCTCTTAAATCTTTAACACTAACAAAATCACAAATTGTGTGCAGAATATAAATGTAGTTATGTTTTCTAGTCATTCAAGATGTTTCAGGGCTTCCTAAAACCTCAGTGTGAAAGCAAGAGCCCTGTCAAGAGATAATAGGGTGCCCATCTTGAATTAATTCTGATCTAATCAAATCTGATTTGATCGCATCTAATCTAATCTCATGTCTATCCAACCAGTAGGACTTCATTATGCTATCTGCAGGAATGATGCCCACACAATGGCTTGGGAAGTTCCTCCCTGCTTTACCCGTGCGTCCCTTGATAGCTGTGCTGCGTGGTCCTCAATTTCTGCCTCCAAGGATTATGCCTTGGAAGGGGAGGTAGGTGGTTSTAATATCGATTTGAAGAAGTCGCTGCATGTTCAAAAGCAGCAAATTTGCTCCCTTTGGCTGATCAGTTCCTTTGCAGACAGCTAGTGCAATAGCAATTKTTACAGCTGGGCTAATCTGAGGAAATTAGCCAGGGGGAGGTAATCCCTGTTACAAGATCAAATGATAGAAGGAAAAAAAAGGAAAAAGCTTTCTGCATACAGGTGTGTGGTTTTTTGTTTTGTTTGTGGGTTTGTTTGGTTTTTTTTAAGGGAAAAAAAAATCTCACATCATTTACTACCAGCTCTCTTAGTTGTTCCAGTGGAAATGATGCCTTCTGCCTGCAGAGCTTCCCTTGCTCACAGTCGCCGTGGCTTTGCCATCCCTCCATGCCTCCATCCAGCTGGGCTGTGGAGTTGTTGGGGAATCACCCACACCTAGAGCCACAGCATGACAGAGTTGTGGGGTAGCAGCCCTTGTGGTCACCCCGACGCTTGTGAGGAGCTGACCAGCCGAGGTCACTGGTGACCTGCTTACCCATCACGGGCATTGCTGCAAGACTACTAGAGGCACGCGGTGTGCCTGCATCTCCTGCTGGTTTTGTACTTTGCTCTTTCAGCAAATGTGTGGCTCCGTTTGTATCTGGCAGAGCACAGAAATGGGGCTTACGGCTCCCTGACTTCAGCTGATTTCCAGTTAAGCATACGTGTGAATGCTCTGCTGAACTCTGCTTTGTGAAGTGCGTGCTGAGCTGAACCCATAGGCCCCTATTATTTCTGTGCAATAACAAACATTATCAGCACGTGTTGTACTCTGTGCAGACACCTTGCCTCTGTCCATCTAGGGAAGTAAAAGGTGGGGAAATCTCGTGGGATGGGAAATCAGTTGCCTGTGCTGGTAACCAGCCCTAACAGGCAGCAGTTTCCAAGCAGGTCCATTCCCAGTAATGAATCCAATGTCATTTTGGAAACAGCGGCACAGATGCAGCCATCCCATGCCGCTCAGCACCACTGCCAGAGACTGGTCCCAGGCAAGCTTCATTTACCAAGACAGATACAGCTTTAAGGCTGAAATGTCTTTGTGTGACAGTGAAATGATGAAGTTTCTTATGCCAAATATTGATGAGAAGTTAATATGCTCTTCAGGCACATGCTGTGAGCAGGGAAAATTGCCTGCTGGTGTTGCATGAGTGCTCCCAAGCCCAGCAGCGCTCTACTATGGTAGCAGAGCAGAGGAGAATCACAAGTGCAAAGTGCTCTAAGATCACACGCTAGCAACTTTCACCAGAAAAATACTCTTGATTGAAAGTGTGATTTTTTTTAACAGCATTTCTGTACTACCAAAAGCCCTTTGTGGATGCAGTTACACGGAGGAAAAAGTAAAAGCTTTGGCCAAGATATCTTGCTTGGTTTGGGGAATTTGTATAAGCTGTACTGTCAAAAGCACAGTGCTGTAGGTGCAAGTAGTTCTGCATACAAATATCATAGATAGATCAGCTAATATTTTTAACATTTGACTTCCAGCATAAATTTTTACACTCTTTGCAGCACTATCAGCACTACTGAGTCTTCCATTACAAGCATTTACGTTCTTTTTTTTTTTTTTTTTTTTTTTTTAAAATTTTACATGGATTTTCTTGGGTGATGGTGAGGAGATGCCTGTTCTCTACCTGGTCTAAATCCTTGTGACCCTCCCTGTTACTACCAATGGTCTGTGCTCTGTCGGAGCACAAGGAGGGACTGGGAACTGCCTTGTGACTTTCCACATCACATCTTCCTACCATCACGTGTTTGGCTGCAGAATAGGATCAAACTGCTACTAATGCCCCATGTGAGGGGACAGTTGCTTTGAGTCTGCCTTACAGTAAAATTATACTGCTTGGTTTTCACTTTGTCCATAACCAGGGTAAACGCAGACATATTAGTTGTTCTGAGATCAGCCTGGGTGGAAGACAAAAGTAAATGGAGAATTTAGGAGCACTTTGAATAAACAAGAGCTAGTCTGCCTGATTTCCGGGGTATGAGAGTTGAGCATTCATTGCTAAAATTAGGGGGAAAAAAACTATTTAAGTAAAAATATGGTCTGAATTCCTAACTTCATCAGGCTATTCTTTTAGCTATAGCAAAAAAAAAAAAAAAAAAAGTTTTCAGTGCCCCTCTTTTACCACAGAATGACTTTTTCCCTGATAAAAGATGGAATTCCTTGCGCAGATATTTTTGAGTTGTGCATAGGGGAGAACTAGTAAGGTAACAGATGTTTTGGGTCAGACAGAAGCTCCATGTAGCACATACCTTGTTTCTGCTGGTAGGCAGAAGCAGATGCCGTGGGAGGAGGAGCCCAGGAAGAGCCCATAGCCACCCTTTCCTAGAGGACTCCCTCAGCCCCAACAAATGAAGGCTCTGGGGCATCACTAAGACAGTAACAGTTTCTTGGTTTTAATTTGAACAGGAAGAGTGTTCAGAAATCATCCAAAAACTGAATCTGAATATTCTTTTATAATATTCAAATCAGACAAAGTAAAAAATCCAGTGAGATTTTTTTACTGCTTTTCAACACCACCATGCCAAGCTGTCCTTAGATTTCTTTAAATGCCAAAGCCAGGGTCAGCCAGATAAAAGCTAGAGAGTATAGTTGCACCTTCAGCTGTGGTGAGATGACTTCCAGGGAGATGGGTGGCTGGTGGTAACGGGTGTGTCCTGTCCCATGAATAGCAACGATTTTATTCATCTGTCTCTGTTTCTAATACACCACTGTATGTTAAACAGTGGAGAGAAGAGAAGAGACACATGAGGAAGGACAGTGACTGAAGAAGAAAACTGAGAAGAGGCAGTTCTTGAATATATTTTAAAACAATTCAGTAGAGCTTAAAAAAAAAGAAGTAAAGTTAAAATTCCTTTTATCTGGATGCTGAGGCACTAAGTTGTCATTATCTATAACTAACTACAGGGTCCCTCCCATGGGTCCAGATCTGTGCACTGGACCGGCTTTCCCAATGCACGCAGGGTTGCCAGCTCCTGTGCAAGGGGGAACCACATGGGCCAGGGTTCTGGCAGCTCACAGGTCAGCTTAGCAATAGCACTGAACTGCACCGTGGACATTTAAAAACCAGGCAAAGACAAGTACTGCAGCATCTCCTTTCAGTTGCATGATGGGATGAATCATTGAGAAAGCACCTCTTTTCATTGACTATGTAGACTATTCAGGGGGACAGCTGAGAAGTCTCAGTAAGATGCCATGGAGCAGATGAATCCTCCTCCTTCACCAACGAAATCTGGTGTGCACTGGAGAAATTCCTTCAGGAAATGTACTACACATAGTGAAAATAGAGAAAGACATGATGACTGACAGGGTATGTTATTCTGTATTACAAAGGATTTGCTAAGTGCAAGACACCCCAGGTCTGCATACATGCACACTCTAACACTGCAGTGTTAGCAATAGAAACTCACAGTCATATATCTGGTGCAAAGCACATAGGACATGAGGAGGACAGTGTTTGCTCTAAGGAAGTTTGTCAGCATTTGGATCTTGCATTTGCAATGCTTGGGGACTATCACTAGCCAGATGGGCCCAGGAGGAATAACAACATAGCCTAGGTTTCCCATTTCTGAAAGGGCAAATTGATACCCCTGTGCCAATGGAGCAGTGCCTGTCATCCTCGGTGCACCTGGGAGATACGGCACAGCTGGGAGCCCCGATGGTGACACTTAGCTGATTGCACGTTAGCCTGTTGTAAGTGGGCTTTGCAAGAGCCATCAAGTACAGAGATAGAAGAGAAGGGATTTGCCTCCTACTGAGAGCCTGTGAGAGCAAAGCATTTCTCCCCTCCGCAGTAGATGTGGTGCATGAAAGAAAAAAAAAGAGTCTCGAGAGCAAAGGGTAATGGTAAGAGATACCTGCTCTGTGTGAAATGTTGTCCCTCTTGAGGAGCTTAACAGAACACTTAAGAGAGTATTTGTTGAAAGGGTTGGGCAAAAGACTCTCTGCACGCTGCCTATGTAAGAGATAAAAGACACGCCAGTGTCCTGCTCACAGATCAGGACTCCGCTATGACCAAAGATTGACAGACACAAAATAAAAAGACACTTCTTGTCTCAGAGAGCTTGAAGACTAACAAGACAAGACACTCTGAGTGCACCCCATGCCTGGCCGTTCAGAAGGGACATCGGGCACAAAGCACAGCAGCAACAGGGTCACAGACCTCAGGGGAGGCAGTGATATGTCCATCATATGATGTTCCCAAATCCAGGTTGGACTTGTCCGGCCTTTCATGTGGCTGTTAATACACCCTAGCACTCGGCATGGGCAGGAGCGGAGATGAATCCTGAAGAAGAGCCATCACCTGTGGTATAAAAACCTGCCCTCAAAACCCATGAATGAAATTGCCATCCAGAGAAGGGAGGGACAGAGCTTTACCCTGGAGAGGGAGGCTGCCCGTGTGCCTGGCCACGAGAGCCGCACGAGTGGCAGGGCCGCGACGCCGGCCGGGCCAACGGGCTCGTCGGATCTCGCCCGCCCCGGCCCTGAACGGCCTTGGGTGCCTCTGGCCTTGCAGCCCGGCTAATCATCGACACCAGTTCCGAGCGGATGGGTTAGTGGGTGTAAAATACTACCAATTAGTAAGACGTCACTTCAGCACCGCTTCACACTGCTATAAAATGAGAGCATGGCAGTATGGAGCCATAAGGAACCCAAGCCCTGAGTATTCACTTCATTAGGGAATTAGTTGCCTTATGAATGGCAAATAATAACAAGGGCAAATCCATCCCTACTGCAATCACACTGACTTTCTGAGCTTGAGATAAAAGGGTTAATGAAAAAGGAGAGAAAAAAATTTTAATGGGTATGCAGTGACAGTAGTTTAGGAGCAGAGGATGAATTTTACCTCTCATTTTCCTTGCCCTCTTTAAGACCTCAAGCACTAATGTGTTTAAAAACAATATATTATAAATACAGAATAGACCCACATATGTTTGAAGGTATATATGCATATATCTGGAGATAATACAGTTCTCTGTATGTTTTCCTGAGCATTTCTATCTGAAAAGAAAAGGAAATGTTTTGCTCTTTACATGTAAATCCTTATGCTTTTTACTGTGGTATATTTGGTTTTTTTCTTTTTTTTTTCTCTAGTTTGCTGTGGGTGCTCTTTATTTTAGGCCTGCTTTGCCGTAGGCCCTGAAAATAATAATAAAAAAAATACTGTGGCAGTTGCTTCCATGTGGCTTGCCAAAGGGGTGTTAAGAAATTTTCCTGGTTGTTCTATATGTGTGAGCTGCAAAGAGGTGATAAATTGCTGAAGGAAATTAAAGCAGGGGGTGGAAGCTAAAGTTCTGTACTCTTCTGGTTGGGGAAATTAAAGCAGGGGGTGGAAGCTAAAGTTCTGTACTCTTCTGGTTCGGGCAGTGTGGGATTGCAAGCTGCTTGCTGTGCTGGAAATCAAAAGGTGAGCTGCTTTCCCTGACGTGCTCAGGAGTGCTGCAAAAATAGACTAATARATAAAAGCATCGCGCAGCCTCTGGTGCTCCCCGTGCTTAGCCTGCTCGGGGGCTGCAGGAAGCAGCCACCGTGCATATGTGAGGAGGGGCGGACGTGCTGGTGGCCGTACTTTGGACAGGCAGTCATTCCGACCCGGGAGGTTCCCGCAGACCTCACCTCTCCCGTTGCTGCCGTTAGGGAGGCACCTGGCTCCTCGCTGCCTTTCAGAAGTCCCTCCTGTCACTCATGCTGATGAGCAGTAAAAGCATTTGGATATCAGCTTGGAAGTTAGTTCTGGGATTCTTTTAAGGCCATGTAGCAACTGGCACCTTCTCAGTGAGTGACACTTAGCTGCAAGTGGGGCTGTCRGGCTGCCAATTACACCTTGATTATCTTGCTTTACATTAGAAAGCCTACAAGGCACCCATCCTTTCTCAAATGAAGATCTTTTTCGTCTATGTATTCATGTATGTGCTGTTTCTGGGTCTTTCCCACTCCTCTGGGCCYGAGTGACCAGCTGCTGCCATTCTGCATTCAGCTTTCATCTGGAGCTTTCAGGTCCAGGTGTTTGGAAATGCATCAGAAGGAAGGGGAAGCTCATGGGCTCCATAGTGCAAATGTGGACACTGAGGCACAGGGCTGTGCTAGGAGCAACACCCTGATACCAGCTCTGTTGCTGCAAAAGGGAGTCCAGTGAGTCTGGGTGAGAGCTCAGGGTGTGTGACTGCACCAGGGCCTTTGCTACACTCCCTTACTTGARATAGGCTCAAAGTAGGTTTAAAAGCCAGCTCTGAGGCTCGGCTGACAGCTGGGAGCTCAGAGGCCTGACCGCAGCGATGTGCAAGGTCGCACACCCTGCTGGCTTCCTGTTCTGCTGCTTGGGGTGGCACGTTGGCCCTGGGAGCACTAGGTCTGGGTGGTGGCCTCAGCCTCAGGTCACAGTCCAGCCCCGCTGCACAGGGTGACCTTGGTTGCTGTAACTCTGGGAGGTGCAGAGGTGCAAGCCAACATCCTGCTGCCTGCTTGGGGGGCAGCCCACAGCTGCAGAAACGTGGGGACAGCAGCACATGAAGCTCCTGGAGTGCCTCAAACTTCAGCAGCTCCGGGGAGGCTGCTCTTGGCCTTACTGGGACTGGCAGGACCAAAGAGGAGAGGGAGATGAGGCTGCTAGGGTTAGCTGGATGCTGTGATGCAAAAGAGCAGGGTTTTCCCAGGCTCACATTCAGACTGGAGCACCAGTCCTGATGTCCTCAGACCACCACATCCCCATGAGACTATCGTTGCTCAAAGGGACAATATTTGGTTTTCAATTATAAGACTGTAAAATACACACACACATGCACACGTATGAATGTTCCCCTCCTGCAGATATTYGTGGAGCATCAGCTAACCAATATGCAATGTGACACAGGGCTGAGCTGCCATCGAGCTCTCCTGGCCAAGGAGGCCAGGGCTGCTTTGGAGCAGGTCTAACACACGCCAGCACCAGCAGAGGCTTATACTGCCTAACTGCAGAGAGGGGAGAAGAGGGTCACATCTGACCTGTCTCTTTCAGATGCCCCAGCCCCATGGAACAGCTGCACAGCACGGCCACCTAGGAGGAGTGGGCTTGACAGTGATCCCTGCACATCGTGACGTCCAGCAGCTCAGGAAGGACCACAGCCAAGCTGAGGCGCCAGCGCAGAAGYGAACATCTTCTCCAACCTTCCAGGAAACGGGAATTAAAAGTGAGTTCATCCTCCTTCAATGTAGCTACCGCAGAACCCTTTGTTAAGATCAATACTGCTGTGTGATGAGGAAAAGTGCTCCAGTGCCGCAAGCTCACAAAGTTATCGAAAGGAGCAATAGGAACACATTAAAACTGAAAGTAACAGTGCCCTGCCCTCAAATCAGTATTATCTGCTCTCTGGTTTTGCACTGTGGGCCTCTGTGAAATCCCAGGCATGTGCGGAGAGCCAGGAGGGACGTGATAGGTGTTGCTGTGAGCATGGACAGGGGTATGATGCCACGTGCTGCCACACCAGCTCTGGGCACCTTCATGGGCCATCCTGAAAGCTCTTTGAAGGCAACTAATTGGAACGTGAAAAACAAACGGGCAAAGAAAGAACTCCAGTCGCTCAGCACGAATTATAAATACATGTGGTAACCAGCCCACTGATCGCTCAGGTCTCAGAGTTTGCTCACAACATGATAATAAGTTCAATTCATTTAATTCAATTAATTCAATAATTGCAAGTAGCAAACCAATATAGCCAAAATTATCTTCTCTGTAGTTGGAAGAGGGAAGGGAATGTTTGTTTTTGTAATAATTTATCACAGATTTTGGACTCTGCTCTTGCATGTTGTTGCATAAAGTCACTTGTAAATTCTTTTGCAAGGGGATACTCAGATCTATGTCACTACTTCATCAGAACCCTGTACTTCAAGTTTTGCCTCATCCTCTTCTAGTTTTGTTAAAAACTAGTAAACATTTTTTGACCTCAACATTAATACCAAGAGAGCTTATAGTGATTTCTTACCCTAAATACTAAAAAACCTGCCAGGAGACCACAACTGGGCAGTGTTATCTCAACACCTTGCGTGGCGATGCAAGGCTGATTCAGTGACATATCATCCTTGACACATGACACGTAGGGAGCATGCTTCAGTCACCACGCGGTGCCTGCAGGCACCGTGGTGTTACAGCCTCTGCAGGGGGATGCTGCTGCCCGTGAAACCATTTCTGTTGCAACTGGTGGTGATGGCAGGGCCAGGGAGACTAGGCGAAGCAAGAGAGCAAGCCTGACATTCAAAAATCAAAAACACTGAAATATAGTGTTTACTGCATGATTAACAAGGGCTAATTATTTGCAGCCATGTCTAAAAAAATAAGAAACTGCCTTCTTTTTTTTCCCAGTTATTTACTGATGCTCTGTTTGCTCTATGTCCAACCATAAGCCCATCATACTTTGTCTCATTTCTCCCTAGTGCTGCCTTAAATCACTCCATTAAATCAAATTTCAGTTGCTCTAATTTACCTGAGCAAAGTGTGTCTATGCAATGTTCCCCAAATACATGGTGGTTATGAGCAAATACCAACAGGGTGAAGGTGTGATCAGTAAAATTATGCTCTGCCTGACAAAGCAGTTAATATTATTTGTTTAGAAAAAAAGTCCTCATAAACAGTAGATCAAGCAGTTTTTTGCTTCCATCAGAATCTGGATTTAGCTTTCAGTTGACAAAGAAATGTCAGCTTTACCACCACCCATCCTAGTCCCACGCTGAGGTTTTATTTCCAAGGGGAGGGAGAGGTGACAGACCTTCCCCATCAATAAGTGTGACTGGTTGTAACATGTCATCTGAGCAGAAGGTATTGGTACAGGAACTTTGTTGTACAAATAAGACTTTGGACTCAAGCATCTTGAGATGACAGAGTGCAGCCTCAGCAAGTTTATGGATGATACAAAACTGAGTGGAGGGGCTGACACTCCAGAGGGCTGCGCTCCCATTCTGAGGGACCTAGACAGGATGGAGAGTTGGGTGGAGAGGAACCTCATGAGGTTCAACAAGGACAAGTGCAGGGTCCTGCACCTGGGCAGGAATAACCCCAGAATAACCAGTATAGATTAGGGGTCTGGATGGCCTGGATGCCACTCTGTGCCCTGTGCTCTGGGTGTCCCTGCTGGAGCAGGGGGATTGGACTAGATGATCTCTAGAGGTCCCTTCCAACCTCAGCCATTCTGTGATTCTGTGATAATCCATTCTAGTGAAGTGGATGTGCTTGCCTTGTAATTTGAGCACTGACTTTTGGCTATTCCAGTGGAAACGAAGGGTTACAGAAATGCTGCAAAAAAAAAGCACAAACACAAAATACAAACACAAATATCAGGCCTCAGGCCCAACCACCGGCCATTTCTAATTGTCAAGTGGATGGATGAGAACTGTCATGATAAATGTCATGTATTCCGTGGCCTGTTACAAAACAGTGATGGGGAAGAAAGGGAAGGCAAAGAAAGAAGAGAACAAGGCACTCTGAGAAAGCTTCTCTGCTTAACAAAAACAAAACAAAACAAAAATAGAAACRAATGAGGCTTTCATTGGAAATATGTTTTAAAATACTATCTGCACAAGTTGTGTTTGGTCCTGAAAATGATGAATTTTGGTGCATCCCTAGTGAGTGTCAGTGGCTCCCTGAGCTCTGCCTGCACTGACACTTCAGCAACGTGACTTTCCCAAGAGGTTTGGATGCAAATAGGCAGGACTGGGAGGAAGTCCGGGCAGGCAGGGAGCTGCTCCGTGTGCTTGTCCCATGCCAGCCAGTCCAGCAAAGTGGACAGAGTAACTTTCTATCTTTGCAGACTGCTCCGGGCTTCAACTCAAAATCCTTGACATTTAATTGACGAAATGAAAACCATATATATAATCACTGGATTGCTAAAATACTGCAGCCTGTGGGCAGGACTAATAGCATAAGATGGAAGCAATTGCASTTTAATTTTCCAGGAAGTGAGCTGTGGTGATGAAGGCCTGCACATAGCACATACCTCTCCAATGCCCTCCGTAYAAAAGCAGACAACAGCAACTCCCTCGGTCATCCCAAAAGGACTYCCAGAAGCTCCTGAGTCTTAAAGGTTTTGAAGTTTTATCTGAACGGGCCTTACTGAGTTTGCAGAAGAAGAGTTGACTTGTCAGAAGAGTTTAAGTAGGATTTCAATCCTACATCCTTACTACCTTTAGCAAGAAAACTTGCAAGTAGTGTAACTTTTATACCTTTTCAGATGTTTTTYCTGTGTTTGAGGGAGTGTCTTCTAAAATCTCTTATTTAGTTAATGGAAAGAAAAAAAAAGTAAAAACTCCTTGAGGCATGAAATGAACATCAGCTGTAACTTTGTGTATAGGCTTTGACTGATGTACAATAGCTATGGCTAAGGCAGAGTCATTTTGCTAATACAACGCACTACTTCTGTACAAATTGTGTGGGTGTTAGTGTGGGCTAGTGCCAAAGTTGCTGTGTCATGGGCTAAACACACACACTGCTCAAACCCTCATGTGCACAGAAGACTCTTGAAGGGCTTAACTTAAAACAAGTTTCATTTTGAGGRAAGCACTACGTAAACACTTTGGTTTGGTTTAAATGCAATTGATGTTGATGTACTCTCTTGCGGGAGGAGAGTTTTTTTAAACCAAAAATAAGTGAAACCAAATGGGAGGTGTCTCTCCCATTTGCGCCTGCAGGGAAACTCATGCAAACATCTTGGAGGGAGTTTCTGAATTCCGTGCACCGTCTGTCTGCTTTTACCCTGTGCCGGGGGTTAGGATCTCCGTGGCAGAGGGTGGTGCTGCCCCTCAGACAGGGCAGGCTGGCTCTTGCAGGCTGAAGGGGCCCCACAATGCAGCAACTGGTGCTGCTGCCCCAGTGGCTTCCCGTGAGTCAGGGCCCTTCATTAGCCTGCAGATACAGGTTTTAGTTAAAGCAGATCATGTCCATAGGTGGGGTCTGAGGCAGAGCTCAGACACGCTGGCTCTTACAGTGCAAGTATTTCACCTCGGGGGCAACAGTTGCAGTTAAACTCATCAAGCATGATGGGGACAATATTTCCTCGATGGAGGGACTGCAGTTTACTGCCTCCCTGTGAGGCTGTTTGTGTGTGGCGGGGGAAGGTCATGTGATATTGAGTGATAATTACACTATTGACACCTCCTCCCACTTTGACCTGATCACTTCATCTTCAGGCTTTGCTGGACAAACATCCTGGCGAGCCTCTGGAGAACCTTCCTGCCCAACACGTAAMCCTGGTTTCCTTTATTTCTCTGGTCCGAGAGCCTCTTCCACTTTACCAGCCCTGGAACACCCAGGCCCTAGTGAGGGCGCTGAGGAGCACATGGTCCCTGGCTAGGGGCTGGTCCCTCCATACGGAGGAGGGACCGAAAGGAGCTGGCGCACAGCAGTCTCACTGGGCATTTGGGGAAGATACTTGTTTCCCCTGACATTTCTGGATAGAGGGAGGTGCTTGAATTTGGAGGGCCYTGTGCTCTGGGTGTCCCTGCTTGAGCAGGGRGGTTGGRCTAGATGATCTCTGGAGGTCCCTTCCAACCTCAACCAYTCTGTGAGTCTGTGATTCTGTGCGACTTGATGTAGAAGGCAGGTGAAGTGATGGGACATCTTCTGTGAGGGTCAGGTTCACAGGAGCTTCCTGGGCCCAGAACAGAAGAGACAATCCTCAGCTGGCATGGTGGGGAGGGTCCCAAAAAGCAGTGAGGCTGGTCTTGTGAGTTGGGACTCATGGAAAGAGCTGAAATCAGACAACATAGGAGTGCTGAAGAAGATTTGGCTCTCATCCTCTTTCCAGTGGGAGCAAAAGGTATGTAAGTCAAGGTTTCCCAGACGTAGGGGAGATTTTCTGGAGTCCTTGGAGAACAGTGTTTGCCATGTGAAAAGGAGAGCACCATGCCCTCCAGCCCAGGCCTGAAAGCTTACAGCTGTCCAAATGTCCTGCTTGGCAGATCCTCAGGGAGGAACTAGCTGGGTGCTCATCATCCTTCCATCCCTCTGGCACAGCGAACCTGCAAAACACTTCATAGCAGGCAAAGGAACTGTCTGCAGGAAACCTGCCCCCTCATCAAAGCAACGTTGGGTTCAGTGTGTTGGGGCTGGGAAGTCTTCGCCYCCTACCTGGCCAGTGTGAGCTCCAGCAGCAGACGGGTCTCTCAAGACAGAGCTCAGCAAGGGCAAATCCMGCCACATTTGGCTGTCCACACAGCAGTACCCATCTTCTGCACTGGCTTCCTGCCCTCTGGGCCCCCTCCCACCAGTGGCAGCTCAACGCAGTTGTTCACTGCTGTCCTTGGGTCTCACTGGCTATCACCAAATTGCCGTCAAATTAAATTTTGCATTTTTGAGTCAAGTTAATTCCATTCCTTTTCTGCAGTTCTTGACTATAGATGTTGCTGAGTCACTGCAAGAAGAATGAACCACCCTTAGAAACTATGCAGGCACACACGTGAGAAAAATCCACAAATGCTTGGCYCATTGGTGATCACTTTTTTTTCTAGATCTACTATTGTCTTAGTTTTATTTTCATAATTTCAAATGTGAAAGAATAAGTTAAGGGACATTCAGAACATCACACACTAAAACAAAGGACTTCAGTCCCACAGAGAGGCTGGATCCTAGAAACTTACTTGACCCTGTCAAAGCCAGTGTGCTCTTTTTATATATATATATAAAATATAGTATACATTTTCTAAATACATGCAATGATATTTTAGAGCCTATAGATTCATCCTATAATATAAACACTAATTGCTTTCCAGAAGGGTCCTAAATATATAAAAGATTTACCAGGTGTAACTCTTGATTTACAGTTTTAAAAAATAAAAACTGGGTGATTACTTGAAGAAAAGACCACGAAACAGATATTTTTACTCAGCAAAAGAGAAGATTTTAGCTTCTAAATATTCAGAGACACTATATCAACTATCACAAATGTGTGCTGGTGATGCAGCCAACAACACTTAATTATCAGTTCTACAGGAAAATTAGGTGAGAAAATTACTTGTCTTCTTATATTTATTTTATTTATAAAAGAACTCGAAGAGGATGACAATTCTCTCAGTAGAGCAAGTTAGACATAGATGGCTTGTCTATCTTATTTTTCTGCCTTGGTGATACAGACTGATAATTCCTACAGTTCACACAATTTAATTTGCTTYACTCTTTTACAAACTCAGATTGTAGTGTTTTGAGGAAAGCTGCCCTTGGCAAGGGGGAGCAGTCTCATCTCTGATGGTAGTTAGTCTGGAGATATTTGCGTCAGGGATATGAGAAGCAATCCAGTCCAATGCATTTACTTTCTTTGCAGTGTGTGGGTTTTGCTGTGTGTTGACAGTATTGTTTGGACTCCTTGCTCATACCTTCTCCAGAAATTGAGGCATTAAACAATATCAAAGTATGAACAAGCTGACCATATTTGTTTGGGCTGATGCCCGACCACCCTTCAGCAATTTAGTTTGCCTATAGTTTTGGCCTCACTTCTGAGACRAACCACTATGGTGTATGCTGGTAGATTTCCCTTCTGATTCCCATTAAGCAAATGTCACAGACTTGCTCCTGAGTGAGGCTTTTCCAGCAAGGTGCTCGGTAGCACCTCTGCTCTAAGTTATTCCTGGTAGTGTGCTGCTTATTTCTTCCTGATGCTGGGGCAGAGRTGAGCAGCAGCATGGACAGGGCCCTGGTGATGCTGTAAGTCTGTCTGGTCACAAGCACTTCGTATCCTGACACCACAGCCCTGTGAGACCTGGGAATAATGGTAGATGCTCAGCATTTTCAGGATTCGCTCTGCGTTTGATTGATAGTTTAATTCTGACTATGTTAATCCTGGAGTGTGCAAGAACCACTTCAGCCCTGTGAAAACACCTTAATGTGTTATTAGTTTAGCATCACWGATCAGCCTTTAATTCCTTCAAGGACAGGTATTCAGTGAGAGGGGGAACTGCCCAGACCCATGGTCCTGACTGGTCACGTATCCCAACTACTTCTTTCTCTGTACATCTCCCCTCTTTCCACAGWAGTCAGTTAAAGCAGATTAAAAGCCTTTGCGCAACAAAAAAATACTGAAGTTGTCAAGCACGGTTCTACTGGTAGTTTTGTATTCCCTCTGGCTGCCTATTCCTGTCCAAAAATGTCTGTCTTCATTGTGACCAAATAGCCTCTTGTCGGGCCATGCAGTGAGAGGGACGGAGGAGCTCAGTGACSCTGGCTTTGCCTTCTCCTGGCTTTGCCCTATATAGGCTGTATTGGTTTCACAATGCCRTGCAGAAGCAGGGAGATGCAGTGGCACAGGGGATGCTGAAGTAGATACTGGAGATGAAATAAACGTTTTCCAAATTAAAACCCCCAGTCCCATGTGGTGGGACAGGCATGGTACCTCCCTCTATGGGATCCATGGTAATTCTGCTGCATGGAATGAATGATGCAAGATGGAGAGGTGGAAAAGCAAAAAGAGAAGTCCAGCTTTGAATATGGGTTAAGAAATAAACCAGAAGGAATTCAAATAGTTTTACTTTTGTCCTCAGTAATGAAGACTCTGGTAACACAGCTGTGAGCTGTCACCCTACCTGACATGGTTGCCGATTAGGAATATGGCAACAAAAAAAGTCTTGGCTAGAAAAATCTAACTGTGCACGTGCAATGAAAGAGGAAGGTCATCCCCACTTCCTTTTTCCTTTTTCTTACTTTTTCTCTKGAGAGGGAACAGAAGTTTCGGGCACCCTGCAAGTTCCCAGACAGTGGATCATCCTACACATCCTCCCGACACGATCTGTCTGCCGTTGCTCAGGGGAACCCATGGCATCTCGGGGAAAGCAGATCATCAGCAGTGTCCTCCCGGGAGCCGTTGGGTGTGCTTCGGCCRTCTTTTTCCCTTCTGCAGTTGAGACAAGGTTGCCACATCAATTGGAAGGAACGTATTCATTTGCTCTTGGTTTCTGTCAGATGCCAAAAGAAAAAAGGGATGTATCTGATGGATTAGAACTAGATAGGGAGAGACCGAAAGGGAAAGGGGCAGATATGCATAAATATTAGCCGTGGTTTTGATCARCCTGTGCAACGAGGGAGCGAGGTAACGCCGCCTCACTGGTGCCGGCAGGAAAGGCGAAGGTGTGGGAAGCAGTAGAGCCTCTTCGTTGGGTCCTCGACATGGCCCTGCACCTGSGACTGAAAATCCTTGGAAAACTCTGAGGCCGGGAAGAGAAGGGGCTGGTGGGCAGCGAGCGCCCGGGGAGGGGCAGGGCTTGCAGCGTAGCTGGCCAGTGCCTGTCAGGGAAGCCCCATGCAGCTGCGCTGGTTTTTACATTTTCTTTCTTTTCTTTTCCCAGTGATTTGCTAATAAACATGCAAGCGAGGGTCTAGCTGGCGGGTGGGATTGGTGCCTGCCCCGGTTTCCGTAGCACAGCCAGCCAGTTTCTGTATTCTCCCGGAGTAAGCATGCCGTTGCAGGCAGCGTAATCGTGCGCTCAAGGGACTCGGCTCTAGCAAGGTCTAATAAAAGGCCTGATGAAGAGAAATTTCTGCAAGATCTATTTCCCCCCTGGGAAATTAAACTTTGTATACCACAACATGCATGGCATATGGCTATCTATCCGTGAGAACAGAGAATRCAGCTCCTGATTCAGCAGAGTACAGAAAGTGGAGTTTATTAGTCATTAACGGGACTTGTGCTCAGGCCTAAAGTTGGGCATGTGTTAACTGAATTGAAACCATTTTGCATTTGTGCATGCACAAATGAAAAACACTRAGCCCTGTGCTGTATCTGAAGCAAGATTTTTCATAGATGAGCACTGCATCAAAAAACAACAACAAAAAAGAAGTGAATCTATTTAATTCCATTAATTCCATTTCTTTTAGATATGAGTAATTCTGTCTTCATCTTCCAGATTTCACTTGCAAATGAAAACAAAGGCATACATAAAATGAAATACAGGACCAAGTGCATAATCTGTACACTGTAATCAGTCTTTTGTCTGCTAGTTTTAGTATTATTCTTATTACTATATCATCTTACTCAGGCCCGGGAAGAGGACGCAACAGCCACATACTCTGTAATGGACACCTAAAGAACTGTCAGGTMATCAAACGGATTTCTTTACATGTCTGATAATTTATGGATTTTTTTATGCTGCATTGTCTGAATTTCTTTTTTAAACTGRTGTTTCCTGCTATCTAGGAGAGAAATCACTCACACTGGCTATCACCATRTAAGTACCTAGTTCTTTTTTAATGCTACTGCTGCGTTAGTTGTAAYAGAGAACTCCAAACTGTATTATAAGACTGTAAGCTTAAAAAAAAATAAAAAGTCTCCTTAGTTTTTACTTGTCTTTCGATTACATTAAAAAAGCATCTGGTGTTTCACTTCTCTAAAGACATCAGTAGAAAAAAATAGTTTTTCTGTGGTTTCTGGAAAGCGGAGAGCTGCTGCTGCCTCACCTGGTTTTGCATGTATCATTCTACACTCACAGCAATTGACGTGTCTTGGAGATTTGGGGGTTCAGAAGTTGGTATCCAAATACCTAATCCCCTTTAGCATTMATCTCACTGAGGTCTTTAAACACTTCATTTTGAATAGCAATGYTCCCA
Organism: Eudromia elegans; assembly: GCA_003342815.1. Lineage (NCBI taxonomy): Eukaryota > Metazoa > Chordata > Aves > Tinamiformes > Tinamidae > Eudromia > Eudromia elegans. The sequence goes on from PTEX01000068.1 coordinate 1,101,273, forward strand.
CAAGGGGAAGTTGGAAGCCTGGTCTATTTATCATTTTTTCAAACAGGTGAATCCTTGTCACCATCTGAAAGACGTGACTATAAACCCAATCTGTAGTTGTTTAACCTGTGATGTGGTTTGTCTAGGGTTAATTCAATCTTTCTCTTCTTAAGATGATCGCAAAATGTACACGTGCTGTTTTAAGCACTCTAGACAGCCTCCCCCACACACATTTCTTATCGCGGGGCAGTGCCACACGGGTACAAACTGGGTGAATTAAGAACAGAGCGGGTCATGGTGGCCTGAGCTCCCMCTCCCAGCAAGGTCAGTGGTCTCTTACCTGCTGGACCTGTACAGCATCACTGYGCGCTGTGTGCTCACACCGACTGCATCAAAAGGAAGTTTGACCAGATGAGAACTCTGACGGGATCAAGAGTGTATGTGAAGCGGTCGTTTTTGTCCTAGTCTTAGCTGGCCCCTTTGCATTACACACTGTTAGGCTGTTTTGCATCACTCGTCAGCATGGCAAGTTTCATTTTGTTGGCAATAGTTGATTGAACCCCTTCAAAAGCTGTAGATCGGCATCTCAAATTCACTTGCAAGAGGCAGAATTATACCTTTATTTTGTGCTGTGATAAGAATCTGAACCAAAGCACAGAATTTAATGGGATTATTCCATTGACTTCAGGAGGCTCCAGAACAGGAAGAAATTTCACATAGTTTTGGTATTTCACCAGTTCTCTCACTTTTTTTTTTAATTTATTTCCTCCGTGACAGTCCCAGTTGGTTTTTGCAGTAAGTCAGCAAAGGAAGATCTCTGGATACTAATACTGCAAGCAAGAGCAAAGGAATGTAGTGCTGGGAATGGGCTCAAATAGAAAATGAAGTTTTTATGCTAAGTTTAAAAACTAACAACTTCTGTCTACATCCAAGGATGAGCCATGGCCTGTTGGGTAAAGCAGGAAACAGAATCAGGAAAGATTTCTGGATTTTACATGGKCTGCGATTAAACTTTATATATTTCTCAGTTGCTTATCTTTAAAGAGGGGATTATAATATTTGCTAAAATGGCTAAACAGCAGCTCTGCAATAGCTTTGGCTGAGGGACACAGAATGCACCTGGGATGTCCTTTGTAAATCACAGCAAATTATAACTAAACGTTTTAAAAGTCACTCAGTGAAGAAGTAAAGGCTTGAATTGAAATTATTAGCAAATTTCAAGMTGGTTTATAGTATGCAGCCTTGAAAAATATTGAGACCTATCCTAGCATTTGTTCTTCATCTGGGATTTCTTTTCTTGCTGCAATAAAACATGCAAGTGGGAAGAAAAAGGGGAGGTAGTGCTCCCTCTCTCCTCATGCTCATGTGCAGCAGCTGAGAGCAAATGCTAACTCAAAGGCTCCCTAGCTCTTCAGATGCTTTTCAGCCTTAGTGTTTTACCCCTATGCAACACTTTAGCCCAGATTGCAGATGAAAGAGATTTTTCTGRAGTAAAATATTGTTTTTAATGCGTGAGAATGGTATAATCTGAGTTGCCAAGAAGTATATAAATTCTCTTTTCAGCGTGAAACCCCTGTGTTCCAAAGCAGAGKAACCCCTGATTTCTTTCTGAAGCAGTCCTGGTTGCCTCTTTCTCTGAGCCTTAAAGGTAACACCTATGTCTGTGCTTCAGGTTCAGTTTAAATGCCAATAGGCTGTTCTCTCTTGCCTAACTGTAAGGATTCGGTGGGGAGGGTGAGTTTGTGCCCCGCTCTCGCCCTACTGCTAGGACAGTTACAGGTGGAGTGTGGTGCTGGGTGCAGGTGCCTGCTGCAAGGGGTGCTGTGTAATTTCGTTGTCACATCGCGTCTGGCTGGAGCTGCGTGATGTGACAGGTCAGGGTCTCCACTGTAGCTGCCAGTCTGTGCACTTTAAAGCTTTGATTCCCCCCTGCTTTTCCCTCCCCCTCCATCCCCTAACCATGCACACCCTTCACAGCAATGTGAAATGGGAAAAAAAAAGCTCCTTGGTAGTTCTAATTTTGTTTTAGCAAATCTAGATTGGGACATTGGAAGTCAATAGCAGTGTTACTAGAAACACAGAGTGTTTTAATTGCAGAGCAAAAAATACTTGATGTTTCTCTATAGCTATTTTCCATCTTTGCCCTTCATTTAAGTCAGTAACTCAAGAGATGCCAGCTTATTCTGGAAGAACGAGTCACATTTGGAGATCRTTTTCAATTTCAATATTATGTATGAAACTTCATCACTACTTTTTAAATSTAAATCATTCCATAGTGAATATACTGCACCTTTCCTGCCTTGCTTTAGTGACAAGTGTGATGCATGTGTGTGTATGTGGATACACATAAGAGAGAAAGAAAATGATAAATTGTTTGGTTAGGAAAAAAAGAAAACTTAAACAAGTTTACTAACTTCTGTAAAGTAGAAATATTTCAGGTTTACTTGGTCTACAGGCATTTTCTTTCTTCCTTACACTACCATGACAAAGAAAGGTGGTAGGAAAAAAAAAYGTTCTGTGGATTACGTTCTGTGAATTTAGAGTGTTTTTTCTATATCTGATAAAATTTGAGAATGGATTATTTGGGTGGAGTGATGTTATGATTCTAAATACAGAGAAGTTTTCTCTTTTTTTGTTTGTTTTATTTTTTAAATTATAAGAGGAATCTACAGAAGAAAAAAACCCCAAAATAATAAGATGTGTTGTCTTTGTATGTATTTGAAGTCTATGAGAGAAATGTGACTTTCCACATGATGCTTCAATTCCATGAAGCTGCATTGAGTTTCCCCAGTCCTTAGTCACCGGGCAAACTTTCTTTGGGCTCAATTCACTGTGGATTAGCACCACGCAATAGCCGTTTTTGACAGGCACTGGACAAGCGTTAGGTGCTGCCATTTGGCAATGGCCTTCACTTTCCACTGGTGCACAGGCTGCTACACAAGAGGGTCCCTGAATCCGACCCGCTGTCACTGACTACCAGTCAATGCAACCATGACCCCTCGGTGGTGTTTTCTGCTCCTGACCACAGGTAAAGGCCAATGTGGAGCTGTGACAGGGTGAGTTCAAGCCGTGAGCAAAGGCTTTCGGCACTGGGGTGTGCGTATGCATTTATAAACATGTGGGTATACATGGGTGTGCACACATGCGCGTGCATGTCTGTATATGCACGGACACGTAACATATCTGARCATAGACGTTCCTGGGCTCTGCAGTGCTATTTGGTAATACAGRGTGTTACTGTGGCTTTTGCCATTATGACCATTACCATTGCCTTTCTGCAAGTGAACACTGAGGCAACTAAGGGTCTTTTCAGTCAAACTGAAATGGATTATGATATATTTTTTTTTTCTGGCACTTTTAAATATTGTTTCTTCTCCATTTTATATCAAGCTTTCATTAACTCCAGCACCTCCAGTGCTGTTAGTGTAACTTTCAGGAGTGCCAATGAGGGAATTTTCTATGTGCAAACACATATATACCTTTTATTTACATGTGGCAACAGGAAACAATTGTTTATTTCTGCTATGACCAACTGATTACAGGGTTTTTTTCTATTACAGCTAAAACAATTTTGGGAAGTGAAGGAGTTGTATTTCTGCTTTTAAGAGAGAAGGAAAGCTTTAGAAACATTTTATTTGTGCTAAAGAGTCTATTTTCATCCTGTGTTGAAAGATTTATTTTTCAGAGCTCACAGGGAAAAAGATGTTGGTGCTAGGACTGTTCAATTCAATGCAAACACCTTCATTTGAACAGAAATCATGGTTCCTGTTAATCCACAGGCTAAAACTTAAGTAAGCAGAGACTAATGCGTCTTTACTGGTTTAATTAACAACAATTACTTGTCTAAAGATAAAGTATTTCTAGTTAAAAGCCATCTCCTTGAACTCCAGATCAGCTGAGAATAGTTCAAATTAGTTTTAGGGTAGAGTCAAAGGGCAGAGTTTTAGGGGGGGGGGGTTGAAGTTTTTCTGCTGAACAGGTCAACACATATCTGCCGGGGGAGAATCCACATCTCAGCGAGGAGGAGGAGGAGGAGGAGGAGGAGCCTGGGATTTCCATCTGCATGAACGTGGATTGTTTGGGGGTTTTAAACAAACGACTTAATGAGGTGCCACTGACGCACACATCTGTCCTCTCTGGGATATCTAAAGTCTGATCAACCAATGCWTAGTCCTCTTTAATGTCACTGACAGGCATGAAACTGGAAGCAACCAAAACGAAGCCTTGCATCGTGTCTTATGGGCTCTGGGGTGATTTAGCATCTCACAGATCTCTACAACCAGCAAAAGGAGTAACACTTAGAAAACAAACAGAAAATGTGTAGGAAAAAAAAAGAAGAAGAAAGGATTGGAGAGGAAATGAACACCCTGTTGCGCTCCTGCAARCAGACCTTTAATGCAGATTTGCTCATGAGCAGCAAGCAACCTCATCCTGCAGCAGGGCCTGGTACTAATAGTATGATCAGAAAAGACTGTCTCAGACAGAGTATTGAAAATCTCCAGTAAGCAGCACCGCTGGGGTAAGGACTCATTTGGCAAATGTGCAAAACTAGGCTGATTTGCATTTCTTTTTGTTGCAAATAGGGCCAGCTCCCGCAGCACCCCTTCCTCTCCAGGTGACGGCAGGCGGGAGAAGATGGGAGCCCTGTGCATCAGCGTGAGCTGTCAGAGCCAGCCACCCTCCAGGTGGGTAACACGCACCCGCGCTCGCCTGCTGGGCAGCCGCTGGACCAGCAGAATTTGTCAGGACGGTGAATCCATAGCTCTTGACATCAGCTGTGCCAAGAAACTCCCCTTTCCCAAAGGTTTGCAGGTACTCAGTCCTTTAGATGTATTTGCAACTCATGTTGCACGTGAGGCAGGAAGGTGGGAAGCCAGTGATGCTTGAGACTCTTCCTGGCCTTCTCACCTGACTTTGGTGTTGGTCTCCAGGCCCAGGGTTCACTAAGACTTGCACTAGTGATTTCCTCTAGAGGTGATCTRGAAATGCAGAGCAAAGCTCCTGTGGACATGGATACCTGTGAAGCAACTAAAGCAGGGACAAGGGCCATTGCACTTCCATCCTAAGCTTGTGTTGGCTCTGATTTATTGGCTCACTGAAATCCCAAAGCAACAGCTAAACTAGACTTTTTCCTAGGAACTTAGATGCGGAGCTTTGAATGCCCTGAGGCATTTAGTTCCCATCACCTTAGAAGGATTTGAGTCAAATTGTTTTTAAAGTCTGGYGCTGGATTTTTCTGTGGACTTGTGTGCTCTGCTCATCTTCTATCTCTGAAGGTGTCTTTGTACTTTGTGGACCAGGTRCATGTGGCCCTAAAGGGCCATTTTGAGTTAAGGGCCAAAGGGTCTTGGGCTTGTGCATTTGCACCATCTTTTCAAATCACATTTTTTTTTTTTTTACAAGAACTAAAAAAAATGGGCACCTTTGTTTGAAATACACAAGTTTTTGAATCTTCTCTCTGAATGCAAACCATAGGGTTCACACCAGAGAAGCTGGAGATTCAGTGATCATTTTTATGCATGCCACTGAGCTCACGGTGTGTGTGGGCATGGGYGTACTCAACTTGTGCATATGCAAAGGGAAGGAATCTCTCTCTGCACTTAAACCTTAGCCAACAACCCTTGCAGGGTCAGCTGAGCTCAGATATTCCTTTTTCCTTCTTGTTTCAGGCTTTCCACCCTCTGATACCGTTAAGTGAAAGCTCGGCGCGAGGAAGCAAAGCGGTGCCTGACTATTCTAACAAGTGGCTTGTTAGTGAGGAATGTCCTGGCCGCGAGTATGGAGCAGCCTTGTCACTTCTCAGCCAATCCTCTGAGGAAAATAAGTAAGGAGGACAAAATGAGTGCAGCCCTCCTGGGCCTCCCCTTAAGAGTTTAAAAGCAAAATATTGATTTTGAGTTACCCTGCTTCAACTCAGCTTCACTCTCCTGATATTTTTATTCCCTTGTAGATTCCTGACTCCATTTGTTTTTTAAAGAAATCACTGGTGAAATTGTGGTGTGTCCATGTAACATTCCTGCGCCTAAAAATATGGTCAATTGACACCTTGAAGGTTTCCAGGCAACTCTAACCATTTGTGACATCTTTAGCTGCATCCTCAGTATGTTCAAAACAGATGAAGTGAATGAATTGATTTTTAGCTGTATAAAACCCTTGACAAAAATCTCTTTGTGGCCATCCAGTTAGTCTCTTGATGATTTGTAGAGTATTTGCTTATGCCATGAATTTGATCCTTCCCACCTCTCCGCTTGCCTTTCAGCCRGCTCTGCCGTGGGCTCCCCGCTCCCGGGCACTGCAGCCCCTTTGCCCGGGGCTGGAGCAGGAGTTAAACCATGCCCTGCCTGCAGCCCTGCCGTCATTAGACCAGGCTTGGAGCATTGCGTGTGTTCTGATAGAGCTGTGAACTTCACATGAACGACAGTTGGTGGTAACAAGACTAAAAAAAAAGGCTTTTTACATATCTTAAATTATCACTACACACAGTTTGCCCAGTACAGCCAGCAGGCCCTCAGATGCTGGTTTGAAACCCCAGTGAAGTGGATGTGACTCTTCCAGTGGCTTAAAGCAAGAGTGAATAGACCATAAGAGCAAAATCTTTCCCTTTGACCCCAGGAAACATTTGAACATTTGCATGTAATGAAACATGCAGTAGGCCAGGAATAAATTAAATACAGAATCTCAGCTCCTTTAATCAAATAATCTGTTAAACTGGTGTTCCTCTGTGTGGTCCAAAGGAAATTCTTTTGAAGACATATGGTCTTTTCCCTGTACCCTATTTTGGCTCAAGTTCCGTTGTATTAACAAACATACAGATAAATTGTTGATAGGCTTGATTGTTTTGTTTTTTAAAGGTGCTTCTGAGTGTTTCTAAGCCCAACATTTCAGGCTTGTCCAAGCAGAGAGCGCAGTGACACCATACGATAAGCAATAACTTCAGCGTGCTCAGCATTTGGTGTCTCAGTACCCCTTGACATAAGTGGAAGACTTCAGAGACAGGTCCCTGTTGGATGTGCTCCTCACAGGGCTGGCATGCTGACAATAATGCATATATCAAGAAGTTTTAGATAGTCTTTAATTAATAAAGACTTATCTAAATTCAAGAAAATCAGCAAACACCTCTATCACATGTAAGAGTCTGCAGAGGAGAGCAAGCAAGTAGGCTTGGCAAAGTATATAGTATGAATTATATCCTTCTTTAAAACATTGTGATTAGAGGAAGTTATATGATACAGCTGAGCTGATCAACAGGAATGTGTCCTATCTCCTTCTCTTTCATCTTTTTCCTTCCCCACGTTTCTAGCTGGCTCCTCCAACCCTTCCGTGATTCAGCTCAGCAGAAAATAACCCAGGGAACATCACGAATGGTTCCGTGTCAGCTCAGTGAGTTAAAATGCTTTGGTGAAGGGCCCTGTGAACACCAACACCAACCAAAGGCACGACAGAGGACCACGAGCCAAGGCCAGAGCACAGGAGAAGCTGGGAGAGGAGGAATGGGGTTCACCACCTGTGGCAGAAACTAACCAGCCATCGGGTCCTTTGAAGACTTCATGTTTTGGGGGGGAAAAAATCAGACAGAGAAGTCAGATAGACCCCAAACCTTTCATTTCAAAACTTCACATTTTGATTGGCACATTAACTGTAAGAGTAGAATATATCAGTGCCATTATAATAATTCCTTTCCCACGCATAAGCAAACCAGTCATATATCTGTATTTAGGAGAAAATCAAGTGCAGAAATAGTTTGCAGGTCTGATTCGGCCGAAGTGAACTACTGTAAGACCACGCTGCCCCATTGCACGTTATTCTTGCAGTAGAGGAGGGTAAAGAGCCAGCCCTACCAAGTGCCCTGTTGTGCAAAAACCAGGGCACAGAAAAGCAAGTTATATCTTTGAATCTCCTCCTCCCACACCTTTTGCCTATTGTGAGTAGAACAAGGCTACTGACATAACGTATAGCAGCTCGCTGGAACATACATAACGTGTACACGCAGCGATGCCAACACCGAGACGCTTCCTCTTCCCCCGCTGCATGTGGCGTCCACATTCCCGCTTCCCGACGGCACGCGAGCGGCGGCTGCCGGCGCGGAGCTGCTCCCGAGAGCACCCGCGTGCACACGTGTGCCGCCTCGCTGCGGCTCCCGCCGTGCTGACCAGCGCAAAGGGCGGCGGCAACACGTGCGCTCGGCATCCAGCATCCTTCAGCGCTGCGGGCGGCAGAGCTGCTGGCTCACWGCAGCGAGGATCGGGCGCTGGTGCTGCTTGGGACGACGTGTTAGGTGCACCGGAGCCAGCCGCGCTCCTCCGCGCTCTCCTTCGCGCGCCCTGGGAGCCCCTGCCGCAGTCTTGCGTGCGGAGGAGGCCTGAGGAGCCCCCGCGAGGCCATGGACAGCTGAAGCCAGGAAGAAACAACTCCAGGGCTCCTTCGGATCCAGGAATGTGTGTGCAAGCTTGGAGGGATGCTGGGGGCAGCTGCCGGGGGGAAGGTTTGCTTTCAAGCTGATCCAACTCCCTTCTGAGGCTTCTCTCCCTCCGAGCAAACCAAAGGGAGCCGCTTCCTGCTCCTTGCGCCAGCACCGGCGTGAGCTGGGGAGCGGGACCGGAGACGGGGAGCAGGAGCCCGGAGCTGCTTCCTCCCAGCTCCGAGGCGCGGGGGCGCCGGCAAGAGTGAGGAGGAGGAGGAGGCCCAAGAGCAGCTGTTTCTGTTTGCCCGGTGGATTTCTGGCAGGAAATCTGCTCGGGAAACGCGGAGCAGAGTTTCCTCCCCAACGCCCACCCCGCTGCGGGGGAAGGAGGAGCGGGGGAGCCGTGAGAAGGCGCGGGGGGAAAGGGGAAGGGGGCTGGTTGCCCCCGGCAGCGCTGTGGGTTTCGAGAGCGTCGCGGTGGCGGCACCGCGAGAGGTGCCGCGAGCGGCGCGTGCCACGGCCGGATAACACGTGTGCGGGCGGGCTGCGCCGCGTCTGCCCGGCCGGAGCGGGAGSCCGGGGGTGCCGGCTAGCACGGCGAGGAAAAAGACGTGTTTCTGCACGGCGGGGTGGGCCCGGCCTCGGGCGGTGCTTCCCTCTGACCCACCTGCAGACGCCATAGGTGTCCTTGGAGACTCCTCTTAGCTCTTTGGGTGTTCTCCCTGTCCTCGCTCACAAGTCAACCCTTCGCACCATCGTGCCAGGCTGGGGAGATCTGGGGATCCGGGCGCAACCTCCATGCGGGACAGGGCTTTATCTCCCAAGGGGTGCGAGGTGAAGAGGCGAGGGAGCCCTCACCCCACCAGAAGTAGCAAGGTGGAGTTGGGGTGTCGTGCCTGTGCTGCAAATAGGGATTTTACACAGCTGCAATGACGCACCAGCTCACCTGCCTTGCCTACGGAGACACCAATTGCTCCCCAGGCTATGAAATCTGTGGGTGAAAAGGAGTCGACAAAATACTTTCAGAGCTGGCTGTGGTTTTCCTAGCCAGGCTCTAACGTGGTCAGCAGCTCAGCCCCTTGCTCCTCGAACATGGTGGCTTCTCAAAAGCGTTTCTGCTAAAAGGAAAATGTTATTCCAAGTCTCCAATTTAAATATACAGATATCCAGATGGGAGAAGTGTTAATTTGAATTTGCACATACAATATCACAGGCTGTGGGGGTTAAGGAGAAGGTAGGAAAGGAAACCCTGCATTTTTTTTCTTAGCAAATTACACCATCAAGTTAAAAAATGCTGCATTCCAAGTGAAATCATTTCTGCCACTTCTGAAACATGTATTTAGCTATAGCTCTAACTTTCAGTAAGATCTGTCCATATTTTGACTGTAAGAAAGACAAATCATTTTGGAAGTTAGGCCGTGTAAAACCCTGTGCTCCAGCGAGGGCCTGTTCTGCCCGTGTCCGCCGGGATGGGGCACAGTCATTTTTGAATCTTACACATACTCAGCTGCAGAACAGCAGCCCCAGTGGCAGAGCCGTGCTGGTACTGTGCAAGTGAGAGCATGAGATGGACGATGGCTGTTGCTCGGGATGCTGAGCAGGGCCCGTGGCTTTTGTACCGTCTGTGCTTCCGGAGGCGTGCRGGGTGAGTTGCTCCTGGTCTTTGAAAGCTTCTGGCCTGATACCCACCAGGCACCACCTCCACTCTGCTGCTTTCCTGCAGCAGAAATTTGCGGTGCTGAGAGCARAGGAAGCTGCTTTCGTGCCTCAGAGCACAGCAGGACGGACTGCAGGAAGCAGAGCTGAACAGAGACCACCTTTAGATGACCAAGAGGGTCGTTCCTGCACACAGAGAGAAGACAGGGCGCTGCAGGCTCACCCACGCTGAAAACCAAGCGTCAGGATAGCTGGATCTGGGGGTTAGGAGGAATCAGTCCCCTTGGCTGTAGAGCCTGTGAGAAGGGGCAYGTGCCACATCCTAAGCATTGGAAGCGACGGAGTGTGCGCAGTCCTCTAGATATGAACCTGGGGTGAATCTCTGCTGACTTCACATGGGTCACAGCAGGGAAGAGTTTGTCTTGATGCCTTTGACAAATATAATGGGGAGAATCCTGTCTTTTTTTTTTTTTAATGTTTACTCACTTGCTGGTTTATCTTCCTGTGAATGATAGTAACAGTTCAGCCTGAGAAGCTGATGTAATTGTGAAACTCTTTTCTTCAGCTGTCATTGTTCCAGTGTCCCAGCCTATGTGTTTTGAACCAGATTAGCTTAACAGCAGTCTGGTTATACATAATAGAGCTGCTTACTCCTTCTCTAACTTTGACGTTATAATGATACTGCACTAAAGATTTTGTTAAAGCTTGTTGGTACAAACATTGTTTTCCCTTCTCATTTCTTATAACTGTTTGCAAGATCTATAAAGTTGTGGTTTCCACGACCAACAAGTTATTCCATGTATTCTATCAGGGCCGAAATTTAACAGACATAGCTATGCCCCTCCTCCTTGTGAGGTGCTTCACYGGCACCTTTTAAAGATCTGCTGCATCAGATGCCTCCACATTTGCTAATTCACAGACTTTTGAACATTTTGTATGCAGAGTGCAAACTCCTTTAAGAAGTATTGCAAGAGCTTCTGCACTTTTAAAGGAGTTACTGCATGGGCAACCTTCAAGAGTCAGTTTGGGGCATGCCTTAGAAGCAATAGATGAAAACTTGCAGTATCTGTTGAGACAGGCTTTCCATGAAGTCAAGGTCTGTCACGTGAGAGTGGTCGCTAACCGAGTAAGTAGCCTGAGGCAAGCCTCGCCTGGGGAGCACTGCACAGAGTCTCCCTCTTTTCTGAGAAATAGGATGTCACCAGCAGACTCACATTTGTCTGGCAGGAGAGGACAAGAAGCAAATCTGACAAGGCCTTAGCTCAAGGTACGGACACACAGTTCAGCTACTGAGGTTTGCAAAACTGCGGTTTCACGTTCGAAATGTGTTAGCAGCTGAGCTGGTTCACAGTCGCCTTCCTCCCTCCCAGCGCTACCGCATGAGGATCTGGGCTGGGAGTGCACTCTTTAAGAGCTGATTTAGGTTTCTAGCTCATAGGCAACCCACCAGCTGGCTGCTTGGGCCAGCCCAGCCTGGAGAGTTGCTGGCCATGGCTGGAAATAGGAATCATGAACAGGGCATGTGCCAAAGCAAAGCACCATGAACCTGCAGCCTGACCTGCTGCATGTCAGTCAAGCCGCAATAAAACGTCATCCTAGCTCTTAGCTGTGTCATTTACCACTAAATTGCATGTTGCCTTGCCAAAAGAGTTAGAAGATGAAGCTGGCCTTCATCTGCCACTGCCTATTATGATTCTGACCTGGCAATTTCTAGCATTGGTGGATTTATGCAGGGAAGGATACACGAGTACAGGCATTGGAAAGTTAATCTTAATGCTTCTGTTGAAGATGTTTCAGATTAGGTCTGCAAAGAGAAACCTGCACTGGCAGCCTTAACTCCCTCATTGCTGCTCTGGGGCAGCTGAGCTCTCCAGCTGCTCCATCTGTGAGTTTTCTGTGCTGCCACATAGACCTCTGGCCTGGCACGATACGAGTGGAGCCTGGAACGATCCTGGTGTTCTGCAGCTCTCATTCCAGTCCAAAGATAAAGTCCAAGTCGACAACCARTACAACCAATCCCTGAATCTCTAGTCTGCATTTACTCCTCTGCTGCTGCAGGGATAGTAGTACATCTCTTACACCTCTTAAAAACATGTTCACTAGAATTTGGCATGTATCCCATCACTTGAGAGGTGGGGAGGGCTTATCCAGGGAGTCCAGGGAGGACTGACAACGTTACTGCCCCAACTCTTGCCATACAGACAGATGATCTGTGGCCACATCAACAGCTGGATTGCCCGAATTTAGGATGTGGCATTTTAAGGCAAATCATCATTTATCTCAATATGCCTTAAAACACCACAGTTGGTCAGGACTGATCTGCAAGCAGAGCAGCGCTCCGGGGTGCCCCGGCAGCGCCCGGCTTCGCTCTGCCGGCCGCGAGGGCTCTGCCACGGGCCGGCTGCTGCAGCCTGAAGACCGTCGCTCAGATGAACGGGGGCTAAAGCACAGCCTCGCTGCGCAGCGGGGTGATCATCAGCCTGAGCACCTTCCACATCCCAAGCGTTCATAYAGCCCTAGCTGAGGGGCAAAGACCCAAGCCGTGGGGACAGAGCAGGCAAAAACAAAAGAAAAAGAAAAAAAGGGAGAATTGGAGACTTCAAGATCTATTTTTGTCAGTAAAGCCAATTTTGAGTGCTACTTCATCTTGAAGAAGCTCTTCTGTATCTGGCAGAGTTTACTTTAATCATGGACCTTTGATGTGACTCAGGACCTCGATTTCTGTGCACTTTGCATTCTCTGTCTGAGCTACGTGTACCACTTTGACTCCTTCCTCCCCTGGGACAAGATTTTGCTGGCTTGCAGATTGCATTATCTCCTACACAGATTTCTTGCATGCAAATCAAGAAGTTGAGGGGAAGACAATGTAATGAATATGCTAAGCATGGAAAAGTGGTATATTGTTGTTGTTACGTTACAGTGCTTTTACAGGAGAAAACAATCAAATATGAGTATTCCGGACTCAGGAAAAAAAACAATTCTGCACCAAAACATAGGAAAAAAAAAGAAAAATTGAGACAGCAGGGCTGTAAAGTTCTATTGCAAATAATTGATTGTAACTTACAATTTTTATTGAAACCAAGTGACTATAATTTGTAAACAGACTTAAAAAACATAAACTTGAGAGGAAGAWGAAGAAAAGGTGTTTTTCTCTATTTTGAATGTTTCTGCCTTGTTGCAGATTCCATCTTGAGGATGTTGAGAAAGGCACTGCTGTATGGTCAGGTGGGAGGATGTGAGGAGGGAGGATTTCAAAGTAACCTGCAGGAAAGGTTAGTGAAAAKTTGTGTTTAATGATCCGGGAAGGCAATGAACACTGGCGTAGGGACGGGAGCGTGTTAACTTGGTCAATACGGAATCTCCATATTTCTCACTGCCCAGCGCTGAGCACCAAGTGCGTGAGCCTGTCCCGTTTCTTATTCACGGCTACACCCCTGGATTAGCTCGACGGGAATGTTCTCCTGAGGTGGCCGGTGGTGATTTATCTCAGTACGCCCCGCTGTAAATAACAAGATAGCCGTAATCCGGGCATCCCCAACTACCCTGCCCTGGGTCTAACTGCAGGTTTATGTGCTCAGCCTGAGACTTGGAGGCAAGAGAGACCRGGGCTGATCTAGCAAGCCGCTGTGRGGGTGCAACGCTCAGAGCATCCCTCCTGGGCCACCCTCCCTGGGGAGGTGAAGGAGGACCCCGGCTCAGGACGAGGCCTCTGCGGGAGACGGGCAGCAGCCTGCCGAGTCCAAGCTGCTCAGGGCACGAATGCAGAAATCCAGCGCGTGTGACCGAGGAAACTTCCAGGGTGTGAGACGGTAGGCAAAGGTTGGGGATTACACGTGYTAATCTCTGGCTTGTTAAACCCTTCCACGGAGCCGCTTTGAGAACATTGTCTTTGGCCTTTGCTGCAGCGCTAGATGAAACCATCTCTTCTCATATCCTTTTCTTAAGGGTTTCTTTTATTTTTTTTTCCAGGTTTCCAGAACTGGCAAAGGAGAATGAATTTAAATGGATTGGATGGAATGGATTTAAAAAAAAAAAATCACATCCCCTAATACAGCTTCCATTTTARGCATTCTTTGGTATCAGTGGTAGAGCAGATCTTTTTTATACCACCGCACACCTTACAAGGTTCTGCGCCGTCAYGGGATTCGTGTGCATTTTGCATCTTTCAATAGCAATGATGTCTAATTCATTAAGATGAATTCGTACAGTCATTTCATTCCCTTAGAAGGCAGTGAAATCAAATGGGTTCAGCAAAGTACCAGCCTGGCTGTCTTTTCACTGCAGCCTTTCAAAGGGACCCAAATTACTATTTTCTCATTAAAAATAAAAATTAAAAGATTCTTCCTCCTGAACATTTTTATTTCTGGGAAGCTGAGGCTGTTTGTTAGATCTGATAACCAATTTCTTTGTTTCTTTCCTAGATGGTTCCTGTTACATCAAAATCAATAGCAAACTCTGGTGACTTCAATGCGATTAAGACCACACTGTTAATCCCTAGAAAGGACTTCAGCAGGAGTTATGCCTGAGTGGGGACTTAAAGGATTTTGGCCACCGTGTTGAAAGAGAAAAATCTGTGGGTTTGGGTGTATGTGTATGCATGTTTTTGTATATGTATTTGTTTGTATATACACACAAAAATCTGTGCAAACACGTGATTTCTTGGCTCTCATCCTAAGCTTTGTGCAACTGGGTGCTGGGATCTGGATCGGCAGTGTGCTTAGCAGCACTTTTTAATGAAGAGGTGTTCTCCCCCTTGGAGCTGTCATTCTCTGCCACATCACAGACTCCTTCAGACAGAAAAATAATTGGCCACTTTCCCTGAGCGTGGAATCGGAGCGCCCCAGGGACCCGCCGAGTGCGCGGCCGACTGGGACACGCACTAAGAGTGGCGCCCACTAGTGTCCCCTAACCCCCAGCTCGGTTCCTGCTTGGGTCCTGCCCTTTTGGGGCTGGTCGTCAGGTACTGAGTACATGATATAATAATATACAAATTATATAAATAATGATTAATTTCTTTATTATTATCATCATCATCAAATATTCCTGATGTGCAGAAGTATGTGATGTGGTACAAATTCATCCCTTAGGACCCTCATCTACCACACCACATGTAGGAAAGTAATGCAGTGGCCAAGGGGACTATGCAATATTTGAGCCCCAGATGGACATCAARAGCAATGCCTGCCACGCCAACCACATGTGTGCCATGCCAACCACACACTACTATCAGGGATCCAAAATATGAGGCTCAAAGATTTTCTCTGGCACCGACCGGGGAAACAATTTACTTGTTGCTCATACTGGGCTATCTTGGCCATGCCAAAAACAGGTACATCCCAGGATCCCGGGACTGGGAAGACCTCGGTCACCAGCACATGGATGGGGTGACCTCATCGTGTGACCTGTGTGGTCCCGGCCTATGCTCCATGTTTTTCCTGCCTGGTTGCTCCACAGCTCTCCAAGCCTACATTTTAGGCTAAGTGTTTGGTAATGGGAAGGTGGGGTTTTAGCTTGTGTAGGGCTGAATTGGGCGTAAACTAGGCAGCAATACTGCACTGATAGTGCCTTGACTCTGGATACGGGGCTCTGACTGCCCTCACTGAGCCCTGGGCTTCTTTCTAATGGGTCTTACTTTAACCCAGGATCAACACCTCGAACAAAGGCATGGAAGACTTGGTTCCCTCACACCTTTCATATTCACTATACCCATTCCTCTTCTTCCTCTTTAATCTACTGCTGTGGAAAACAAGGAAACCAGTAACAGACTCAAATGTGAATGGTGAAGGAAAGAAAGAATATAGTTGGAAAAAAAAAAATTATATATATATTTGCCAGGTTGATTATAGCTCATCCGGAACACTGCTCATTTGCCTGTTTTTATCTGTGCAAGTCAAACTCTTCGAGCTGAAATGTCCCCCTCGCTAATGTGCTGGGAAGCAGCACGCTCATCTGCACTAGGAAAAAGAGAGCTCAGACTTCACCCGCTGAAGTTAATGGAAGGCAAGTGAGGCGGGGGTCCCTTCATGTTGCTCCTGGGCCGCCACATGCAAACAGGCTGAGGGGATACAGCGGAGATTGGCTTGGTTGTGATGTGATGTGTTGTTGTTTGTTTGGGATTTGAGGTTTTTCAGGCGGTTTTTTTTTCCGCTTTTCGGTGACCTTCTGGATTTCTCCGGAACCCAGCGTCGCTCTGCTGCCCGGCACGTCCTAAATCTGGGCTGCTAAAACAGAAAAAAAAAAAGAGACAGATGCTTCTCCAGCGGTGGCTGCAACGGCACAACCGGCCCCTGCGGGCGAGGGGCGGCTCGCCAGCCCGGCCGTGGCTCGTCCTCGAGCGCTCGTGCTGGTCCGCTGGGGGCGGCTCGGCCAACACGCGGACATCCCCTCTCCCCCGCAGCCTGGGGCGAGGCGCAGCGGAGCAGCCCCGGCCGCGGCCGGGGGGCGCAGGCTGCGCAGGTGCGGGCGCCTTTGAACCCCCGCCCTGCGGACAAGCCGCCGAGCTGAAATTCACGTGAGAGAGGAGGAAAAAGGAAAAAAAAAAAAAAAGAAAACCACCACACGGCCATTTGCCCCGATTATTTTCTAACGACTCCGCTCGCCTCTGCCTTTGGTCTTGCTGCTCCCCAGATGGGTAATTTTGGAGCGATCTGCGCGCCCGGGCTTGTTCTGAGCGCGCCTCGCTGGGCGAGCTCAGGTGCTTAAGAACCTCTTAGTGGCGATTAGCAAGTGAATGGGGACCCCCGCGCTCCGCGACGCGTGATCGCGGGCGGCACGGGCACTTCAAAGCGCGGGCTGGGAGCGCGGCGCGGCGCGCGACGTGGGCGCCTCGCAGCGCGGGTGCCCCCCACTCAGCCCGCCACCCCCAAAAAAGGGCGATCTCGGGGGCCCGAGCGGCGGGAGCGAAAGACACACACCATAAATAAATAAATAAATAAAATTAAAACGTATTTCTCAGCTATTATGTTACCAGCGGGAAGTATTTCATGGCTGTGACATCATGCGCCCTGAGCAGCGTGAAGTTTGTCAGGGCCTTCAAGTGACGAAATTGTACTTTTTTTTTTTTCTTTTTAAGTGCTAGAACAAAACAAACAAAAGGAAATTTAAAAAGAAAAAAAACACCCTTTTTTAGTGGAATTTGAGCCCCTGCTTTTTATTTYCACGATTTAAGCAGTGTAGTGGAAGCCGGGCTCCAACGGTCATTTCCGACGTGCCGAAACGGGCCAAGCAGGGCGGTGTGAAGCAGCCTCGGGCTGCCGCGGGCTGCCGCGGGCAGCGGCAGCAGCAGCTCGGGCCGGGCGCCCCGCGCAGCCCCATCCCGGTCCCGTTCAGGTCCCGTCCCGGTCCCGCCGCGTTCTCGTGTGTCCAGCGCGGCTGCGGCKGACACAGACCTATAAGCGAGGAAGGGATCTGGCTTTAAGGAGGGCGAGAAGGTGCCAAGCATCCCTTAAACTTACTGGAGGGTGAAAAAACAGGCGTTTAAGAAGAGCTGTTTGGAGATCCCTTTGCATGAATAATACAAAATATGAAAGGCTGCTCGTGGCTCTGTGATCCTAATGCCAGTCTTCCTTCTACCCTTCCCTTCTTCATTCCCTTGGGAGGAAAGAGAGATACCTGAAATTTAAACCCGGTTTAGTATTTTTCCCGTCTGTCTTTTCGGAAGTTCCTCAAGTGTTTGTCAAAATGGCAGAGGCTCCCGCTTCACGACGTCTCACGTTTTCTCCCGGTCTTTTTTCTCCCT
Organism: Eudromia elegans; assembly: GCA_003342815.1. Taxonomy (NCBI): domain Eukaryota; kingdom Metazoa; phylum Chordata; class Aves; order Tinamiformes; family Tinamidae; genus Eudromia; species Eudromia elegans. Next base: position 1,119,047 of record PTEX01000068.1, read on the forward strand.
CATCTTTCTATAGCCAATAGGGTACCACAGGCCTCGCCCATGGCTTGTGACCCCCCGCATCGTCACACACCCCCACACCCACCAAAAAAAAACAAACAAACAAAAAAAAAAAAACCCCAAAAAACCCACATGTACGTGATCCTCACTAGCAAAGCTATTCATCGCCGAGAAACCACTTGAAGCCCTGAATATGTTTATCCTTGTCTGTGCTTCCACTGCCGTAGCTTACCTGTAAGGATCACACCTTGCCCAGCTTTTACTAATCATTGCACTTCCCTTTAATTTAACATCAAAGCTGAAGGTAATGATTTTTAGGTGCCCTTTGCTTTTAAGGGAAAGAAAGGAAATTACCAATAAGGCTGCTTTGCAAACCACTTTATTTTCAAATACTGAGTTGTTTCTCCAAGGCAGGTTCAGATCCATGTTCATTAACTCGTGTCTGCTCCTTCTGTCTCATCCATTTCCAACTAAGATTCTTCATCTTATTTGTCCGCAATAGCCCCATGCTCATAACGAGGCTTACGTCTCTATGTCGTGTGTGTATGTGTGTCTATTTAAAACTTATGTCCACATTCTGCCGCTTAAATTGGCTTAGATCGCTGAGAAAGTGACAAGTTAATTAAATTAATTATCAAAGGGTAAAATTGCTATTCGTGTGAGCTATCTTCAGTTAATATTACAGACAACAACCCGTCGGTTTGGCTGGACCGTTTGCCTTTGCTTAAGGTCAATACGTATCTGTTTTAACAAAACTCTACGTTTTAACCCTTCGCGCTTGAGGTTTTACAAGTCAAGGTGGATTTTAGGCTGCGTTTCCTTTATCTTTACGGCTACGTGCGTCACCTGCACGCAGAAAACTCCCCTCGCCATAAGCTAAACTGGGTTAATGATCTCCGTAGCTGTAGCAGAACTTCTTTATATCAGCAAATAAAGCGCATTCTCAATTAGTTTAGCCGCCTAACACTCCCACGGAGGTGGCTGTTGTCTGCATTTGAGAGATGGGAATGAAAAAAAAAAAAGAAGCCTGAGCAGTGGAGGGATGTAGCTGATGTAGCTGGCTCCTTCAATAAAAATAGCACCTGAATTTTGAACTGAATTTTGCTGCCAAACTGAAATGCCCTGAGCCTTGCTCAGACACGTTAAAGTCTTCTTGTGCCTTTTTTTTTTTTTCCCCCAAAATGCCGTGATTCAAAACCGGGGGCACTCCCGTATGACTGGCTGCGCCTGAAAAATCTCCAGATTAGTGAACTGAAAAGCGACACTGAAGGCTGATGGAAGAGCGGCAAGTCCTATGAGCGCGTTTAAAAGTATCCTCCTCCCTTTGCCTCGCCAGATAYTGTACATGCAGTGTAAGTAAGAAAGAAAGAGATGGAGTGAATGAACGATAAATAGAAAATCTGAAAAATCCCTATAGCATCTTGCCAAAAGTGTCCAAGCCTTTCACGAATCACATGTTAASAATCCGAAGAGGAGGTCCAGAAGGCGGGAGCTGGATTTTAACCGGGATAAGGGAATAAGACAAGGAAGCACATTAACTCACAGAAAATATTGGGATATGTGTAAACTTCGGAAAAAATAGCAACATAGTGATCTGCAAATCCTGCAGCAGAGAGAGCAGGACTCGGCAAAGGAAGACGGAGACCAAACAGCCTGGATGGCAGGTGAACCGTGTGACATAAGCTGTTCACACCGACCCAGCAGTCTGTGTGTCTATCTGCACACCTATATATCCATAAGGATATCGGCTGTATACGGGTTTCTGTTTGTGCGGATAATGGCCTAATAAACCAGCTCTGGTGGATCCCGACTTCCTTTCTGCCCCTAGGCCCCGCTGAGCAGAGTACCTCAATCTCGGGGTCCCAGACCCGCGAGTTGAAGCGATYTGTGGAGCTGGGGGCTCTTCCCTGACACACGAAGGGGGAAGGGGCTCGGTCCCGCCCTGACGGCAGCGGAGGAAAAACGGTGTCTTCCCACCGTAACCCTGGCTGCAGAAAACCGGGGTATTTCGCAGCAAACAGCTTCTCTGCAGCCGGGAACGCTCCTTGTTTGAGTAGACCCGAAGAGTGTATTTGATGAAAGACCCACAATACGAGACAGCTTGCAGCCCCTCCGCGACCTCCGCTCTCCTTCTCCTCGTGCGGCCGCGGGCTGTGCGGGCAGTTTCACGAGCCCTTCGCGCCCCGGTCCGCGGCAGCAGCGCCGCCGCTCCCGCGGGCTCCTCCGCGAGGCGGGACCCGCTCAGGGCCCTTCGCTGCCGCGCCAGGCGAGGGCGAGWCCCGGCCCCGCAGGGCCGCTAAGGCGGCGGCGCCGCTCGGCCGGGAGCGGGGGCCGGCGCGGGGGGGTGGCCGCTGTCCCGGTGTCGCGCGCGGAGCAGGTGACACCTCCGCGCAGCCCGGCGCCGGGATGTCCCTTCCCCGCGCCCGGCGGAAAGCAACCCCGGCTCCGCAAAGAGCCGCACGGAAAGCGCAATTCGTTGGGAAAGGCGTAACCCTTAATCCCGCATCCTTTTTTTACTTTTTTTTTTTTTCCTCGAAATAAAATGGAAATCTCTGCAGGCACCGGGACCGCCACGGTTTTCCTGATCGCCCCCCGCCCGAAAAGCGAGCGCAATCCGCAAGAAACCTACAGCAACGCTGGCAGCTTTGGTGCGTTTATTTTTTTATTTTTCCTACCTAAGCGCTAAGCTGTCCGAATTTTTTGGACAGGAAAAAAAAAATCGCATCAATCTTGAGCTAAACCATACCTGCCCCGCACGGATTTGGTTTTAAACGTGAGAGACCTTTCCGTGCGCCCCTATGAAGTGGTAAAATCCCCCGCCTCGGATCCCACTCGTTGGCTTTTTTAGCGTCGTCTCCTGGCACCTCTGCGCCGGCCGGGAAGCGCCGCGGGGGCTCGGGCGGCTCCTGATGCGCCCGTGTCCCCGCTCCCGGACAGCGGCCCCGGGCTGSGGACAGCAGGGGCAGAACTTAAGCCGAGCCGCTTCCTTCCCCCCGCCCCGCACCCCCTCCCGCAGAGGGGAGGGCAGCGGGGGGCGCGCGGTTAATCGCTGCGCTTWGACCCGCGGCCGGCTCCGCTCCGCGCATCTCGGCGCGGCGGGAACGGCTCCTCCGCGAGAGAAAAACTAATAATAACAATAACAATGACAAAAAAAACCACGGTCTCTTTCGCCGAACCGCGGCGCATCCTCGCAGGCAGCAATGAAATCGTCAGCGTCGCCCCTGTCTGCTTCCCACGACCAGCTAAACCCTCCTGGGTGCGCGTCCCTTTCCCTTCAGAGCAAAAATAGGCTCCGTTTTGAGGAAGAAAAACGAATAGCAGGAGGCAGGTTAACAACGTGGGCCGGCCCCCGGCCGAGCGAGGGAGCTGCCTGTGTCGGGGAGAGCTGCTGCAGGGGAAAGGGGTGAGCGAGGAGCCCAGCACGGGCTGCCTAAAATGAAATGAAACTGCGAATCAGCCCCTCCGGTTTCCAGAGCGACGTCCCTGYAAGGCGCCACGAGCGGCTCCGTGTCACCCGTGTCACCCTGACGCTGCGCGGGGAGCCGGCGGGTGGCGGGGGCTCGAGCCGAGCSGTGCGAGGGGGACGCGGGCGCGGGGGCAGCRCTCCCGCCCGCCCCGTCGCGGCGGGACCCCCGGCCCGTTTTCCCCTCCCTCGTGTAGCCCGATCTGCTCCCGGACTGGGTCCCCGGGAGGTCCCGACACCCCGGCAAGGGGCCGGGTATTTCTTYTGGAGAGGGTGGAGGGGAAGCAGGGATCTGCGTCGCGGAAGCTGCCGCTCCCCTACCGTGGGATGCGCGGACAGGAGGTTCGGGGAGAGGGGTAGGGAAGCGGGGACAGAGGAGGGGGACACCCCCGAGTCACAGGTGACTTGTCCCAATTAGTAGTCGCCTAATTGAATTAGTGTCAGGCCGCGCAGCCAATGGGCCGGCGGGGGCGGCGAGGCGGCAGCCCCGCGCACGCCCCTCCCCGCCGGGCGCGCGGCGCGCTATAAAGCGCGGGGCCGGCGCCGCTGCCCTGCGTTGGGGGCTTCGCCGATGCAGCTGGGGGAGTCGCCGCTCGCCGCGCCGGGCGGCCCCTTCTACCCGCTCGAGGGCGACGGCAGCAGCAACAGCGGCGGCAGCAGCAGCGCCCGTGGGCCGCCCGGCTCCGTCCCCGTCCCGCCGCCGCGCCCCGCAAAGGCGCCCGCGAGGCTCCCGGCGTGCGGGCCGGCCATGCTGGGGGAGGCCGAGGCGGGCGAGCCGCCCTTCGGCTCYGCCAAGGCCGAGGGCCGCAAGGCCGCGCCGTGCGGCGACGAGGARCTGCCGCCCGCGCGCTACGCGCTGGAGAGCGTGAGCCCCGAGCGCTACTACCTGCAGTCGCCGGGGCCGCCGGGCGCCGAGCTCGGCGGGGCGCCCTGCTCGCTCTTCCCGTACGCGGCGGCGCAGCCCGGCGCCGTCTACCAGCCGCCCGCCGCGCCGCGCTACCCCTACGGCCCCGTGCTGGCGCCCGGCGGCTTCGCGGGCGCCGTGTGCCCGCCCGGCGCCCGCCCGCAGTTCGGCGGCGGCGGCGGCAGCTTCCAGTACGGGCAGGCGGGCGGCGGGCCCCTGTACGGGCCCTACGCGGCGGCGGCGCCCGGCTCGTGCGGCGGCCTGGGCGCGCTCGCCGTGCCCGCCGCGGCGCCGGGGCTGCGGGCGCAGGTCTTCCTCTGCAACCGGCCGCTCTGGCTCAAGTTCCACCGGCACCAGACCGAGATGATCATCACCAAGCAGGGCCGGTAAGCGGGGGCACCGCGCGCTCGAGGCCCCCGACGGGCGGCGGCCAGGGGGGCTCTTSGGAAACCGCGGGGAAACGCGGCCGTGGCGGCGGGGCCCCTCGCATGCCGTGCGCTCTCCGTGCCCTCCGCAGGCGCATGTTCCCCTTCCTGAGCTTCAACATCACGGGCCTCAACCCCACGGCGCACTACAACGTGTTCGTGGAGGTGGTGCTGGCGGACCCCAACCACTGGCGCTTCCAGGGCGGCAAGTGGGTGACGTGCGGCAAAGCCGACAACAACATGCAAGGTACGTGCGGCCCTGCGCGCCCGGGCGCCGCCGATGCCCCGCGCCGCCTCACGCTTCCTCCCTTGTTTTGGGGCAGGCAACAAGGTTTACGTGCACCCCGAATCGCCCAACACCGGGGCGCACTGGATGCGCCAGGAGATCTCCTTCGGGAAGCTGAAGCTGACCAACAACAAGGGTGCCAACAACAACAACGCGCAGGTAGGYGCCGAGCAGCCTCTGCCTGCTGCCCCCTATGCCCCTGGCTTGCGGCCTCGCTCTCGGGCTGCCACATCCTTGGCTCTGTGACTTGTCCTCTCCTTAAATGGCTTGCAAGCCTTTCATTCTCACCAGCTTTGAGAAAAGGCCGTGTCAGAAGTAGGTGTATGGTTTCCTTCCCTTCAGCCAGTGCGTGTTCCTCCAGAGGAAGGTGCAAATGAGGGTCTAGCTTGTATTTGTCAATCCTCTGCATTTGCAGAGTTTAGTATATTGGTAACATAGTGAAGGTGAGAGCTAAACTGGTGAATTCGCTCCTATTGCGAGTTAAAATGGTCATCTGCAATTCAAAATTAAGACCATTCTTGTAAGTGCCAATATTAAATGTGCTTTGTGTAAGCAACTCTCGCCTGTTTTTTTTCTAGATGATAGTATTGCAGTCTCTGCACAAATACCAACCTCGGCTTCATATTGTAGAAGTGACTGAAGATGGTGTCGAAGATTTGAACGATTCTTCGAAGACTCAAACATTTATTTTTCCTGAAACGCAATTCATAGCAGTTACAGCATATCAAAACACTGATGTAAGCATGGGTGTATGAAGTGAGAATTARTAAGCTTAAACTGCATGAGTCCAATATATCTTACTATATTTTGCTTGCTTTTTTTAAGATTACCCAGCTCAAAATTGATCATAATCCTTTTGCAAAAGGCTTCAGAGACAACTATGACTCGTAAGTACATTTTTGTCTTCTCTTGTAACTGCCTTTGTGGGAAATTATTCTGGCCTGAATATTTGTATGTGTAGGGAAGAAGCACTTCCATGGTACTACAGTGTTTCTGAAGCAGTGATGTTTCAGTCGTAGCTGATGCAGTGACTTAAAAGGCCTCAAACCTCTGTCTAGAGAGACATTTAAGTAGTTAATGTGTGTGTCATCCAGCGGGCTTCTGAATGCTGGGTGAAGGGTCTAGTGAGTTCTTTGGCCTRAAGACTAGTATTGGTGTTTCAAGTACATCCACAGAGCAGGCAGCTGCTTCAGATGGCCACCAGAAGATCGGCCTAATGCTCTCATGCTGCCTACAAATGGTCTTAAAGCTGTGTATACCCAAGCATGGCTTCTGGGGTGGAAAAACATTGTGCCTCCCTTGAAAGGGGTTGCCTGACTGTGAACTGGGTATGTGTGTAGCACCAATTCCATGCTTGTGTCTAGGAACAAAGTAAACTCCTCAAAGAGATGAATAAAAATGGACCTCAGCCAGTTATACCTGGCTGTGATTCTGATCCAACGATAACCTGGTTGCTTCTTGTTCAGTGTTTTGTTTCAGTAGTGCGCCTGGAGTTGTGAAGGACACCACTCAGTATTTCTCTTTTATGTTGTAGCATGTACACAGCTTCAGAAAATGACAGATTAACTCCATCTCCCACGGATTCTCCTAGATCCCACCAGATCGTCCCCGGGGCCCGGTACAGCGTGCAGCCCTTCTTCCAGGAGCAGTTTGTGAACAACCTGCCCCCGGCCAGGTTTTACAACGGCGAGCGAACGGTGCCGCAGGCCAACGGCTTGCTCTCGCCGCAGCAGGGCGAGGAGGTGGCCAGCCCCCCACAGCGCTGGTTCGTCACCCCCGTGCAGCAGCCCGGCGCCAACAAGTTGGACATGAACTCCTACGAGGCGGAGTATTCGCCAAGCTCCTTGCTCCCGTACGGCATTAAGTCCCTTCCCCTGCAGACATCCCATGCTCTGGGATATTACCCTGATCCGACATTTCCATCCATGGCAGGCTGGGGGAGCAGAGGCTCTTACCAGAGAAAAATGGCAACGGGATTACCGTGGACCTCCCGAACAAGCCCTCCAGGTTTCTCTGAAGACCAGCTTTCCAAGGAGAAGGTCAAGGAAGAAATTGGCTCGTCCTGGATAGAGACTCCACCCTCCATAAAGTCTCTAGATTCGAACGATTCTGGGGTCTACACGGGTGCTTGTAAGAGAAGGCGACTMTCCCCTAGCACTTCAAGCAATGAGAACTCCCCAACTATGAAATGCGAGGACATTAATGCTGACGACTATAGCAAAGACACTTCAAAAGGCATGGGCTACTACGCGTTCTATACTAGTTCTTAAAGTGTTCTTTTATCCCAATTGGCTAATTTTTTTCAGGGTGGCCTTGGTTTTTTGCATTATAATTGCCAAAAAGACTCTTGCCTTCCACCTTGAATTGTTGTGTGCAATTCTAAAGAAGGTGCCAAAGCTTTTTGACTGTTGCAGGTAGCTGAGTAGGGAGAGAGCAAAGTTGAACAGGAGTCTTAACTTGTGAAGGAACCACATGTGGAAGCTGTAAGCAAGAGCCTAGACTTTTACAGTGGGGCGTATTTATTGGAGACACTAAAGTGTACAGTTTGACTTGGCTCAGAGGCCTGATGAAATCTATGCACTCCTGAGCTGCAAACAGGGAGTTTGCACCCCAAATTCCCCATTTGTTCCCCTGCCTACCCTTTSATGGAAGGAGGCTGGGTTGGGGTGGTGGTGCTGCACAAATACTGTATTCTGCTTTAGGCTGAGCTGCAGCATGATTGGCAGAGTTGGGATACTGCTCAGCTAGGGCTTTCCTTGGCAGAACACAGTCAAAATAAGGCCTGTGTGCCAGGCAGACTCGTCTTGAAGCTCTTGTTGCCAATGATGGGGTTAGTGACCAAATTTGACTTCCTTTAGTCTAGGACTTGCATAAGGGGGAGGGGGGAGAATGCCTCCATTCCCAAAGCCTAACCTTTGTTAAGGTGGCCAAAAAGTATCAAAGTGTACAGTTGTGTTTTGTCTAGGTACACTGTAGAATATTGTGGAATAATGTATAAATAGTCTACCTATAGCAGTTCAGTTGGCAGGACCTCCAGTGGTGCTTTCAAGTGCTAAAGGCATTTTCTTCTGATTAATCAAACTTAGCGTTACAAATGCATTGCTTATTTAAAAAAAGGCAGATTTCTCTTTACGTGTAGGTAAGGTGACTGTTYGAGCTGCCCTGTACAAAGTTGGAAGTGATGTAACGTACCCACGTTTCTTGCGCCTCTCTCTAGTTCTCGGCCCTTTTTAAGGGGATCGTCCCTAGAGTGCTGGCACGCGATCTCTTCCCCGTGCAGCCCGGTTCTGTTTTTATTTCCCCCCTCCCTCTGTACATAGTGATTTTTAATAAATGTGGTGGTGCCCGCGCTGAGCCTGGGGCTGGTTTTTCTGCACCTCTCCCGCTGCCGCAGCGGGTCGGCGTGGGGGGCGCCGGCCCTTCTSCCAGCAGGGCTGAGCCTCGCTGCCCGGGGCAGCCCCGCGGCGCCTCTTCCCCGGCGGCGCCCGGGGCAGGGCGGGCGGCGGCTCCGCGTTCCTCCCGCCCTGTGCCGTCCCGTCCCTCCCCTTCCCGCACGCGGGCGGCGCTTCCCCCGCGCGCTTATCGGCCGGGGGAGCTGCTGGGGGAGGGGGCAGGGAGCGGAGCCCCCTCCCCGGCGGGCCATCGAGGCCGGGCTCCCGGGGCGCCGGGAGCCTTCCTGAGGAAATGCAGGGCSGTAATGGGATTAAGCTGTTAGCGCTGCCCGCCGCGCCAGCAGCAACAACACCCCCGCTCCCCTCCGGGCTAACGCGAGCGGGGGCCTTTGCACGGGCCCCCGGCGCGCTCCCCGCAGCGCTTTGCCCGCGCCCCTCGAGGCGAGGCTGCCGCCCCCCAGGATCCCTTTTTATCGTTGTAAGGGGAAAAACCAGCGGCCACGGCCCAGCAGCCGCCCCTCGTGGGTGAGGAGCGGCCAGCCACGTCCCAGGGGGCACAAGGAGCGTTTAAGGGGTTTAAAGCTTTTCTTTCTTTCCTTTTTTTCTTCTCTCTGATGGGGAGGGATATCCCCTTTGCTCTCCTGGAAATGTCCCCCCCACGGCGTGCAGTGACATTCCGGCCGCTCTGCTGGGGCTGCAAAACATTTCCGCAACCAGGAGMGCGATGCCACAGCACCGTGGTGCTCGGAAAAGCAGCACATATATGTGTGTGTATATATATATATGGATATATACACACATATATATATTTTTTCACTGCGCAGTTTTAAAAAAAAAAAAAAAAGCTTAATACTTGTGAAAAGTCCTCACACTGTTTAATAGAAACATAAGTGCCTGACTGGCCCCAATTAACACCTTGTGATTATAATGCATTCCTAAAATGGGGTGTCAGACGCCAAATTGTGAATAAAGGTATCTAATTAATCTCCACGGGATGACACTGATAAGCAACGCTATATTTAAATAAAGATCAAGCAACTGGATGCTTCTTATTTGTTTACGTTAGCGGAAGATAAAGTTAACTACCCCTGCACTTTGCTTCGTAATGCGATTTAGCGGGGCAAACAGSGCTCGCTGGGCGAAAAAGCGCCGCCCGTCCTCGGCAGATCCGTTATCGCGGGCTTGGGCGGAGGGGACGAGCCCAAGGGGGATCTTYCCCCCTTCCTGCAAACCGCCTGCACGGAGGCGGCCGGGGAGGGGGTGCAACACCCGTGCAAAGGCTCCCCAAGGAAAGAGCTCCTTGTCGGCAGCGCCGCCGCGGCAGCTCCGTCTCGCAGCTCTCGGGCTGCAGGGGCTGCGCGGGCGGCACGGCGGCGGCCCCCGTGCTCGTGGCACGGCGGCTCTTGCCGTGCTCTCGCAGCTGTGAGCGCGGAGCTACGCCGCAGCGGAGGAGGCCGAGGTAAAAGCGCGGCCCGGGCAAGCGGCGAGCGCTGCGCCGCGGGGCCGCGGAGCTGCGGGGCCCGGCGCGCGGCTCGTTCTTACGGATGGTAACCGGAATTCACTTGCAACTGTTTCGCTTCTGGGGCACATGCACGATCTGCTTTGTCGCCACTTAACTCTGGCCAAGCGAGACATTCGGCTCCCCGACATAATTTCTCCCCTGCAATTCAGTCAGACCCAGGTACCCCGCGACGGGGATGTACTTTTTTTCTTTATTTTTTTTCTTTATTTTTTTTTCTTTTAGCCACTGGGATCCGTTGCCTCCGAATTAACAATTAACTTGCGCTTTTTCACAGCACGCGAGAGGTTCGTTGAGCCGCGCACCTCGCATTTATTTAACGCACTTATCTATTTTTCACACATCGACTCCGGGCGAGTGAAGAGCTGTAGCGGGAACGTTCTCTTTTCCCTGCGAAAGACGAGCAGCTTCAGAGGGCTGGGCAAACACCGGGCGTTCTGGTTCTTTTTCCCTTTTTTCGTTACCAGCCCCGCTCCGAAACGCGTCGCCGCCCTCGGCGTGGGCACCTCGGGACTCCCTCCKGACTTCGCAACGAAACTTCACTCCTCGGCGCTCGGCCCGCGCTCGTGTGCGCATGTTACACACCCGCGTGGAAAACCCAAGCGTCCCGCCGCCCCCCGGCTCCTGTGGGGAAGGCTGCGCCTTTCGGACCCCGCTCCCGGGGGGAAGAGCGGGTGTTTTTCGCGCCTCGCATGAAAGCAGTGAGGGAAAAAAAATTAAAAATCAGTGCCCTCATCAGGGGATTAAGGGCAAAACCAAAGCGCGCAGAGCGGCACCGCTCCGCAGCCTGCCAACGTGGACTTCTTTTATTTTTTTTTTCCTTTCTTTCTCTTTTAATCTTGAAGTGTACGGCGGGTGTTACTTTCGGTCTGAATTCGTCCCCCGGTCCCCCAAGGCCCATGCTGAAGCTGCTCGTGCCCCGCTTTGCTCTTTCCCCGCTGCCGGGGGAGGTGGCGGCTCTGCCGTGAGCTCCGCAGAACGGTGCGAATGGGTCGAACTGCGCCGCGCTCCTCGCCCGGGGCAAACGCAACCGGTGCCGGGTACCCCATCCCCCTTCCCCCCAAAAAAAGGAAGGGAAAACGGGAGCAAGCTTCCCCGCTGGCTCCGGGCCCGACGCGCGCCCCTCGRTGCGGAGCGGACCCGGGCGGCAGGTTCGGCGGAACCGCGGCCCGGTTGGGCTCCCGGGGCTGGCCCGGGCTGCGCTCTGCGCGGGGTGGTCGTGGGAGTGTTTGATCCCCAGTTTTACTCCCTGCTTTTCAATGTTTTTGCCTGTCCATCCCCTTCTTTTCCTGCTCGGAAGCACCCATGGTCCCCTTGGTAATAATAATAATATTAGGACGGCTAATATAAATATTAATCTCATCCTTACTGGAAGGATTTGAGTGCTTGCTGGGTATCGCAACTGTATAATCCGGGAGAGAATGACATTAGGCTGATAGTGTGGAGTGCAAAATATGATTTGAATAAAATGATAGGGTGGTATCTAATATTTCCTTTAGGGAGTACTATACTCTGAGCTGTCACAACCGATTGTGTAAATAGACTAGACTGAGGGATGTGATCCTAATCATATTGATGAAACATTCATCTGAAAGACCAAGCGCAACCAGAAGGGACTCACTAGGAATACAATTAAATCCTAATCTGGGGAGGAGGAATCCTCTACAGACTTTCCTTTAACCTCCCGGGCTCTCCCTCCTTTTCATTTTAGAACCAAATAAAACATGGTGAGAGAGAAAAAAAGAGAGACAGAGCAGCTTGCCTGCCTGAACTGCTGAGTTAACACAGCAAGTGCTGGATGGAAAGAAGATAGATCTGTATYGCTGCAGATAAAATCAAGATAAGCCAAGGTCTGACTTTATTTACTTGGGTAACTAGCTGCTYATGGAGGGATTCCACATGTGAGTGATGTTAATCAGGTGCAGAAGGTTTATGTAGCTAGAGGGAGGGTGCYCTTTTCATCCAGGTTTTGGCCATTAGCTAAATTCCAGGCTTGTGAGTAAAATTCAGTCTTCTGGGTTGTTTGTCTTTAGTTTCTCCCTGCATTTTTATGTTTTTCAGTAGAGTTTCTCCCTCTTCCTRGCAGCTGATTCCTTCCTGCACAGCACTCGCAGCCACAGCATCAGACCAGCATCAAATGCTGCATGTGGGTCAGTCCCTGTCCTCTCCTCACACGCTGACATCCCTGCGGATCGTGGTAGAGGTAGGTTAGATACTGTGATAGGTGGAACAAGCCATTCTGACCATCTGAGCAAAAGATGATCCAAGAAGATGGAGGGAACAGGGCCCTGCCTGTTCCACGTATCCTGGTGCTAACGCCAGGCTGGCTGCTCTGCGTTGCCTCTTGCTTCTCGGAGAGGCAGCGAGCGGGTGCTGTTTCCTGATGCGCACTGCTCTTCAGCTTCTGCTGCTACAACCTGGTCAAACCCTGAATGCCTGGATTCATATGATGTTTAGAGCTCAGGGGTTTGGGGAAAAGCTGTGTTCTTCCTCCTGTTTCTTAACATGATCRGGCGAAGAGCAAGGCAAGTTCCTTCTCCTTGGAGTGTTCTCGGTGCTTAAAAAAAAGGCTCCCCAAATGATGTTCAGCTCTTTCCCACTGGGCTGTGAAGCTGTAAGTAGGGGAAGAAAGTATCTGTGGAGTCAAAGTCAGTTAACAAGCTGTAGGACAGGGTCTAATACAAGTCCATGTTCCTTTTGAAGTATAAGCTCTGGAGTATAATAATAAAAAACTTATTGTTGAAGTGGGCACTCAGAAGATGGTTGTAGTGTGTATCATTTTAGCATTTTCTGCAATGARACGTCATGCAGGGATCCCTCTTTTCTTTATTTTTTTACACTGAGGTCAAAAGAACCAGTGCTTTTGTGATTGTTCCCTCCTGTTTTTCTCAGTGCTCGTTTTATTTTTATATATATGTATTTTATATATRTAATATATATATTTTTCTTTTGCAGTGGATATGGGTCATAATTGTTAAGCTTCATGTAATACCCCTAGTCCCATTTGCAATACAGTATGTGTAATACAGTTTAAGTCATTTGACATGGCTACAAGTTTCCTTTGAGGAAGAAAGCAAAGCAGTCTTTATATTTAACCTGGGCTATCTGCTTCAGAGTCCAGGAGTATGTAAGTACAAAATTTTGTATTTCTGGGGGTCTTTTGTCCTCCTGTTTGGTAAATCAGTAGCAATGCTCCCTCCGTTCTTGTGGGGAGGGATCTAGCTGGCTGCTTGTGTGTTAATGCTTACTTGTTCTTACTGTCAAGTTCTCAATAGGAAAAGTTTTATTATTTATTTATTTTAATTTTCTCATTTATTTCCCCTTTTAAGTCCTCTCCTGCCCCAGTGAATGCACAATTTAGGCAAAGAGAGCTCTGGAGGATACGTCAGTGCACAGTTAGGAAGGTTCAGAAACGATTTAAAATGGTGGGTACATTTCATCCTATATTTTACCCCAAACAGGGCAAACAAAGTCTCATCTGTGTAATCTAGCCTCTAGTTTATGCACAGACTGTCTGATTTTTCAGTAGCTTTGTGTTTTATGTGTCAAGTTTACTGTACAGCAAGAGATTTTCTTGCTGTTAACCCAGTTATTTTGGTAGCTCACTCAGTGAAAGCAGGGTTCTGCTCTGCTGCCTTTACATTTACACTTCAGCCTGTTTGTASGATCTGTTGAGGGGCATGGTCAGGCAAAGATATTTTTATTGTTGTTTTCTTACATTAAAATGATGCCAAAGAAATATTATGGCAAAACCTACAGCTTTTGAATGGTTTCGTTTTTATTCACAAGAATACCTAAAAGTTTGAGCCAGCAGCGGTCAGAATTTAGCAGATAAATCTAAATTGTAAACATCAGTTTCAAGCCTTCAATGCATTCCTATACGCAATCTACTCAGGCTATATATATATGTGTAATATAATATACATTATTAAGTGGTTTGGAAGTGAGAAAAATGATCATTTTTTCAGTCAGATCAGTTAATTCTGCAGCTGCTGCAATGCTTGTGCTGATGCTAAGAGGCAAATAAGAAYGAGCAGTATATCCCTGCTGGGGATGGCAGTGAGGGCTTGACAGGTTAGGTAGCACTATTTTTTTTTTCTTCCCACTTTTTGACAACGGCAGCTCACGACTTCTGATGCTTGCTSGGTGAAGTCAGTACCTGAAGTGGTGGCCAGTTCAGATGTCAGAGCCTTAACTCTCCATCAGTGGAAGAGCACGGGAAGGCTTTCGGATAGCGATGCCGCAGCGCTGCCACCGCCGTGTTTATACTGTAAGATGTAGAGCAGCTTCKGTGCGACCTGGAGCGGTGTGTGGGGTGCACACTTGCTGCCCAGCTTACCCCATGGTTACTGCAACGCCGCTTATCCCTCTCCCATGAGCAGGGCATGCRTGTGCTCTGGCAGTTCCCATCAGAYRGAGCATGTGCTCCAGGTCCAAGCTGCCTTTCGCTTGGCCTACRTATGTAAGCAATGCACGCTATATAAGCCTATCTAAGATATAGACCTTATGGTGATGAGCATAACCGTGCAGGGGTTTCGGATGGACCTGGGCATCCTCTGCTCATTCCACTGAGGCGCTGTTAGCTCAAGAGCTCTCTTGATTGCAACCGAAGCCGTTCCCAGAGGTATTTTAAGAAACACACACGTGCTGCTCCTGCTGGGATCGATGGCMGTATAATGGAATCTGTGCAGTAGCCTGAGTGCAGTTTCAGCCTGGAAAAAAGTCTGACTGTGATGTGGGCTTGCTTCTTGCCTCTGACGTTCCCATTGAGTGAGAATCCTCAGGGAAATGTAACTCTCTGGAAAAGGCCTGAAACTTTGGGAGATCCCGGGCAGTGTCTTTGATCAGCAGCTGTAGGAGGGATGCTCAGAGACAGGCTGCTTTCCACTTCACATTTGGAGTGATTCCAGAGGACCAGGAGGAACAGGGTGCATTTGGCTGTAGAACATGAGAAATAGTCATCCTCACCACCACGCCCTCCTCCTCCCAAAAAAGAAAGAGATTCTTGGAGTTTTATGTGAGAGTTAAAGTAAAAACAAACACGTGATCTTCCTGCAACTGTTGATGGGATTGTGCTGAAYGGGGGAGTGATAGCTGATTTCTGCTCAATAGGACCGTGTCCTTTTGATAAGTGCTAAATGTGTTTGTATTGCAAGCGCCTACATTTACTCTGAGCTGTACATATAGGGGAGCACAAAGAGTACAAGCTGAAAGAGGCAATGCTCTTCTAGTGTTTTAGCACCCCATGCAGCAGTCTGAAGGAGAAGAGGAAAGAAAAGGGGAGGAGGGATTGGAAGGTSGGGGAGAAGGGGAGGGAAATGGGTTTGGATCCCTTCTTTTCTTGTTGAGAAGTACCCTCCTTGTGAGGAGTGTCTGGGAAAGCCAGAGCACCACCAAGCTTGGAAACGTGTGTTCCTCCACCCTGTTTACTTCCTTCAGGTTTGATCTGTTTCMTTTTCTGCTCTGGTATTAATATTGTTATGCTGAGAAGTGCTAATGGCTGCCCATAATACTTAAAGGTCATTGAAGTACAGAGAGTGAATCCTCTACAGAAAGAATTAAAGATTGGCCAGAGCCACACCTAAAACAATCCTAAGGGAGACGAAGGGGATTAACTCTGTGTCTTTTGTCTGACAGCTGAAGCTTTCTGTCTCCTTACTAGAACAGCTACCTGGTTTAACAGCCAGGCCCATGCATCTCCTCAAGTCTTATGGTCTATATTCCCTGAAGTGGAAAGGGGTGTTGAGAAGCTTACGGGTGCCGAGAAAAGGCAGAAGTTCTCATCCGTCCTTAGTGTGCCCTCCTTATGCTTGGTTTGTGGCTATACTGCTGCCTTGGCCATCAGGCCTCTCCGTGACTTTGTTCAATCTACTGGCTCGGCAGGGAAGAAATCCAGGAGAAAAGGAGTGTTGCCTTCTGCTGCACTAGTGAGTTGGATCAGCCTGGCCAAAACGYAGCCAGAGTGGAGGACAGTGTGAGAGAGAAGGCAGGGCTGCRTGGCCACACACCGGGAGGGTGAGCTCTTGCATTGGGTCCATCATCTCTTTCAGCTTCATGCAGAATTTGGTGAGATTTGGTGAGGGAGGTGGCCYGGACTGCAGAAAAGGACAGCAGGGYTGTGGTATTATGTTTGTWRACTTAAGTGGATTGCGAAGCTGCACTTTTTCCTTAACWTTTTGCTAAATCTCTAACTACCTCTGTTGGTCATGAGGAGTTGCCTCTGAAATAAGTATTTTTACGACCTTTCATTTTTCTGCCTCTTTCTATTCTCAGTTTTTCTAAGAGCTACATATGGTTATCTAGGAAAAAGGCAATAGAAAGTAAATTGACTTGTAAAATAGGCCTTGTCTGTCATAAAATGCTCCTCCTATTTTGTGGGATGGAGGTTTTTTCATGGTAAAAGCTAAAATCCAGGATGTTAACAGCAGATTGTGCTGCTGTTTGTGAGGAATTGAAATGTTGTTATTTGGGATTGACTGCTGAAGCTGCTGCTTATAACGTGCTACATGAGCAATATCATGTTTGTTCTCTGTCGTTCCAGAGGACACTTGAAAACTCCAGCCARCGCCAGTCAGGAGATACGTACAGCACTGTGTAGCCCTCATGTCACCAATGTGCAAACAGATTTTTGTCTCTCCTTTTCATTTGTATGTATTTCATTTGTTTTTCTTTCAAAAAGATAAACACCCTATTCAGGATAGGGGTCCTGTCATTGTAACAATAATTAAAAGGAAAAACAGTAATAATCCCTCATTCGTGTTCAGTCTTGCAAAACTACTGGTGACACAGGCCTGTGGCCAGGTTGGGATAGATTTCCACTGTTTACAGAGAGGTCTGGAATTGTCAGTAGCTTTGGACTTTCTCATACATATGGGTGAAGTTTCAAATGAGCACATTAGTAGGCCACATAATTACAAGTAGCTTAACCAGAGACAGGTGGACTGAGCCCATCCCTGCTTCCACCTTCTGCATGCATCCTCTATGTTTGAACTTGAGAGGTCTCCACTCATCCCTGCTGCCCTTCTGCTGAGCCTGCTTTACTCCTGCTTGCAGGAATGGGCTGCTTTTGTGCTTTGGGGCGGTTGTCCCTGAAGATCAGCCATCCCTCCTGGGCCCTCCAGGGCGATCTTCTATGAGATGCTACCAAGAAAATCCCTGAACAAACTGAAATTTGCTCTCCTGCAGTCCCTGGCTATAATTACACTATTTACCTTCTCACTTTCCTCGGGATTYTGAAAACCACAATCTCATGTCTTCTGCAGCTGGTCTTCACAGCCCTTTACATCCCTGTCTTGTTCTTTCTTCTTTATAAGAGGTCCAGAAGACTCRTCAATATCAGCTGCATCAAAGTTATCAGCACACTGCAGAAATCTGGATTGCTTGTGCCTTGCAATGTTACGCTACCAGCAGATATCAGTGTAGCTGTCATCCCCAGTGAGTGCCAGTCAGTGCTTGCAATCATGAAACTTCTCTGATGAAGGCTTCACCTTCTTCCTGTTCTTGACCAGGAGGTCTGCAGCAGGCATGCAGTGTCACCCGTGTTGGCRTGGCCTCTGCTTCTCGCCTGTGAGCTCGACTGGTTTGTCACTTGTTCCAAGCAAAGCTCTGCGCCTTGCAGCCAGCCCTTTACATAGTTCAAGATTCATGTTTTCCACCTTCCCAGCCTGGCTTTCTGCAAGACCTTCTCTCTGCCCACTGCAGTGCTCCAGCCATGTAAATGTGAGCCATCCAACTGTGGCTGGTTGCAGGTCCTAGGCATCTTCCTTTGATTACTCTTGAATTCACAGAGCACCACTTGTTGGAGCCTTCCTCTTGTTCTTGCTTTCCCTCCTCTCACTCTTTCTTCAGCAGACAGGACTCATCGTCCAAAGTGCACTGATAGGCAGCTCTTGTTCTGTTCAGATTTTTTATAGTCGCTGGTTGAAGGATGTGCTAGGTTACCTGTAGGATGGATGCAGTAGGTTCCCTCTATGATGTGCTCTTTCTGTGTTGTGCTGGATGCCTTAAAACTAGGCTTRTTCCATGGAGCAAAGGCTGTATGCTTTGGGCTCCTACTTTAAATGAGAAGTGCTGGTATCTGCCAAGAAGTCCTGCTCAGACCTCAGTCACGGGGTTATCAGTGTCACTATGTGTCTCTACTGTGCTAGGGATTTGAATGCTGTTAGGATTTCTAATAGGCAGGGAGCATTTTCAGCTTGTATTTTTCCACTGCATAGAAAATCCGCAATATGCTCTAAGCTTTTTAAATTATTATAACCTCACAGAGAGTGTATTACATCCTAACATCAGAATAATTGTTACCAAGAGACTTTTCTCTAGTGACAATTTCTTAAATTGTTGAGAAAAAGAAAAAGCAAAGTATCATCTGTCTGATAAATGAGTTTTTTAGTGATTGTTGTCTTTTACTGTATTTTGCTATCCCTACATTGACGTTTCAGTGGCAATGTAGTAGCTTCTTGTAGCAATTGCTCTAAAATAATGTGAAATGTAGGGAGCTCCAGTTGCAGCATTATACATGATCACCAAAGTCTCACTGATCTTACAACATCAGTAAGAGCATGGTGGCTCCAGTGCCTGCCGGCCACTTGGTTTTCTGTGTAGCATTTTGGCACTTTGAGTGTTCCCGTTCCAACCAAGCAGTGCCATGTCCGTTTCTAGTACCATCCTGCAAGTCCATTGCCCTTTCTGTCTGCTGGAGAAGGTCACGGAGGTGCTGAACTCTGCAGGTGGCTCACACTTTTTCTGAGGGATGGCTTTGAGGAGGTCAGGTACCTTCCTTGCTGATGACAACGTTTGCCATAAATCCCAAAGGCAGAGTCTGGGTCTGCAGGGCACTGGGTACAGGGTGTTGAAAGCAAGAACTGACTGCAGCAAAAATCAAGTTGGTCAGTGCTTGCTGGGGTCAGGCCCTTGAGCTGTAGCATTTAAATGCCAAAGTGGGGTTTTTCCTCTTGTGGTTACCACGAAAAGGCATCTGAACCTGCAGCGTGAACCACGCGAGGGAGCTCTTTGTGGATTCTCCTTGCTGGTACAGAACTCCCTGGAATGGCTGTTTGTCCATGTCTGCTCTGAACCTGCCCTTCTCTCACCAGCAGCCGCTTCATCTGCGCAGCGTTTCTCACTTGCGGGAGGTGATCCGGCTGGCTTCAAAGCTCATTTCTCCTCTGTAACACCCTCTGAGCTGTGTAGACAGGCTTGCTTGTGGTGAATAAGAGCTGCTGTCACTTAGCACAGGACACCCCTGTGAGGGAGCTCTCCCCGATGTGGAGGAAGGCGTCAAGGCACRGCGGCCGTGCGATCGTGCCGGCCCTCCGCAAGCTTGCGGCCTCCGCGCTCCGCTTGGGTGCAGCAGCTCCGGCACGCTTTGCAGAGCTGCTCGCTGCGTTTGCAGCCTCCACCGCCTCCGACGTGAAATTTGACACTTGACGCTCACCCTTTTTGGGGTAGCACTGCTTATGGACCATCTAGCATGCTCCTAAATACGCACGGTGTGTTCATGCATAAAGCAAATGGCGGGGCAAGCAAGATACAATCCAGAAGAGGCAAATTAACGTGTGTGGGCAAGATGAATGTGTAGCCACTTTGGAAATACAGCTGTTTTTATTTTTTTTTCCCGGTGGAAGTTGAGTTCTGGTTGGTATCAGAGATTTTCCAAAGCCAGGGTGCCTTCTAGCTAGGCAGAGGTGAGTACCACAAAGGGCCAGGTACTGCAGTCCTCGCCCTGAGCCGTGCTCGCAGCGTAAGGAGTCTCACCGAATGCTCTGTCTTCGTGCAGCCGTCGGTAAATTAATGTGAGTAGAATATGCTGAATCTGGTTAGGAACATACAATTATACAGTTTTATCTCTTAAAAAAATACTACATTGGCTCTGGAGCTTGGTGCTTTAAGGAGCTTTTTTTTCCTGAGTGGGGGGAGAGGTATAGGGAATGACTGCAGGGGGAGAGCATGCTCATTTTTATTACAAATCTAATAAGAAAAGAATTAACCTAGAAAAAGTGAAAAGAATTTACTTCCTTAGACATCGTCTAAGGTACTGCCTGATTCCTCTGAGAAATGGAGCTTTCATGTGTTAGATTACAGAGGAGCCCCCCAAAAACGGTGCGTATCTGTTGCCTGGGGTGAGCAACTCCTGAGATCTCTGCAGTCAGGCTAGTACATTAACACCTTAGATTTAGGCAGTGCGCGGCTACAAGCAAATGTCTTTGGATGACAGAAGCAAATCAGACACTGCTTTTGTATGTCACAAGGGATTATTCTATTTTAGTGCTATGCCCCTTGGCTTTACAGATGCACCTGTAGTGCTCCTGCTGTTAGTGCAAAGACTCTTGGTAGAATTAATTTACTATTGTGTTGTCTTTGTAAATAACAAATGTTAGAACTGGCTGTACACGAACAGCTTTTCAAACCTTACTGGTATGGTTTGCAGCAGCTCATAGCTGGGGAAAGCTCCTGTAATTTAGTGCCCACAGTGAGTTTGGCAACGTGTTTTGGGGGTCATCAATGACAAATTTTGCAGAGGGAGGAAGATCTGATGAGCCATAAGGAAAATGGAAAATAAATTCCAGGATATTAAGAGATGTATTAGCAAATACAGATTTCGGTTATGCCTTCACGAATCTAAATAATTTTCATCTGGTTTCATGTAGTCGACTGTATAAATCTTCATTGGAGTAAGTAGTGTAAGCTTGTAGGGTTAAAGTTGCTTTGCTGTTGTACAGCAACAAGATATTAGCTGTTTTTTCAAGTATTAGAGATAAAGATACTGGTCTATCAATCCTATGGCAAATAATTATCACTTTGAATCACTTTGAAGAGATGGTGGGGGGAGGAGGGAAGCTAAATGTTTGTAATATTAAGAATGTTTTAATTTTACCAGTATCTTCTGTTTCCTGTCTTAATTGATGTGGAAAGGGCTTGTTTTTAAAGAAAAATTTCTCCTGATTTTGACAGATATTTTTAAAATGTTCTTAAAGGTGTTATCAAGTATCCTGATACTAGATAAAATGAACTGAAACACTCCTTGCACCTATGAGACCCCAATTCTACTTCACAAATACAACAGAATACAAATACGCATAAAAGGGAAGAAAACAGAAGAGAGGCTGTGACTTGTAATTAGGATAGGGGTAGGGGTTTTTTTCCTGATGCTCTTAGTCTTATAGAAAAAAAGCATGTTCAGCATATGAATTTATTACAAGTACCAAGACCTGCCAAAATTTAATCACTGTCAGCTGCTTAAGATGCTTAAGAAAGGCAGCTTTATAGCTGCCTTTTGGATCTGAGGCTGCAGAAAACAGCCTTGACTTAAGCAGACTTTTTTGGTAATAGTTCAGAGGGAGAGAAAAAACAAACAAAAAAAACAGCCAGAGAAAGAAGAGACCCAAGAAGAGGGTTTAAGAGCTGGAGAATTCTAGGAAGTTTGTCAGGTCATCCTTGGCTGTCCCTCCGTGGTGTGGCAGAGCATAGGACCATCGTGGTTGTGTGCGGAGAAGTCCATCTAACCCAGCAGGATCTCTCTCTAGAACAGCTAAGAGCTGCAGGCAAGGGTATAAGGACAGACCGTGATGCAGGCTGGTACTTCTGAGAGCTTCTAGTAATCAGGTTTCAGCGTTTCCTGAGCGTTTTTGGGGCTGTCATGCTTAATGTTACCTCAGGAAAGTTTAATCCTTTAAGTAAACCTCATTGGCTGTAGCAGCCCCTGAAACTTTGCAGTCTGATATTGCCATCGTTGCCTGCAGATGTCTCTATGGGATGAGGAGCAGGGGCTGCTGAGGTTTGCCCCAAGTCTCTCTCTCTTTTGTTTTTTTTTGTTTTTTTTTTTCTTTAATCATAGGTGCCAAATAAAAAACACCTCAAAAGTGCCTGGGATTTTACTTTTAATGGCTCACTGATAAGTACAAACTTTTCCCATCTCATGCGTCCCTTTACCTAATAACCCTGCGTTTGAGTGGTATCAGAGTATGAATATAGTTTTGTGCAATAGGCTGAAATGGGCATTTCTTAGCTTTCTGGGCTGCAAACCTCAAGTACTTTGAGGTACTGAACTAGGATCAAGTTTTTGTTTTGCTATTTGTTATTTATTATATTAAATGAAACTTGAAAACTTTAAGTGGGAAGCCTGGAGTTAGGTAAATGGGATATGCATCTCCTGATAGCAGTGAATGTTTTGGGCCTTTCTTAACATTGTGGGGAGTTTTTGTTTGTTTGTTTGTTTGTTTTACACTCCTGAAAACATTTTTTGCTTTTCTGAATCAGTGAGAGTTTTGGGTACTCTGGTCCCGACCGTGCGTTGGGAAGCCTAAACACACAGGGAGATTCACAGGCAGACGGGCACAGCGTTAATTTTTTTAATTCTCTTCCYCTCTGTTGTGACCTCCCTCCTAGTTGTCCTGCGAATACCCAGGCGGTTTGGAGTTGCCAGACTAACCGAAGCATTCTCATTTCTGCGAGCGCAGAGGACTTTGTTCTCCTGCTCTCTGCCCGGCGTGCCCTGCAGGGCATGCAGAGCTTTCCCGTCTCCCTCGCTGCGGATGTGCGTCGCCGCATCCTCTCCTTTCCCCGCGGCGCGGAGGCCCCGTGCGCGGGGCTGCAGTGCCCTCTTGCGTGGCAGCGCGCCTGGCCGGGCCCTCCACAGCTCCCGCACTCGGGAGGAAGAAGGAAACCCAGGACAAAATCCCTTTCCTGCAGGTGCTGCCCGCCGCTCTCTGTTGGTCGCTGGCGGTTTGGGTGATCCTGTGCACATAGGCACATGTGGGAATAGTCTCTCTCTTTCAGCCCCAAATGTGCTCTTTATTCTACTAGTCCTTTTGGCCTCGGGTCAGAAATCAGCACTTAGCATTTGTGCTGCAGTGATGCCCCCTGGACCGGTGCGGAAGAGGAGCATCTGGTTGTGGTAGGTGCTGTCTGCATCCCTGGCTTGGGCCCTTGCTTTGCTATGGGGCTTTAAGTTGGGTGAGGGAAAGAAGCAACCAAATTTAATTTTTCAGGGATGAAGAGAGAAGTTTTCTGCTTCCCTCACTCCCAAACTTGTCTGCTGTGTTCTTCCCATCTCTGAAATTAGAGGGATTGAATTAATATGTCTTGACTGGGGGGAGGCAGGGAGAAAATGGGGAGGGGGGAGGAGGAAAATCCAAAGGAAAAAGGGCACAGTGATTGGAAATAACTGAGCAGGACAGACCCAGGAGGGTTTTGACACATTATCATTTGAAAATGGCAAAGCAAAAATCTGCTGCGACTACAGCGTTTGAAGATTACTGCAAGCCAGGAGAAATACCTGCTTCTGCGAATGAGTGTAACCACGACACRCACACATCAGGGGGAGCCACCCCACGCGGTCCATCGCATGACTTCCCATCATTCTAAATTTAAATTCTAAAACTGTTGCCACACTCTTGATTTATGACATGACTTGTGACAATTGGTGGAGATTGTAAGTGACAGTTAAGCAGGAAAACTGTCATTTTATTGCCAAGACAGAATTAAAATGTGTAATGAAAAGCAGCAACAAAAACGAAAAAAGAAAGAACAAAAACTCCAGACTTGGTTCCTTAGTAAAAGATATCAACCTATGTAAAACCTATAGCATAAAATAATTTTATTTTAGAAATGGAAGAACCATGTGGTGCTAGAAGGACTCGAAGTCAAGGCTGGAGGAAACGCACAGCATCCCTGCAGTCCAGGATAAAGCAGACCACTGCTTGTGTTCACCTTTTATTTGTTTATTGGTGGTGTATCCCATCCCCTCTGCTCTCTGTCCTTACTAGTTCTTGCTTACTGGTCCTTATTGGGCTCCTATCAGTGTATACCATCACCAGCCCACAAGCTATGGTGATACGAGATTCAGACAGACTTTTTGGAAGAAACACCGTGTCCTCTCGCTTGCAGGGACAGACAGCTCAGGCTAGGACCTTCTGGCTGAAGGGAAGCGTGTACGCCGTAAAACTAGCCTCTTCACTGCTTATCCTGAACAGAGAAAGGGTTGATTTATGAGCCAATGCAAGATACTCGTGTAGAAATGCAGTTACAATGTCCAATGCCTTCTGGGCTGCGTTTCTGCCACTGTAAGTGCACTCATTGTGTAATYAGAAGATATTGACCAAGGCTCTGCGTTCTGAGGACAGTCCTGGAGACCAGGCCTGCCCCTATTGCACCTCCATTGCCAAAGTGGCCTCAGCTCTATGGGTTCTCCTGATGTTGTGCTTACACAACATCAGCCCCTGCCTGCCAAGTACATGCCCTGAAGGCTCAGCCTAGTAGTAAGTATGGGTTATTTCTGCAGAGGAATGAGTATTTCCAGGTGCAGAGCTTACATGATCATAAGCTTATAARTAAACTTATGAATAAACTTGTAAATTTCCTGGCATAAAGTCCATGGAAGAGCAGGGGTCATCACATAAGTGGGCATTGAGTTCATCACTTGATACAAATACTTTTCCTGCTCATGCCATTAGTAGTCACTTCTAGCAATATGTCCTAAGGAAGATTGCCCCCTGGATCTAGGGGTAATAAACCAGAGGATTTGCTTTAAGAAATAACCTTAATTTAGCTGTGAGAAGAAAGAACCAGAAGTTAGGTGAGAGTAGATAYCTGCAAGGACAAGTGAGGCTCTCCTTATGCAGTAGGAGAAATACCTACAATCACTGTGTGTGCAAAATGCTGGACATCTGTGGTTTTGCTTGATTTCAGTAGGCTGGGAATCAAATGCTGCTCGCTCATTAATTTGGATAGGTAGTCCTTTATTTGCAAGGAAACTTTAAATTTTTAAAAGGATTTTGCATTTGGATGAAAAACTTTAAGCACRTGTGCTTAAAGTGCAGGGCTGTCTTGTGCAGTTTGTGTGGGGTGCAATGTGGGATGGAAGACGAGCGTCCCTGGAAGGTGCCGTACGCAGCCAGTGGGGAGTCCCATGGGAAAAGAAGGGAGGGCTGCTCCTGGTAGATTGGTGCTTGCTGCAGACTCTGGAGCAAGAAGCATCGACCTTCTTGCTCTGCAGATATAGACGAGCACCGTGATATTGGCAGAAGAGGTGCTTGGGTGTTGTTCTTTAGCCCTGGATAAATGAGAGCATTCTGAGATTGAAAAATGGGTTGTCATTCAAAGGAAGAGGACACGTAAAGACCATCTGCTTGTGTACAGCAAAGCCACGGATTTTCCGGTGCTCCGGCAGAGGGCAGCTCCGGGCCGCAAATCCCAGCGGCTCGGGCCAGGCTCGTGTCCTAGGGACTGCCCTGGGAATGGTCCGGGAAGGAACCTCGCTCCGGGTCTGCCTCGAAGAAGAGGCTTCCTCATTCTCCCTCTTCCTGAATCAAAACATAAGCTAGACGGAATCCTGTAGGTCACCTTGAAGCTGGTTAAAAATTTAGCCCCAAATGCCTTTTTTTTTTTTTTTTTTTTTTTTTTTTAAAATCACCAGGGCTTCCTTTGTCCCTATGCACTTTTCCACTCTTTAGTCTTACTGAAGTATCAAAAGTGTTTTCAGCACCAGCTTCTTGTGAGGACTAGTGAATGATGCATCTGATATTGCAAAGATGTGAAAGTGGGTTTTTTTGGTTTTTTTTTGGTTTTTTTTTTTTCCCTCTCTGCTAAAACAGCTAACATAAGTAAGGTTTTACCAGTAAAGCCCAAAATGTAATTAAGGCCCGGAGGCTAAACATGGTAAAAACTTAATAAGCCTGGCATGCAAAGTGCCGGGGAGCTGGGATAAAAGCAGGCTGTTACCTCATGGTGGCAAGCCCCAGCAGGGTTAACCACATGCCCAGGTATGTGCAATTCCTCTAAACACCGCTCTCCTTTCTCAGTGACGTGTTGTGGCAGTGCCAGGACGAGTCCCAAACGCTCTCCCAGCCTGTGCATCCCCCCGGGAGCCCCGTGCTCCCCGCGGCAGCTCTTCGCACCGCAGTGCCTGTGTGAGAATCCGCTGGGTGGCTTCAGCACAGCAGGTTTTGCTTCTGCTTCCTCAGTGTCTCATATTTGCCCTTTATTTTCCCCCTCCCCACATGTGGTTTTGAGCCTTTTTTTTTTTTTTGTGAGTTGTCTTTTTTGCATCCTGTGCTCCCAAGTGACATTGTGATGCAAATACGTGCATTGCCACAYATAGCCATTAGCAGGTGTTGCTGTTGGCTTTACTCTCTGCTACATAAATGCACATTGTGCCCTTCCTGGTTGAGATTTGCATTGCTTTCCGTGCAACAGGCTTTAGATTTGTGTAGTTTTGAAAAGTCTGGGATGTGATTGGAAAAGTACTTGTAATACTTGTACAGTGCAATCTAGTGCTCTAACAGTTACTGAAATATAGCAGGTATACGGTTGAGCTGTGTGCTGCTGCGTGAGGGTTTTTTACAAGCATATTATCCAGGGCAGTGCCTCATCTCTACCTCTCAGCTGCCTTTGTAGTTTTACACGGTCTTTTCTTAAGGAGATGGGAGCACTTTCCTTTGCATTTGAAAGCAGCTCTTCCCCCTCCCTACCCATCTAACTATTATTATTAAATTTACTGTCTGRGTGATTCAGTAGTATCTAAAGAGAGTGAACTTCATCAAGTCGGGAAGCGTAGCCTCAGGTAGCTGCTGAAATGTTAACGAGGACTCCTGGGAGCCTCCAGCGTACAACTGGCGTGGCCAATATTGAAGCCGGGGCTCCAGAGGTGGAAGACTAGAAAAACCGGCCCTAAGGACAAACACCTTTTCCAACTCCCATCACATTTCTAATAGTTACTAGGGCAGAATAATGTTTCATGACCTTTGGATCGTCCCATTACCACGGCATAATCTAGCTGTGCAAGCTTCGCAAAGGTCACTGTAAAAATAAAAATATTTCCCGCTGTGATCCATACCCCCAAACGCGGCGAAAAAGAAATATCTTAATAAACGTAGTGACATTTGCACTATAGGGCACAGTGCAAAGATCATGAACCATTATTCTGCACTAGTAACAATGTCACCATTTTATTCCTGCCCGGTGGTAACTGTATGACATTTGTGCTCGTGGGGAAGTTCCTTTGAATATCAGTAACTTAAAATACATGGCYTCCAGCTCCTGTGGTTCTYCCACTGAAGTCAATGGAAGCTTTGYCRTTTGCTTACAAGGAAGTGGGAATAGGGCTGACCTAGCATTTCTCATGATCAAAATTAAGATGGGCTTACATAATTTCATTTCCTCATTGAAAAATATTTCTTCATTGATTCTGTGATGAAACATGTTTCTTAACATGTTTCTTAAAACAACATGACCARTGTTCTTTACCATAGCCAGGAGAATCACAGCAAGTGTACACATAGAGGACAGGTTATATGATGAGTCTTTTTTGAAAAAAAATTGTGAGTCACAGCAGTGCTTGGCACTTGTGCAACGGCTGATGGCTTATGAGACTGAGGTTACCTAATATTTCTTCTCTAYGTTCTTATGTGACAGGTAAATAACTGTTCTCTATTTCTCAAACAGGGAAATAGATCAATTCAGGGTTTTCTGACTGAAGTGACTGGAGTGGTGTCTGAATCTACAGAATTCAAACAAACAAACAAACAAAAAACCCCACCGCAACAACAAAGCCTGAATTTCAGAAGTGTGGGAGTTGCTGGTTTTGTCAGGTTCTTATGCTAGTTATTTGCAAATGCCCAGGAGCATTTTTTTTTTTTTTTAAACTAGAGTGTGTCAGCCTTGATCAAGCTCTCTGAGATTATGACAGCTCTGGGGAGGAGGAGGAGGAGGAAGGTTTGCCTGCAACTGCAATCCGTGTTGGGGCTGGCCGTGTCAAGGGAACATGCCTTAGCAGTCTGTGTGTTACTGTTCTGCTGGTAATGCTGACAAGTCTGAAAAGAAAGCCACCCTTTCTCCTTTGTTAAGAACAAGCCTTGCTGAGAAAAGGGAAGTATTTGAAAGCTTAGCTGGTGGTAGGGTCGCKTAATTTGCTGCCTTGTGTTAGATGGTGCCTGCTTCTGCCGTGTCTGCACGTAGGGGAGATGAACGTTTCCTCTCTCTAGCGCTGGGACATCCCTGACTCAGAGCGAAGGGCAGCACGGGTGTTTCTTAGCAACTTCTGGTGGCCAAAATCACCCCAGCCACAGGTATGGTTCACGCTGGCTGTCCAWGGAAGAAGGCAGGAGCTGAGCTGTGCTGTCTGACTGCTCTTCAGGGTCTTCATTTCTTCAGGGTCTTCTTCTCAAAGGGGCTTTTAGCTAAACACAGGCTAGTCTGAGCCCATGTTTATTCTGCTACTGCTGCTCGGCCAAGCCAGGAGAGCAGACGGGCGCGCGTGGCCTGCGAGGGGCCCTCTCTGTTTCTTCCTGTGGGTGGTAGTGTTTAGCAAGAGCCCTGCCTCTCTCGCCTTGTTCGGATTGCAAACACCCTGCGTGGCCAGGATACAGAGCCTGGCGTCTYGGGCATCGCCCCTTCCAGCCGGATCGCAGGGGCATCTGGCGGGTGATGGTGAGAAAGCAGGAGGGATGATGGTTTTAGCGGGGCTGAAGAGGAGGGGCGCAAGGGGGAGAGATGGAGACACAGAGAAGAAGATGTACTCCTCACACTTAGCAGGAATTACTGAGGATCTGAAGGAAATGCCCAGCAGACCTYGGTCATGCTTTTCTGACTCATTTTCATGTGTGTGGCCATGATAGCCCTCCAGTCATACGCTGCCTGTAGCATTACTGTCTCGGTTTCTGTAGAAAGCTATCATGAGATTTTTTTCTCTCTGAAAGTGATATGAAAAAAATATATAAAAGCAATAACACTCAAGTCATGTATGAGCTGGATGACTGAGATGCTCTTGTGCTCTTGTGGATTCCTCTTTGAGAAGAGTCTACCCATCTCCCTCAGATGATGTTATCACAGGATACCTRTGGAGGGGGAGAAAGTGCAGCTTGTGCTTATGGTGAGTGGTAATTGGCTTGCTTTTCTCCTCTCCTGTAGAAGAAGGAAGATCAGCAGGGTAAAAGGCCTGATTTAACCCTGCAATTCCCTCCTACAGGTGCTGCAAGGGCTGGTTTTGGCTAGGTCTGCTTTTGAGAGCTTGACCTAGCATGTCTTCAGCAACAGCACCCCCAACTACCTTCAGTTCTGGATCCAGAGTTGTCAGGAACAGCCTAGTCAGCAAGTGAACTCAGACTCCCAATTTGATAGCCTTTAATTGGCTTGCATGCATTTATAAATACATAGATTATCTGCTGCCTCCCACTGCAGATGTCTCACTGAAATTAATGGGGCTTTTCAAAGAGTAAACTGTGAGTAATAATGAATAATATTAATACTCAGCATGACTAACAGTGGCAGAAGGGAGAGCCTTAATGACTTAGACAAAGCAGGGTCTGCCAAGAGGCAGCGTCTGATTTGCACAAACAGTGTCTTTTCAGACCAGCAAAGCTGTTGCTCGCTTGTCACCCACCATTAAATTACAGCCCCTCTTTTGCTAAAGACTTCCTGATTTCTGATTTTATGCCTCTCTCYGGCACAGCTCACATGGCGTGGCAGAAAATGAGTCATGCACAGGCAGTTGGTCAYCTGACCCCTCTTCTGTTTAGTTTTCATGTGGTCTACATCTTTGCAGGAACTTTTAACGTGGACATCATGTTCCAAAAAGCTTCCGACAAACAAAGCTCTTCAYGGCTTCACGAGAGGCCTTTTTAAAATTTATTTATTTATTTAATTAATGTGGGAGAGAGCGTGAGAGGAGGAACTGGTTGAGCAACAGGAAGCAAACAGGAGAATGAGATCACATCTCCAAACAGTTAACGGTTCCTGGTGCCATGCCGCAGAGTCCCGGAGGCTAAGCCATATTGTTGCATATTGGTGTGAATGAATGATCTGGAAGAGTGGGAAAACTGATGTGAAACTAGCAAAGAAAAGCAGCATTCATGAAGGCTTTCAGAAGAATAAAGCATGAAAATGTTTTCCCTGATGAGAGGTGTTAGGTGGCCCCCTTTAAAGGTTGCTCATTTTTTGAAGTCACTGGAACAACTGCAGGCATGGAGAGGAGATTGCTGTAGATGAATACAGAGTAAAATAAATATGCTGGCTCTCCTTTAGCGTAACTGTAAATCTGAGGGAAAGAGCTGCACTCTAAACTCTGCTGGATGGGATTTACTCTTCAGTAAAGTTGCATGTTGCTAATAGGAGAAAAGCTGAGAGAYGTTTCTAGTTAAATGCCCCATAGAGACTGTCAGCTAGCCTGGGTTTTGAAATGGCCAAGAGGTTTGGGAAAGGGGCAAGGTCATATAATTTGAGGGTTTGTCCTGATGTATAATTTAGATTCTAATATGTGCCCTAATTTTAACGATCTCTCTGTTGAGAATAATAAGCTGAACCAAGTAGGTGTAGCAGATTGTGGACTCTGGAAGACAGGTCATTTCAGGCTGCCTTAATTGAAAGTGTTATCTGAGGGTTTTATGATGCAGGTCTGGACCAGAGCAATATTTACTAGTCTAATCTATTGAGCGACTTCTGACGGCTAAGAAAAGATACATGGATTAAACAACAACAACAACAAAAAAAAGTCAAGGTGTGAAAGGATTAATCCCATCAGAGCATCTTTGTCAGATGCTGTTAATGCCTAATTAAAGCTCAGATCAGAGCAGTCTCCTCTGTAATGGCCACATCAAAGCTAGAGTCAACCTTCTCTCGACAGAAGTTTTGCAAGGTAAGTCTTGCTCACCAGAGTCTTAACTGATCCGATTTAATTTTGCTTTTAAATCTTAAATTGCATCCAAGTTTGCAGATACTGTAGGCTAAAAATGTTTATATGCAGCTTTTCCTGGAGAATATTACTATAAATATCCTCTCTCCTCCGTGGTGATCAAGAAGCTGGGTCAGAAGCTGCATTTAAAGAATATAACTTTAAAACAGTCCTTGCCTGTGCTATTCTTGTTATCACATTGGCTTAAAGAAGATGAGGCCCAGTCTGCTTAAACGCTGTTGTGAGCCAGCAGCTCATGTGGTGGCTGCAATATTGTCTGTTGTATATCAGAAGATGTAAGCTTGGAGATGCCGTGGATCCTAGGGCTCGCTTACTCCGTTGTGCCTCTCTCCTGAATTCGCCCAACACAACCCCTTCTCCTCTTGTGTCTGGCAGTTTAGAGGAACATTCTGCTGCGGTGTGGTCTTTACAGAAGAAAACACAGCAGATTTTCGGTTACGTAACGTAGGTCAAGCGGAGGGGCATTACAAAACTCATGAATGGCTTTGATTGATGGAACTTTACTCCTGGGCATGCAAGAATGGAAACTTCTTTTCTAAGAGCTAGCAGAAGGCGTGCTAGAATAACAAGAATGTTCTTGTTGACTTATCTGGAAATAGTGTTGGGGTTTTGGTGTTAATTATGTGTTATATAAATAAGTAATATCTCATGAAGCAACTAGATCTATCAAGCATTTGCCAATGTGAGCAACATCAACAGCTTTTAATAGTATCTCAAAACAGATACCATATCTCTGGAATATAAACTTTATATAGGCTGTGTTTTTCATGTGTCACAGATTTACTATGAATACTCTGATGTTATCATTATTGTATGATGGATACTAAATGCACTCTAACTTTCAACAAGAGTGTAGTTTACAGCAGCAATATATATATATAAATCTATGTATTTTTTTTCCTCTGTAGCATATACTGAATTTGAGTCAAACCTATGAGCAAAACTTGTGCATGTCACTCACCAACAGACTGTTAGCTTTTAAAAACTTTTAAACATTTTTTAAAAATCTTTTAAACAATTTGAATAAATGATGGGAGGGTGGGGTTATTTGTTTTTTAACTTCTCTCTGGTGGAGAACTTATATTGACTAAGGACTTGCTGCTGCAGCTGAAGAAGGTGTCATTACCTTCTGTATGTGACAGTTAATTGTCACCTCCCTTGCAAAGGAAACCTTTCTGTGTGGTAGAGCTTTGCTGGTATAGCCAGAGTTAGTTCTTTGTGGTAACCTCTAAAGAAGAAATCAGGAGAGCAATAATGCAAACAGGAAAGATCTTGTGATGCCTTTGGAATTACTCACCCACTGTACTGGAAAATACCAAGAAATAGTTCTTACTATGTGTCCTGCTTTATCTGTTATGTTGTAAAGAATAAGCTGTCATCAGCCAGCCTGCAAGACCACTGACGTTTTCAATTAGTTTGGGGGAGTTTGTCTTTCTAAGCCTTTGAAATAAGATTGAGAGAGGAAGAGGGAAGAAGCTTCCCAAAGTGGATAAAAACGAGAGCGCTTTTCTTGTTTTCCTAACTGCATATATATATATATATAAAAAAATCATTTTTCTTTAAGAAAATCCTCCTAGTGAAGTGGATGCAGATGAATGACTCTATTCACAGTCTGTGTCAGGGCCTAGAACTGTATTTTAGGTCTGTGCTTATTTTGGTGCTGATTTTTATGCCAATGAAGTTTCACTTTTGACTTAATTGGAAACAGGCAACATGCTGAATCGCTAAGGCTGGATGTGGCAGATAAGGTCTTAATAAGAGAGTGCCCCTCTCATTGGAGATATTCAGATTTGTATTGTGTATAAATGTAAATAAGAGATTTAGGTGAATATTTTGCATACTTAGTATTTTATAATTCTGGGATTTTGCAGAAATGAAACAATTGGCTAAATGCCCTTTGCAGAAGTGCCTGTGCATTCGCTAGTCAGGCCAGTGCTTGCACAACAATAACTATCCCTCAGTGTGCTTGCCCTGACTGTCATCGCATTCTTCATTCTGGAGAGGGAAAAAAAAMCAACAAATCCTTGCAAATAGGTTTGAACAATTCACTCTGAAGAGCCCGGACTGTGCCAAGCGATGTGAGTGCAGGCCATGCTTGCTGCTTCCCAGCTGCTTGCTCACAATGGAGGGATTGGGGCAGCCCCAGCGAGAGGGGCGAGGGAGCACGTAGGTGCTGGCAGCCCAGCTCACTAAACAGCTCCTCGTGAATTCCTGTGCTGCATCCCCAAGGTGGATGGTCGGGAGAAATCTTGCTGGGGAGAAATAGGGCTTGCTGAAGAGCTGCCTGCATGGCGGAGATCTGATTTCCCTTTCCAGCAGGAGGGAGACCTGGAAGCGGCTCCATCTGGTTGCCCCTTGTCCTCCTTGGCGAGTATTGCACAAGAGGTGGCTGCTTTACCTTGTTGCCTTTGGTTGTTCCAGGCAGGAATGCCTTTAGGTGAGCGGGCACCACGGTGAATATGTAGAGTACTGGTGGTAACTGAACAGCCATTCTCAGTGGCAGAGATAATCCCATTTTAAGGTCATTGCTGTGGTCTCCCTAGGGTTGTATTTTAAAGTTCAGTCTTTTGGGACATTGTGGWTAAGGTAAATGCAAACAGTCATTAACTATGGCTTGAGGGAATTGCCTGCCTGGACTCTTCGTATTCCTTTGATCCTTTACATTTTGCTCCTAGGTAGAATTTGAAGTTTCCTGAACATTTTCTTCATGAAGATTATACTGTTTTCCTGGCTTTGCCCTTCCCTCCCTTCCCTCCCTTCCCTCCCTTCCTCCCTCCCTTTCTCTCTCTCTCTCTCCGAGAAAGAGAACCTGTATTTTTAATTTTTTCCTCCCCTTCTGCCACATTTTGTTCCTCTTCCCTTCTTGTCTTAATCAGTTTATTTTGTTTATATTGCTATTTCAAGGATGGGAATATTTTAAGGGAGAATTTCAAGAGTCTGGACTTTTTTTTTTAGATGGGAAAATTATCTTTGTCAAGTTAGGGAGCTATTCAGGGAGATTGCTTGCAGAAGCATGGGCCTGGATTCATGAATATACTATATATGCAAGTTAATTATGAATGTATAAATACATGTCCAAATTTGTTTAGCTTTTCTTATCAATCCAGCTGCCCTATTAAAGAATTAAAGAATAAACACATATATCCTGAATAACAGAAAGAGTTATTTGGTGATGCTCACAGTAGTGAACAAATGTTTGGAGTTGGACCAACAGGAATGATTATTCTGCACAAGACAATGTCTACTTAGCTTTTATATCATTCTCATTTACTGTAAGACTGATATAATTAACAAATATATAAGTCCTCCTGAATATCCACAACTTGAACTGATAATGTGAAGAAAGACAAAATTCCGAGTGATACTTGAGACACGTACCTACACCTTTTTAGGCAGCAGTGTGGAGCTTACTAGAGGGATCACTGTTTTGGAAAACTGGTGTTCAGGTAATAGTCACCTGTCTGCTTGCTCATGGAAACATGCTATCCAGGATCATTGTATGCATTACTTGTAGTAATTACACTTCTGCAGGCCAGAGAAGCCACCACCTTTCTGTTGTGCCTTTTTTAACTCTGTATCAAGGTAATGAGCAAAAGTAAAACAGGAGATCACAGTGACTGAAATTCTTGACTCCATTAAGACAATAGTTTGATTTGCCATTGAAAGTCTGATGAGGCCAGTGTTTTATTCTGGCTTCATTTATCATGAGCAGTGATCAAGACTGTACTGTGAGTAATGAGTTTATTAGGGTGATTAATGCCTATTATCTACTTAAGAGTTTGATATTTACTAAACTTATTTTAATACCTTGAAATATGCTGAAACCATCTCAATTTCTTGCAGAATTACTTCATGTGCATAGGGTGGTGCTGAACGCAAGCTGCAGCATGCAGCAGGTCATAGTCTACATCAGGGAACGGATCTGCCGAGAAAACAAGACTAGCTTTGACTGCTGTGGCACCTGGGAGGCACAGTCAGACTTTGGAGCTATCAGGTACCTGTGACTGTGTAGTGCTCTGTCTTATTTCTCTCTGCCTAGTATCCTCCGTTGGATGGAAATCAGTAGCCTCATCTGTAGCCAGTATACTTCACAGGACATGAACAGATCTAGGTACTTACAAAACCATATTTGGGTGCATAACACTTACTAAAGACAATAGCACAGGAGGCCCAAATGTATGTGATATAGAGGATGTCTACATGGCATGACACTATTCTGACTTGTAAGGCTGTAGTGCTATTGTAGTTCCAAACGTGTGCTATATTAAAGGTTATTATATGCCAGTGTTATTAGCAAATTTGGCTGCTATAACATGCTCCTTCTGTACTACTGCCATTCTCCTTTCCCTGCCCCATCTACGATGTTTCTCTCCCTGGCTATGACTGGTGCCACTGTCACAGCCTCTTTTCTGCCGTGCTCCTCCTGTCACCCCCAGCAATGTCTTCCTCCTTTTCCAGTGTCTTTCTCTCTGTCCAATGTCCCAGAGCAGTGCTGCTGTGTTCCTGCTGAGAGGAGGGAGGTTGCTTTGTGGCACAGGGGCTTGTTCTTGAAGGCGCTGAGGAGCATCAGCACCAGCTTTGCCATATGGAGCCCATCTAGGGGTGCTCACCATCTTCTTGCTGCTCCCAGGGCCCTTCAGGTTAGTGGGAGGAAGAGAAAGATGCCCAGCTGGCATCTTCCAGCATAGATCCTGGTTCTCATCAGAGCTGTGTAGCCCAGGGCAGTGTTTATGTGACTCTCTTCCATTATCAAAGCCAGCTTGGGTGTTTCTATGTCTTTTTAGATTATGTGGTGTGTCATCTTACAGCTTAACTCTACAGACCAAGAACGGTGCCTTTGGGAGAAAGGTACCACGTTAGTGATTAGTTGTTAAGGCACCAAGAGGAAGTGCCTTTTTTTTCTGTCTCATTAGGGGAACAACTGCTGAGCTGCAAGTGGAATGGAGTCTGAGTCCTTCCTCAGGCAAGATCTTCCTGATTTTTGCTGTCCACAGGGTAACTTTCAAGGAAGCAATGGGGAACTTGCTGTAGGCTTCCGCCAGGTTCTTCTCTCAAGTCCCCACAGTTGGCATGCATGGCTTTAAGCATTCTTGTTTAGAAGAAAAGTGAGAGTTGGCAGTGGAGGTTCTCCACAGAGTCTAGCTCCACAAAGTGGAACTTTGCATGCAGGCAGCCCATGCAATTTGCTTTTGCCCTCAGGACAACAAGTTTGGGTTTTGTTCTTCATCTTTAGCGCCAGTATGTCCCCAGTATGTGCTTGGTAACATGGACATTCACAATGCACTTCCTTTCTAATACAGAGGAAGGCAAAGACCCTGGCCAGGCTGCCCTGAGGTGGAGGCTGAAAGCCAGAGAAATGAGTGATGTGAGTGTAACGGCTCCGTCCTGCAAGGAGAGAAGCCCTATCCCTAGAGGAATGTATGTGGCAGAGCGCCCTTGATGGCAAGGCCTCAGGTCTTGACTGAATCAGCTGTGTGTGCGCTCAGATGTTTAACTTTCCATGTGAAGGTGGTGACCTTGAGTGCTGTGGTCTCTGCTAGAAGTTAGAGAGCCAAGTGCAGTTTGGTCGGCTTGAAGAATACGTCTCGGCAAATTCTGGCATGTCTTGGCCTTTCTTCTTGTGCCAAGCCGAGGCTACAATCATCTGCACCGTGCTCCCAGCACAAATTTCACCCTTTTAACCTCTTAACAAACCTTGTAGACGTGCGTGCATGTCCTCACGCTCGTAGGTGCTGGGAACCAGGGATGGGAAGCACTTTTTGGAGAGGATAAGTAGCTGCGAGTTTGGTGCATCTCCAGGACCGGTAGGTCTGTAGTTTTAACAGGCCACCTGTGTTTGGGGAAAGAAATAACTGGAAAAGGAGGAATACCTTAATACTCTATGAGCAGGCTGTGCAGATGTAAGAAGATTTCCTATAACATGCAGAATAGAAGGTAAAATCAGCCTACAAAACTTAGTGTCTGTAGCTGGTTCCTAAGCCTGTAACATAATAGCTGTATTTATGAGCCTTGGCCTTATTTCTGAGAAGGTGATTTGAAACRAACAAACAACAACAACAAAACTTGGAATAGGCCAGAAACCTTTAATTTTGTTTATTATATTTGACTTCTCATGTACTGTTACCAGGGGTCCCTTGTCTGATCCATTTGGATGCCCTCATGGTGTGAGATCTGCTACTGGCTGCTTTACGCTCATGTTACACAAAGCCAGCTGTGTTTTGTGAGAGCTCCACATATACCTTAGGCCACCAGGTGACTGAAGAATCTTCTCATATCCTATATAAAGACATATACATTCCATATCTATTGTAGTGCTAGTTCAGGGAACCATCCTAGGCTTTCTTCTAGCCTCCCCCTTCTTCCCTGGCTCACAGTGTCTGTACTGCTGTCTGTTGTCACTACTTAGCTGCTCATAGCAAGGTCATCACTTATATCAACACTTAAAAGATTAATTAGAATAGTATGTTTTTAAAAAACTTCTAACTGCTCTAGTCTTCTGGCAAAAGAAATGATGCTGCAAGCACAGTTATACTGTGGAAATTCTCTAGGTGTCATTTTCTGCTCTCCTCCAGTCTTATACTGTATGTGCATRGGTTTGCATTACATAGAACAGTAAAGTGCACACACACAGAGAATAGTTGAGGTTACAGAATCACAGAACRGTTGAGGTTGGAAGGGACCTCTAGAGATCATCTAGTCCAACCCCCTGCTCCAGCAGGGACCCCTAGAGCACGTGGCACARGGTGGCATCCAGGCAGGTTTTAAAGATCTCAGAGAAGGAGCCTCCACAACCTCTCTGGGCAGCCTGTKCCAGGGCTCTGSMACCCTCACAGGAAAGAAGTACTTCCCCACATGGAGATKTAACTCTCTGTGCTTCAAATTGTACCTATTAACCCTTGTCCTATCACTGGCCACTACTGAGAACAGTTTGGCCCCCTTCKCCCTAYAATCATTCCTCAGATATTTATATATATTGATTAGATCCCCTCTCAGCCTTGYCTAGGCTAAACAGGCCCAGCTTGTTTAACCTTTCTTCATAYGGTAGGTGCTTCAGTCCCTTAATCATTTTTATTGCTCATCGCTGGATCCTCTCTAGGAGCTCCACATCCCTCCTGTACTGRGGAGCCCAGAACTGCACCCAGTACTCCAGATGTGGCCTCACCAGGGCTGAGKAGAGGGGCAGGATCCCCTACCTCGACCTGCTGGCAACGCTTCTCCTGATGCAGGCCAGGATCCCAT
Organism: Eudromia elegans; assembly: GCA_003342815.1. Taxonomy (NCBI): domain Eukaryota; kingdom Metazoa; phylum Chordata; class Aves; order Tinamiformes; family Tinamidae; genus Eudromia; species Eudromia elegans. Next base: position 1,156,955 of record PTEX01000068.1, read on the forward strand.
TGGCCTTCTTGGCCACGAGGGCACATTGCTGCCTCATGGTTAACTTGTCATCCAGGACTCCAAAATCCCCCTCCATGGAGCTGCTTTCCAGCAGGTCAGCCCCTAATCTGTACTGATGTCTGGGGTTATTCCTCCCCAGGTGCAGGACCCCGYACTTGTCCTTGTTAAACCTCAGGAGGTTCCTAGGTTCCTCCCTGCCCAACTCTCCAACCTSTCCAATTCCCTCCGGATGGCAGCACAGCCCTCTGGGGTGTCGGCCACCCCACCCAGTTTGGTGGCATCAGTGAACTTCCTCAGGGTGAACTCCGTYCCCTCGTCCAAGTCACTGATGAACAAGTTGAACAGCACTGGGCCCAGCACTGACCCCTGGGGGACACCGCTGGCCACAGGCCTCCAACTGGACTCGGCCCCATTTATCACAACCATCTGGGTTCTGCCATCCAGACAGTCTTCAATACAGCTCACTGTCCACTCATCCAGTACACACTTTCCTATGAGGATGTTATGGGAGWGTGTGTTGAAAGCCTTGCTGAAGTCAAGGTAGACAACATCCATGGCTCTCCCATCATCCATCCAGCCAGTCACCCTATCGTGGAARGCTATCAGGTTTGTCAAACACGACTTCCCCTTAGTGAATCCATGCTGACTAGTCCTGATCACCTTCTTTTCCTTGATGTGCCTAAAGAGGGTCTCTAGGACGAGCTGCTCCATCACCTTTCCAGGGATGGAGGTGAGGCTGTTGGGCCTGGCTCCTCTCTCTTRCCMTTTTTGAAGACTGCAGTGATGTTGGCTCTCTTCCAGTCCTCTGGTACCTCCCGTGCTCTCCATAACTTCTCGAAGATGATGGAGAGCAGCTCAGCAATAACCCCTGCCAGTTCCCTCCGCAGTTCCCTCAGATTGGAAGGGACCTCTAGAGATCACCTAGTCCAACCTTCCTGCTCAAGCAGGGACTCCTAGAGCACGTGACACAGGGTGGCATCCAGGCAGGTTTTAAAGATCTCAGAGAAGGAGACTCCACAGCCTCTCCGGGCAGCCTGTTCCAGGGCTCCATCACCCTCACAGAAAAGAGGTGCCTCCTCATATGGAGATGGAGTTTCGTGCGTTTCAGCTTGTACCCATTACTCCTTGTCCTGTCACTGGCCACCACCAAGCGAGACATATTCTGGGTATGAGTGCATCTCTGTTGGAAGGGGTGTTGCAGCAGTGCTTATATCCCAGCAGCATCTTCCAGTGTGCCCAAGTTCAAGTAGTTTTCCAGTCCAAAGCCTTCCCTAGGTAGGAGCCAAGTCAGAAGAGTTTCTAGCAGAGAGCAGGGAAGGAGTGTCTCTCTAACAGTTGTAGCCTCATGCTTAATGTTAGCTATGTGGCTCAGACAGCTATTGTTTACAGAAGCTGCCTGGATGCTTGGCATTGTACAAATGCTGTTCTTGAGCATACTCATGCAGGACTAGAAATGAAGCTCTGTCASAGGAGTCTGTATAGTACTGCCCCTYGTAATTGCTGTCCCTGGAGTAGCAAAGGAATYGTAGCTGGGCTGGGCAAAAATAACAGAAAAACAACAGTAAAACCCCACCCAATACATCTGAATAGATTTTCTTAGAAAATGTCACTCTTATCTTTTAGCTTTAGGAGATCTATAGAGCAATCTATACAATGAAAACCTTACTAAGGACTTSCACAAAGGGTGAATTTGCCAAGTCCTACTCAGAGAACCATGTGCCTGTGCTGAAAAGGCAGCAAGAATCTATTCTGCACTGAGCAATCCCACAGCAGCCAGGAGCTACTAAGCCTTTCAAAGGCACTAATGTTTTCAGGCTTTGGGAACCTCCCATTCCCATCAATGATCCTATAGTTTGCTTGCATACTTAGGAGAAAGTGTTTCAAATAGGCTGTTTTCCATGAGCTATCAGAACACTAACAGTTCCCCTGACAACTTCCCTTCAGTAATTTCTTTTCCTTTTTTTTTTTTCCTCCCCTCTTATGCCAGGCCTTTCCCAAGGTCTGGTAATTTCAGTTAATTCTCTTCTGGCAGTATAGAAGAGAGATACAATGTTTGTTTTCCTGTGATGAATTCTGCATGAATGGTTTCTCCCTGCACACGGGATGTGGGGAAGGGAAATAAAAAAAAAAGAGGTTTATCAAACAGGAAGAAGGAAACTAAAGGAGAAAGAATGGTGCGTTAAAATGGTTTAATRTGATCAGGAAGGCTGAAAAGGATGCAATTTTCTTAACTTTTTTTTTTTTTTTTAATTATTCACCTTACTTACAATTGTGTGAAATATGATAGAAAATATTATTTGTTGAGTATGTGACAATCTTGTGTCAGGAAAAATATTAGTATCTGTGGGTTATAGGTGGGGAAAGTCTGATTCTATCATGTAGGCCACAGTTCAGAAAAGTTGGTGTGAAACAGACCCATTCTCCATTTTTAACGGAATGAATTCTCTCTCTTTTCTGTCAGTGGTGGAGCCACATGGCCAGCTCTGCTTGTGAAAGCAGGTTAACATTGGAATGTCCTTATCTCATCCTAATGCCATTCAGTGTTCCAGCTTATGGGAATTATTTCCTCCCTGTTTAGTCCTACAAAAACCATAGTTTATCCAAGGCATGAGAATGTCCAAGGCATGAGATCAGAGAACATGCAGGCTGGAAAAATGGAGCGAGACCATGTGATGCAATGCTGGAAACTGAAGATGCTAGTAGGTGTTGTCTTGTGAGATTGCCCTGATAGAGCCTTGCAAGTTTTGCCTTCACATCTGGAGTGTATCCCTAGGTCAGCATTTCTCATTTCCAGAACATATCAAGATATTTTTTCAGAAATTCTATGAGCTCTTGAGGCATTTTAAAATAATACAGATAGGATCAGATACAAAAGTGTTATTGCAGGTTACATGATAACACTGGGCTTATGACTTTGCTTATGGATTTAGTAGTCTTCAAAGGGACTATGAAGAACTAAGACTTGGTAAAACCTCCTTATTTTTAATCAGTGGATACTGGTTTTAATGAAGAGGCTTAAGATTCACCATTAGGATCACAGTCTTCAAAATTACTTAATGAGCAGTGTTGCTAAACCAAATGTTGCTCCAGAATCCAGAATAAAAAGTTCTTCAAAACCGCCATCCCCTTTAAACTTGGTTTGCCAAGAATCGCCCCACTGAACTTGCCCAATGTCCATCTCATTTCTGAAGCCTCTCACTGAGGACTTCAGCATCAGGGAAGAGCTTCAGGTGAATTGTGCCCTATTTTTCTTTGCCTCCTCCATCACACAGGCCTGGCCTGCTCTAGGGTCACAGAGAGAGATTACAGGCTCATGGAAGGACGAGAAGCTGGCRGGTGGCTTGAACTCCGGACTCCCCAGAGAAATATTTCCAGACTGGGTATTAAAGTAATCCCAGTAAAGTTCTAGCCAGTAGAGGGAGATATTACACACATGTGAATCATTTATACTCTGCACGAGCCAGCTGAGCTCCTCTTAAAGGGGGGCACCAAGCCCATTCCAGCACACAGCAGGCAGGGTTGAGTTCCAATTTCCCTTCTACAAGCCATGTTCTTGATTGTTTTAGTATATTCTCCAGAACTACCTTGTAATGGATGAAGCTGAAAACCCAGAGTGGAAAATTCAGTAAYAGATGAACTTGTTTTAAATATACAGTGAAAGAAAAAAGTTTATTCATTTGTCCAAGCYAATAAGCATCCAGATAAAGCAGATACCTTGCAAATACCGCTTTCAAGGCATGCACATGACTGTTTTAAGGTGCCTCTTAAGTGTCCTTTACAAGCTGTTCCAATAACACTGAAATGACTATTATGAAATAACAACTGGGTTACAGGGAGTGTATAAAACAAGCACTAAGTGCTATAATATTAGTGTAATAGGATAATGTCACAGCTAGGTTTGTAATACTCTGGCATTATGGCAGTACTCTTCTGCCCAGGTGTACCATCTGGGCGCAGAGGAAATCAAAGGATTTATTGTATTTTTTTATTGTAGGTAAACATGATTATCCATGGCAAAAGAGAAAAAGGCTAATTAGAGAACAGCGGTAAAACACTATAGGGCTTAATGGTTCTTATGTTTATGTATCTTGCGGTGGAGCGGGGCACACGTGGATGGGGAAYTGACAAAAATGGCAGCTGCTCTGCTGGTAGTTGTATGTGTATACGGGGACACAAGAGTGACATTGAATGTGCCGTCTGGGGAACGGAGAGCTGCTGCCCGTCATGGTGCTTCTTGATGAATCTTTTCATATGTCTCCTTATGTTGAACAACAGGAGTGCAGGTCCGAGGGATGAGTTGAGCTAGTCTTGGATGCTGCTTCCCTTCTGCCTTTGTGCTGGAGAAGATTTCTAGGGGGGTGGGCGAGCAGGGCGGGCTTCAATATATAGCGTTTGATCTAGTTTATTTGTAGCCACAATGAATTTGACAGGCTGGGAGGTCATCAAACCTCCRTGGGGATTGCTTGTGTTTACTTCAGGCATGGCTGAGGTAATGACAACCTAATTAACCTCCCTTTATTTATAGCTAGGTAGATTTATGCTGAATTAAGAGGCTGTAGGCCCAAATAACTTCTGTTACGGCTATTTATAGTATTTTTGTGGGGRCCATATTTTGAAACATAAATGCTATTCATTTGCAAATATGTGTTTGAGTTTGGTGTGTCCTATAGTTCTCTTCTTGGGCAGCATCTTAAAACTATCTTATCTAAAGGACAGGAAAAGAAGAAGGTCACATACTGCCTGAGGCTTTACTTTAACAACCCTACCCTATTATGTGCCTGAATAAAGGCTGCAGGATATGATGATTCTTTGATATCTTCCACTTTAAATGCTGTATTGAATACATAAAGTGTTCTTTATGTATAATCTCCTTTTCCCTCCTTGCTATTGTAGAAAATTTCTTTTGTTCTTTATAGTACATTGGATGCTGGCTAATACTGTAACATTCTTGTGGCAGGAAATGTCTGTATATGGATATCTTGCAGCTAGACTTCGGTAATTCCCACACAGACTGTCAGGCCTATGCAGTGACTATGTATACTTTGTCCTCATGTTGGCAAGAGAATTCAATTGTGTTCCTACAATGGGGCAGGATTTAAAGCTTTCGGTTGCTTTTGTTTCTTGTGGAAACGATGGCTTCTGGCCATTCGGGTGCAGAGTGACATGGCCTCTTGCACAGGACTCCTAACCATGTTAGAGAACTGTGACCAAGCCTGATTTAAATAAGATTTCCAGGCTGATGTGAAAGAGGCTCCAGGGCCTGGTCTCTTCCCCTTCCTCCCCCCTCAGCAGTTCAAACTCTAATGTACCCTTCAGAAATTAAAGGACATKTTAGACACTGAATAAAGAGTCAGCACAGCCAGATTTAACTGTTTCCAGATTGTCTCCACTTCCCTGGCATGCCGTGACTAACTATCTACACAAGCCACCCTCTTAGCATTACGATAGCACACTTACTTTGGGGATTATTGCTTCTAGCATTTGTTATAAAGATCCAAGTCAATTTAAAGTGAAAGCTATTTGGGACAACTGGAATTTAGACCCTTTCAAGAAGGTATAACTGCCATCTCACATTACTGATGGCTTCATTTCATGGCGACTGTGGCTGTAGCAAATTAGGTCCTCCTTGAATCTATTCATTGTTTTTCTTTATCAAGTTTGAGCTTGTTACCCTGACATTATGATATTTCCAGGCCATTTTGCTTTCATTTGTCCTTCATCCACTTTCTCCAGGCCATTTTTTTAACTATTACCTTTATTCAGGTTTGCCCACTGGAGCTCTTATTAAGATCAGTGAAACTGAATCAGACCCATTCTATTTTCTTTCTCATGTCGTTTTTTTCCCGTGCTATATTTTTGTGAGGAATGCTCTGCTAATTCTCATGCCTGAACGATGCTGTGAACTCTGTCTCTCTTCAAATTTCACTTAAACCTTTCTTTTTTTCTTCCTTTTTTTTTTTTTTTTTTTTAATTTTTTTTTTTTTTTTAATTCAGGAAACCTGACTGTAATGATCTCATCAGCTACACATGCCAACAACATTTCAAGCAATTTTTTGAATGCTTTCCATTGTGTTTGATGGTTAGATGTGTTTAATTATCAGGTTCTTGGAACAATGACCAATTTATTCTTTGACCCATGTAAAACTTATGACAATCTGCAAATACTGTATTAAAAAAAATCAGCAGAGCAGAGATTTCCTTTTGTTTGCTATTTAAGCAAGTCCTAAGATAACAGCCCTCCATATGTGGGAGGATATCATTGTGCTAAATTGCAGTTACCCGATTAAAAAAACAAAGCAAAACAATCTATCATGTACTTTGGCCACTTCGCCAGCRTTTTGCCCTTTAATCTTTCTGTGATAGGGGTAGTACTCGCACATACCCAGTCTTAGATATGCTTGCTATATTGGCCTTAGTTGGGAGATAAGCTAGTTCATGTAATCTTTAAAAGATTATAAATGCATTGAGGAGATGGTCCCTTCTTTCCCAGAAACGGTGTGGCTTAGGCTCTTGGCAACCAGTGGAGCCTGGATGTGAGGTGGGTAGTAAAAATAGCCCCAATATGTAGCACATACGGAGCCGCGGCCCTGCTGGCCATGGGCTCCCTGACCCATGGGCACCACCCACCCATCGGTCCTGAGTCTGTCTCCAGCATCCTGCTCCTGTGGCTGCCTCCTTGCTCCCATCACGGACAGGATTCAGCCCGGGATGCTGCAGGGAAGGTACAACAGGCTTTTAATTAGCACTTGTGTGAAAATCTGCTCCTCAAAGGAGCCTCCTGCTTGCTCTGTTGCAACCTCTAAACACTAAGCCCTAGAGCAGGTAGGTAGGTAGCCGTCCTTCATCACTTTAGCGAGTGCGTACCGCAGCTCTGCCTCAGAATTGTCTAAACCCTCTGCGAGCCTTGCTTCATTCCTAGTGTCAGTGGCCCTGTGAGACTGTGAGGTTTGCATGAAATTCTTATGTTGTGTAGAACAAAGTTTCTAACAGTTCTGAACTGGTTATCCTGAAGCTTTTTAACACTTTCTTATTCTTTATTTACAGCAGAAGTTCCCATTTAACCTGCTTTTAACCCGTACCTGTATCACCTTGCCCCATTCGTCTTTTTTCCTAAAAGCAACTGTAATGRGGGAGCAAAGATCCTTTCTAAAATGTGCTCCTTTCTCAGGTCTGGAAACCGCTGCAGGGTGATTTACACTCTAGATCCTCCAAGGCAGGTGCCCAGTCTCACCATGGCAGTGGAATTAGATGCTAAAATACCCCATGACAAGTGAGGCTTTGAGCAAACACGTGAAGTGTCTTTAGGCCTTAGTAGGCATCAGGTGCAGCTTTTGGCTGTCCTGATCTCAGTCCCCGCGCTGTGGCTGGAAGCCTGGGCTTGCTCAGTTGYGAGCCACCTGGCTGCAGCCACCTGACAGAAAGTGGCTGCTTTAATGCAATTTAACCATTACAAATAGGTTGCTGAGCTGCCGGAACTGCCCACGCCACGCACCGGGCCCAGCTTCAAGTGGAACGTGTTGGCCGCAACCCACGACAAACAGATTTTTGCAGTGTAATGCCCAGTGCTCGCTTTCTTAAATAAGCGTGTAAATGCCCTAGGGTTATATTTCTCCGTGTTAGCTTTAGTTCATTGAAAAACGAGCCCGGCTTTTCTTCCCACGCGCCCTGAGCAGCCGCGTAGGCACCGCTGACGAACGTGGGAGCGGCCGCCGGCAAAGGGAGTTGGAGGGCAGGGGGGATGACGGTTCTGCAGGGCAGAGTGGGACCTGCTGGAGGTGAAACTCCCCACGGGCAGCTTTAGTCATCTCTTTATGCACAAGCAGCAATAACGCTTTCCCCTGAATCAAGCTGGCTCCCTTGTCCTGCTGTACACAAGAGTAAGCAAGAATTACAACTACRCCTTCCTATTCTTGCAGCTGGAGCTATTTTTCTGATAACTTTGATGTTAGCTCCCTTTCTTCTTCTTTAGAYCTCACTGCTTTCTGAGTTTCCCTTTTTCTCCGTCCTTTCTGCTTATTTTCCATTCTCCATCCCTTTTTATTTCTTTTTCTTTTGGCCCGACACTCCAAGAGCTCAAGATAAACATTTGAGGGAATTGCTATCTGGGCAAGGCAAACGTTTTGTGGCCAGGAAAAACATTTCTGCCATATGTAGCTATTGTGGCTGAAAACACAGAACCAGCAGGTGACATTGCAGGGAAGAAACACCCGGATAGATTACATAAATGCCCAGTACCGGGTAATGTAAGTGAGTCACCTTAGCTGCAAGGGTAACTCTCATCCTGTGCGGATGGCACCTCTGGTGTGTGTTGATGAACCAGGGAGTTTCTCAGCAGCTTTAGGGGAAGCAACGGCTTGGCCTGTGTTGTGCAGCAGCGAGGCAGCACCTGTACGTGGTTCCCAGGCTTTCCTGGCAATGGAGTCCTTGCCAGTTTGTGCTTGGTGTCTGGTTCAAAGCTGGTAGCTCTGGTGCGTTTCACACCTCCTCAAACCCCTAGAGCTGCCTCTGCTCAGTGAAGCTCCCGCTCCCCATCCCCGATGAGGAGCCTGGGCAATTACAGACGCTGCCTCTGCCTCCTTCCTGTCCTAGGCCACATTAATTGTGGCAGCCAAAGCAACTTTCCTTTCCGAGTTGGACCCGTGCCAGGACATTGGCTGGAAGGAAGGCCACAGCCAGAAATAAAATGTGTGGCATTGTGGAAATGGTTCATTTTAGTGACTTTGTGGGCTAGGGCCACTTCCGCTTGTGCCCAGAAAGTTTGGRTAAGTTCTCCCACACTTGTTCGCAGACAAATTCAGCCCAACTGCAACTGTCCCAATAGCTGTGGGATGTACCCAGCTCCCCTGCTGTTGGGAAGGGCATGGACGTGGCTGCCTTAGTGTGCCTGAGGCCAGCCCCAGTGAGCTGCAGAGGGAAACAAACAACACTGCTTTTATACTCTCATATCCTTGCTTGTCTTCTTTTGAAAAGACCAGCGTTTMGTCTTCTTATAAAAAGGCCAATCTCACTAAGCAGTGCATTGATAGGATGTATTAAGGGTGTTTAAGTGTTTGTCCACACATGGATTTTTCTTGCTATTTGTATATTAAGAAGAGTGCCTGAAATTACACCTCTTTTTAGTTCAAAATTACCCTGAAGAAAGAGCATCTGCCCTGGTCTTGTGACAGGAGCCAGACACCAAAGAGCCTTTCCCATCCCTACCCCAAACATAGTTCTCTTTGTCAGGCAACTTTCAAATAAACTATTTACGATGATGACTTTGTAGCATTTTTTTTCCTGCATCAAAGAAAGAATGGAATGCAATTTTGAAAGCATTAGCATTTACTATTAACAAAATCACTGGTGAAAACCATTTGACTGGGTCCATAACAAATTAATAACTGTGGATATTTTCAGAGCAAGAAAGCAGAAGGAAGCGAGACCCAGGTGGTCTARCAGCAGCTTGTCCGAACACAGCTATGCCTCTTTCGAGGTGGTGCTGCCATATTCCTGTGCCATTAGGGTACAATCGGGTACCTGGGTGAACTTGCCCATCTGTGGCCACTGTATGGTTCACTTTCTTCACACTGGAGATGCAAAACCAATTTCTGCCCCTGTGGTATTCTGTACAGAGCGTGGCTGTGGCAGGCAGGGTTAACGAGCAGCTCTTTTGCCCTCGTGTTGTGTTGCAGTCCAGTTGCTCTGTTGAAGAGCCAACGTGGAGGTTCGTACGGTGAGAATGGTACTAATGGTAATATGAGGCTGAAGTCTTGGTGTGAGCGCTTGTTGGTGTTACTTTACCCGTGCCGAAGGCAAGAGCTTTTTTCTATTAAGCAGTACGACCATTTCATGTCTAATAGTTACATAAATGCAAAGCCTTTGAGGGTTGATTTGCCTGATATGTGAACATGCAGACAAACTCCAGAGAGAAAGACTTAAGGAACAATGTCTTGTGTCCAAGATACCTTCCCGTGAGATATATTTGTAAGTGAACTAAACACTAGGATTTGAATTTTGGCCATGTTCTACAACTCAAAGCCTATGATTTCTATTCCTTCCCTCACTTTACCGCGTAGCCAACTTACGATGCATTTAAGGAAATCTTCCAGATTTCCAGAATGCAGCGTGTCACATCTCTTAAGCATCAAGCTCGAAGCATCTCTACTTGGACATCGGTATGGTGAATCACTGATGGAGATTTCGCCAAAGAATTTGAATAATGTGCTCAGAATCACAGAGCCTGTTTGTAACGGTCGGTGCCGGTCCTCCCATCCCTTAAGTATCAGTCACGCGCTTGGACCATCCGCTTTCATCCTTCTCCATGCCGGTGGTTAAATTGTAAAACATTGCAGCATATTCAATCCAGGCCTTTTTTTTTTTCTTTTTTTTTTTTTTTTTTTTTTAATCCTCCATAGATAATTCATTTTTCATGCTGCGGTTTAGATACCTGTTAGAATACGGTTAAGTGCTTTATTCCCTAAAATATCATTTAATACCATTAAGCAAACCAAAAGCTGATCTGAATGACTTTTAACAGAGACAGTGAAGGTGAGAGGCATCACAGTACAGAGCCTGGCCCTTCAAAGACTGTGGTCATATATACTCATTTGGCTGCRAGTTTGGAAAATACCAGTGTGGTGAGAGTGAGTGAACCCTGTAAAAGTCTGATTTTATTCTTAGCTTGTATGTTTTCACTGTCAATGAAAATACAGCAAACAATTTGATTTCTGTAACCTGAAAAGGTCACACGTGCCAGATTTGAGCCTGCTTAGCTCCAGAAGCACCATGGAGGTTTTGTAAGGCCCGGGGCRGGAATAGCAGCAGGTCTAACACAGGGGAGCTCCCTGCCAGTGCTGGCCGGGACGACTCGACAGCCGGTGTCTGCAGAGAGGAAAGTTGCAGGCGTGGGCAAATGGCTCTGAGCAGATCTGCTGCACTGACACTTCTCTGTGGCACAGGAAATGTCTGCTTTCATCCTCCTTTTTTTTCCTTTGCCCTGAACTAAACCCCAAATCCGTGAGTGCTCATGCACGTACTTCACTACTGTAAATAATTCCATTCACCTCAATAGGGCTATTCATAGTCAAGCTGAACATGTGTGTTCAATGTCTGCAGCCTCTGATCCTGCACAAGCCGGCTGCTGTGCCATTTAGCGCTGGTAATTCCATCCCTTAGGCCCTGGTGTCCTTGTATGGAATGATTTCATTTTACAYGGGCTTTGCTGCATTTTCCACGTGTCAGCCCTCAGTACGTGTGCTATTAGGACATACCACTGCTGAATATTCTTGCCTTAGGTATCGCATGAAAAGAAGGCAACTTAAAAGCGAATGAAAATTCAAATTAAGTTCCTGTTCAGCATGCAGTCCTGTTCTGAAACACTTAGAACACTTTTAGCTCTGAATACAGCAATCATCTGTTTTGACAAAGAGGTCAGACTGTTTCTGGTTCTGTTATTTTTATATATAAAGATATATATATATTTGATTAATTTGTAACACACAAGCTGCTGCACAGCCAAGGGTTGGGAACTATTGTACAAAGTGAGGTACAGATGCAGCTGAAGTCAGCCCCCCTCCCAAGGCACTTGCAGTCAAGCAGCAAGTCGTGACAACCTGAGAGAGGCCAACAGCTGTCAGGCTTTGGCTGAAAGGCAATGAATAAAAGCACARCTTGGTTAAGGGGAAGTTCTAAGGAGGGTCAAATTAGGGCATAAAGCTTATGCTTTTGTTACAAAGGTTAGATAAGAGGAAAAATACTGTCAGGGCTGGAAGGGAGAGAGTGAACAGTCACTCCCTGCTGTCCCGAAGCAGGATTAGCTCCTCTCAAGGCCYTTCTGGAAAACAGTAGCCTTAACTTGCTCTTAACATCCAGACTTATTTTCCTGTGGAAGCCTCTGTGGTGATGCTCAGTAATTCAGGCTGATAGAAAGTTATCTGTGTTTCTTTTTTTGTCCCCTGGATGTCTTGAGCCTCCTTTCCTGAAGCTGAGGTCTGCTATTCCTCCTGTCGTCAGAGGAAGGTGAAAACTACTTACTCCGTAGTCTTCAGATGAATAAGAGGAACTGCAAAGAGKTTTTTTTGTCTCATCTTTTCTAGAAAAAAAAAAAGTATAGTTCTTTCCTCACAATTAGCATCTTCTAGACAYRTGAACACCATGAATCTCTACTCCTTTWTTTTTGATTTTTATTTTTTATTCCCTTTAATTGGTTGCCAATATGCCTTTCATGAAGTGCCARACTGAGAAGTGGAGATGGAAGATGRTGTTCTCACCAAAATCTGACTAGTATTGGTTAGATACGAGGGCTTTTGCTCCTGTCATGCCCTTGTGAAGCACGGCCACATTGCAGCTCTGCTGACTTGCATGCCATCCCTAACACACAGCTGTAGAGCTGTTCTCACACTCAGACCTCTTTCAGCAGAACCGCTGCATACTTAGTCACTCCTCAGCTTGCATTTATGCACCTGACTGTCAATCCTGAAYTGAACTCCGTTTCTAACAAGCCATCTCTCTAGCTTGTCTAAACTTCCTGAGTGCTCACAGCTCTTCCTGGTTTGACACTCTTTGCAAATGTGGTAAGTCTATGCCAGCTTCCAAAACATGGAATATTTACATTGACTAGCATTTTTTGCATAATAAGGCTTGATATAATTTCTCATGCTTCTGAATATGATTTTTTTTCTATGTTGTTTTGCAGCTGGCTTATGACATTGCCCCAGCTTGTCTGTGAGAATGTTACGCGATACGCTGTCAAAGGCYTAACAAAGCAAAGATCAGTCATATTTCCACGAGGTCTGAGGCTTGCTGCTTGCCTTAGAGGAAACGAGCTTGGATTGAAGYGACTTGCTTTTGGCAAATCCATGCTGATGTGTTCTTATCTTTGAGGTGCTTTCATATGAGTTGACTGATTTGTTCTGGTGTCTTTCCAAGAACTGAAGTGTTAGGCTAAGTGCTCTGTCATTTCTAGGATCCTCCTTTCTCTCTATTTTTAAAGATAAACACTATGTTTGCACTTTGCTGTTTATCAAAWGCTTCATCCTTTCCCCACAAGTTCTCAGAGATAATTGCTAATGGCTCTAAAATTGCCAGTTTCTAAAAATATCCTAGAGTAAACTTAGCAGACCTAAGTCAGACCTCTGCTCTGTTCTTTTTTTTTTTTTTCCTGAATTATGTCTACCTTGGAGTTATACTATGATTTAGGGCTATCCACTAAAAATATTGGTAGTTTTTATGTCACTGTATCACAGGATCACAGAATCTTTAGGGTTGGAAGGGACCTCTAGAGATCATGTAGTTCAAACCTCCTGCTCYAGCAGGGACCCCTAGAGCACGTGGCACAGGGTGGCATCCAGGTGAATTTTGAAGATCTCGAGAAGGAGACTCCACAGTCTCCTCCTCACCTGGAGATGAAACCTCCTATGCCTCAGGTTAAAACTATTGCCCCTTGTCCTATCCCCAGGCACTATGGAAAACAGTTTAGCCCCTTCCTCCCTACAATCATACATCAGGTATTTATATATATTGAATAGATCCTCTCTCATCCTTCTCTAAGCTAAACAGGCCCAGCTCATTTAACCTCTCCTCATACAGTAGGTGCTCCRGTCCCTTGATCATCTTGTTCRCTCATCTCTGAATCCTCTCTAGGAGCAACGCTCCTAGGAGCAACCCCTCCTGTACGGGGGAGCCCAGAACTATACCMAATATTCCATTGTGTGGCCTCACCAGAGCTGAGGAGAGGGGCAGGATTCCCTCCCTCGACCTGCTGGCCAGGATCCCATCGGCCTTCTTGGCCATGAGAGCACATTGCTGCCTCATGGCTAACTTCTTGTCAACYGTAACTCCCAAGTCCCTCTCCATGGAGCTGCTTTCCAGCAGKTCAGTACCTAATCTGTACTGATGTCTGGGGTTATTCCTCCCCAGGTGCAGGACCCTACACTTGTCCTTGTTGAACTTCATGAGGTTCCTCCCTGCCCAACTCTCCAACCTGTCCAAGTCCCTCTGGATGGCAGCACAGCCCTCTGGGGTGCTGGCCACTCCAYTCAGTTTGGTGGCATCAGTGAACTTGGTCAGGGTGCCCTCTGTGCCCTCCTCCRGGTCACTGATGAACAAGTTGAACAGCACTGGGCCCAGCACTGACCCTGGGGGACACCGCTGGCCACAGGCCTCCAACTGGACTTGGCCCCRTTTATCACGACCCTCTGAGTTCTGCCATCAAGCCGGTAATGCCAGTGTTTGGGACTTTTGTTGTCAGTTTAGAATTGTTAGTAATCACTAATATTCAAAAATAATAAAAGAAAAAAAAAAAGAGAGAGCGAAAGAGAGAAAGAGGGGGGCATTTTAGAAGCCAGAACAAGATACAATGGATAGAGCACTGAGTAGGAAAGAAGGAGAGGGAGCAGAAGGGTTCAAAGTTGGTGAATGTCACGAACAGGCTTTTGCYAAGGTTACCTTGATATTGGAGATAATCTGCGGTACCAAAGGCCAAAGGACAGCTGTGTCTGTCGCAGTGCATCGCCAGATGCCAGTATCTGTGGAGACAGATACTGTCTAGAGGGTTTAATTGCTTTGAAAACAAAGGTGGGCACTTCCGTGTCACCTGGGCGCAAGGGTTCATGCAGAAGGCTGCATTGCTCATGCTTGTGTTTCCCTCTTGAGAGGCTGACATGAATTCCCAAGTTACAGAATGGCTCCCACCTATGGTTCATATGATGTAAGGGTGCTATTTGTCACTCCGTCTGATGGCATTAAACAATGATGTCTGAAAATAGGAAAGAGACGATAAAAAGGGAATGATATATGACCATGTACGCAACGAGGTACAGAATAGGTATGGCTTCGTGATCTATCCCCTGCTTCCCGTGGAGGAAAGTGTAAGGTGCAGTGCTGTACTTCTTAACCATGAATAGTTCTTACCTGAGTAGGAACCTTCGGGATCAGCTCTACAACAGTCAACAYCACTTATTTTTGGTCAGTTACAGAATCTGTTTACTTATTTGAAGCCTCACTTATTCAGGCTGTCAAAAGAAACACATCTTCTCTTTTTTTCTCCAGTTGCGCTTTGTCTGTCTAAAAACATTTAGCTACAGCTTGATTAAAATGTCCGTGTCTAACCCACTAATGAGAATATTTAACCTGTTTTCTTCTTATAAAGTTTTTATGAAGAGGACTTGGAAAGCTGACAGTTTTCAGCCGTAACATACCTGGACAGAATGGTTTCAGCTAACATGGATTATTTACMGAGCCAGCTTCTTAGCAGTTAATTACAGTGTATGATCTTGTTACTGAGGATGATGAAACCGATTCTCCTGTCTGCTACACAAACAGCTTCTTGGCTTTTTTTCCTYGCTTTGTTCCAGCATTGCTCTGTACTGTCAGTACACGATCTGTTTGGATTTACTCCCTTATGCACTGCCTGGGCATTGCAGTGGACATTCTCAATCAGGAGCACCTTATATATTCCATACTTCACCTTTTAAATAACTTAAGCAACACATCACAGGTATCAAATCCTTTGCAAAGCAGATACACCTGTACTTTTACTATTGAAAAATCAGAAATGACTAATGAGGAGTAATTAACAACTGGAGTAATTTTCTTGTCTGTGAACATTTCTTTACACAGAGGCAGGTTTTCAGTTCTAGCTGTGACGGTTTATCAGTTGTTGGTATGGAAAGTGTATGGGTGAATCATGTAGTCAAAACATTGATAATCACCGGATATTGGAAAAAAAAAGATTAATCTGTTTGTGAAAAGGGAGGGTACAGTTAGCTATATAAATTTGCATTGTGATCATTTGCTTCATTTTGCTRCTAGGCCAACTATCTTGAATGCAGTAAACGTCAGCAGGTGAAAGGGGAGTGGATTAGAGGAATGACACAACTTTCTAACACATAAAGAAGAACTTGCAGTGGTTGTTGTGACCACTTGAGCTGCAGATTTTGACCAAGTTTAATAAAGTAAAATTTGTAAATTTTCTTTTCATAGCAGTGCTCTTGGAATGCATTTACCACTAAAAAGACAAAAGGCCTGTCCGTGTATAGAGTAATCATAATTAATTTTGTTAGTCATGCTAATAACATGCATGTGAGAAAGACTGATCAATCAAATGCTATGGCATCCTCCTGCTGGTATCTTTGGGTAAGATCTACAAAGAACGACTGAAAAGACATGGGTCCTACCCCTTGGAGAAAAAGTGCTCGGGGGACACAAGAAAACTTTTCAGATATAGAATAAATAGACCAAAAAGTGGGAAGTTCTCCATGGCATTTGTGTGCAATGCTTGAATTGCAGCAAGTGATGTTTAGACGGGAGGCTCGCAAGAGCTCTTTGATGGCTGAGGTAGTCGGTGCTCAAGGAGTGATTCTGCAAGCACTCAGGAGAGTCTCTACAGGATAAAGAAAAAGAAAAAAGTCATTCCAAGGCTATGGTCAGCCTCGCCTTCTMAACTGCACCCAACCAGCTAGAGCCCCTTCAGGCTATGACAGCAGCATGGGCTTGCTGCAGTGCAGCAGCACGCTGGGCCTTCGGGCAAGGTCTGCGTCATGTGCAGGAATCCCCAGCGAGGTGGTTGAGGCAACATCTGCTCTTTTGAGCCTCAGGAGTACAGACCATGAGGCAGGATCAGGTCTTTGTGAGTGGTGACACAGGCATCCTCTAAGAATCTCTCTAAAATCTCAGAAGAAAGAAGAAAAGAGRAAAAAAAMTCTTAATTGCCATTTCCCAGGGGCATATTTTTAAGGACCGGTGCTGAAATTTGTTGGGGCACTTTGAAGCCCCTTAGGTGAGGAATTAATAGGCTAAGCCAGAACAAGTCAACCTGAAGCATGTGGGTATCATGAAAAGTCCTGCCCATATTTTTTGGCACTAAACGTTTGGGTACCCAGGTTGTGTTTGTGTAGAGGCTTCCTCCTCCACTAATGAGTCTCTTTTGCACAGAAATATTGCTGGTTGCACTGAGCTGTATCATGGTTGAATTTGTCTTCTGAGTCCTCAGGTCCCACCTGYGTGCTGATCTGGTGTCCTGCTCTCTGTCTCTGCTGGGCTCCAGCTGGCAGAGGTAGGGAATCTGAAGCCAGATGCAGAAAAAGAGATGTATGTCCTGATCACTGTGGGTCAGGGACAAATGCACAGTTTGTAACCTATATGTGATATATTTTTTGCTTTTTAAAATTTGACATCCAAATGTTATGAGGAACATTGTCATTTACAGCATAAAAATGATTTTTAAAAAAATCTTGTGACTAYTGATGGTCTGTTTGTAATTTCTGAAATTAGTGCTTATGGCTTCATAGAGAAAGATTTTCTGTTTTGTTGTTGTTGTTTTCTTGTGATATGTCTGGTATGGAAGATTCATCCATAGAGTTTTCTAATTGATTTTAATTTCTGAAAAGGGAAAAAAGAGCTAAAATTAAATGAACAGCTGCTGAAAAGTATTTTTCAACTAATTGTTAGGAATCTTTTTTCTAATAAGCTATTATCTTAGCCTATCTGTTAAAAATGTCGTTATTAGTCTGGTGCAGCTAATATAGCTTAAATTAGTTATTACCGGGATTTATAGATATCTTAAATTTTCAGCACTCAAGATGTTGTCTTTATAATGAATATTCCTCCAATAATTCCTCCTGTCTCCTGCTTTGTGASTTCATTAGAAGCAGACACAAGATGAAATATGTCAATGGACGAGATCCTCCCTCCCTCCCTCAGGAATTACAGATGTCCACGGGACCAACAGTGCAGCTCAGTGCAAGAAGGCCACTGAGCAGCCATTCCGTGCAGTGTCACCTCCTGGAGAGCCTGAACAGAAACCGCCCTGAGAACTGGCAGTGGCCATCAAGCAAAATAACTGTGGCTTCCCAGTATATGCTATAAAAGATAGCAGGGAACCGCTACCAATGGCTCAGCAATGGATGCAACAAGTTGCATCTGCTTAAAGTCCCAAACCTTTTCCACCAGCTCACCTGGCAAGGAGCCACTTGTGTCGGAAATTGCAGCCCACAAGCTGTTGGCAGGTGCCTGCTGTTTGGAAGCACRGTTCATTTAGTTATTGGCTACAGTAAATTTTAGGATGTGGATTGCAGTGGGCAGAGTGATTAATTCAGATCTGGTGTTGGGACTTGGTAAGTATGTATTCCTGATGGGGTACAGGTTTTAACTCCTCAAGTTATATGTGGAATTTAGGTGTTTCATCACTCTCACTTGATACGTAGTGAAGCTTAGGCTTGGATTCTCAAAGACACACAGCTGCCTGAATTCCTAGGATTAGGAACTAGGCACTTTAAAAGATGTAGRCCTAAAYGACTACTGGTAATGAGAATTAAGTYCCTGAGCTGCTTCATGTGGCTAATAGACATGTAGGTAAAGCTTTCCCGGGAGACTGGGATATGAGGGAATGTGTTTGGCTTGGTGTTTGAATGAGCTGGGTTTGGTGCTGCTGTAAGCTGAGCATGTTTTTACCTGCTCTTACTTATTTTAAAAGTATTGCTGGACTCAGCTCTTTTCTTTCCCCCCTCCTGTGGGGTGGTAGCTACGTGACACAGYGAAGGCTTTAGCAACTCCGCAGCGCCGGCTCTGAATGCAGCTGGCTGCACGGGGTGATCCTGCTGAGCAACCCCAGGCAGCCCGGCTTATGCCAACAGGGACACTTGCAGCCAGGTCTTTAGCACAGAATTAGACTCTTTCCTAAGGGGAGGAAAGCACTTTCTGCCAACAGGGACACTTGCAGCCAGGTCTTTAGCACAGAATTAGACTCTTTCCTAAGGGGAGGAAAGCACTTTCAGGGGGGCTCAGAAGTACTGTGGCTGTGTGTGTGTGTGTGTGTGTGTGTGTGTGTGTGTGTGTGTGTGTTGGAGGGAGGGTTTTTCAAAGCTTATCAAATATGTTTAAAGGCCAAATAATTCTACCTGCAGGAAGGACTAACTGTAAGAACTTTTGCCAAGCGCAGTTCCCAGTTCTGATCTGGCATATTTATGCTTATGTAAATCTGAAATATGTGCACTGAGGTCATTGGGGATGGATTGAATTAAGCAACTGCAGTATTTACATCGAATGGTGTCCAGAGCTGTTTGTGCTGCTGTAAGCAGTTACAATTCATAATGGTAAATGAGCTAATATGTGTATGGAGCGTTCTTTTGTGGATAGTGGGAAATACAGAGGATGTCAATCACAAACTCATGAATTGTATGTTTTACAGCAACAGTGGAAAAAAACCCACCTCATTTCCTTTCAGTGCTACTTAGGCAGCTTACAAATATGAGAAATTTACTTGCAGGTAAAAGAACATTTTTCCCTCTTTGATATCTGAGCAAAGTTCTTATGAATTTTTCTTTCTTTCTTTTTTTTTTTTTTTCTTTTTTCCTTAATTAAGGCATAAAACTGACAATCTTTCAAGCTATTCWTKTCAGCTGAAGTAGGCCTGTKGGAAGGCCCYGTTACTACCTTTTCKTTATCTGCTCTTTTGACCAGAAACAGTGTTTTATTTGGATTGATCATCTCTACAGGAAATAGTAACTTGCACCCACACCCTTGGAACCAGTTYAGGATTTGATCCCACTTTGTGGGATCCACACAAAGTGGACAGTGTTCCACACAAAGCATTAGCTTTATAGCATCTAACATTAGATGTAATGTGTTCGACCGGAGAGTTTTCCTTAGGCAATAGCTAAGTACAAAGCTAAACCAAATCAAAGCAAGAATCGAAGTGCTTTATGGAAAGCCCTCAGTCTCTCTTCTGCCTTGCATTCTCTCTCCCCTTCTGTGATCACTAGATTTTTGTCCATGTATTGTTGTAGTGAGCATTCATTCAGCTCAGCCTTCAGCTGAAAACAGCTTTCCCAATATACATTTCTAGAAAAAAAAAGCTAAAATTTTAAGCCYAAACCTGCTATTCATTTCTTCTTCTCTACCACTGAATTAATGTGTATCCAGTACTGAATCTTCATGAATGCTAAGCTTGTAACATGTGCTGTAGTTGCTGAGATCCAACATGTATAATACTTAGTGTATGAAACATATGTAATACTTAGTATGAGAAGGTGCCATAAAAATCACCTGTTGTACAAAAAGAACGATCCTGGCATTTAATCTTGAGATGTGAAGAGATTTTCTTCCATGTACAAACACTGGAAAATAGTTAAATTTGAGTGACTGCTTGGAGGAAAAGAAATTCAATGGAAATGCTTTCATGGATGTAAGAATAAACAACAAGAAATCCATAGTTGGTCAGATTCCTATTTCGTTATTCATATCCTTTGCAAGAAGAGCAGAAAGATAAAACCCAGCTTGAAGCTTTGATAAGGGATTATTCAGTGRCTTCTATTTCTATGAAACCGTTCTAGTAAGATAACAAAAACAAACACAGTGCGCAGCAGCACATGAGCAGAAAGTTGGATTCAACCTCGCAGCAGTGGTTCGTGTGACACAGGTTGAGGCTGCCGGCATCAAGCCAGCTGCCATGTACTTYGGCACGCCATAGGACCTCATTAAAGTGCAAATGCAAATCAATCTCCGCTAGTAGAAGCGGAGAGGCTACAGTGCGTAGGTTAATCCCGGAAAGAGGATCTCAGGCCAACTGTTCGATTTCTTTATGCCCGTCACTGGTCTTGGCCAATGTGACTAAAGGCAGGTTTGACACCGAGCGCTAGATGGGTTAATGGCATTTGGCTGCCTCTGTTCATGCCGTGGGTCTCTGAGACTATTAGGCTTGGCACTCTTACAGGCGACTATGGCCACGAGGCACCATGAAGTGCATGTTCCTAGTTTCAAACTACTGTTTTATGGGATCCTTCTGCTCTGCCCACTGTCCTACAGATGCTGCATTTAAGGTCAAGTTTCCCTGTGTTTTATTGCAATGATATTTTTCTTTTCCACATTTTTTTGGCATTTAAAAACAATCCACCATTACTTCTCATTTTTTGTTGCCTTGTTATCTTACTGTTTTAGGTGAAGTTGTGTGTCTGGTTTAGGACTGGCTTCATCAGAGGGGGAGTTGAGGAAGTGAAACGATGCTTCTGGGCCTGAAACAGATACTTGTTGATGGGGAGTTGTCTGGGTGTCACCAGGAATGGTCAGGACTTCAGGGCTCAGTGGAGATGTTTCTTTGAGAGAATAAAAATGAGAGCAGCTCTGTCAATTTTGGAAGCAGATTTGAAATCCTGGCCAGCTCTTGGTTAGTGTGCCATCATTTTTCTAAGGATATGTAACGGGAGAGATTATTATCCTGCTAGGAGGTATTCCCTTCTGTCAAAGGTCTACATTTTGTGCTAGAAATAAAAGGGTTTTCTAAAATGTTGGGTGACTTCTCAGTCCTGAYGTCCTTCATGCATGTGACCTTGCCTCAGAGCATGGAGAGGGAGCCCCTCACTGATGTGGGATTCCTTTCTAGGGATTCTTCTGAGCACTGAGGGAGAAATTGCACCTCTTCAGAAGAGCACTTCTTTTCAGAAAGCTGCAGGCAGACTGATATCGTTGTGTTGATACAATCACTGAGCCGGTGTAAGGCCTTCCCGCCTTCCTCAGCTCATAGACAGGAGTCGCATTTTAAAGCTACTTTGGAGCGGAGYAGGGACTGATTTCATTACTAACTGAACAATCACAGAATTTTAAATTTGGTACCTTGCTAGGCCTCTGATAGACCTGGATTTTATTTACCCATTGTACGTAATCGTACTTGATTTTGTGCATACATGGGGAACTGTGGCAAGAACTGGAAGGAACATACAGATAAGAATATTAAGTGGTAATATTTAAACAGCCTGGTTAGCTGCATGAATGCATTTAGCACTGTAAAATTGGGGAAGGCTTGAAAAAATAATTGACAGTATGTGTGATAGAATTGTAACAAGCTGAGTTTTGTGCACTAGTTCACATATTTGTCAAAGTCGGTGTGAGTGTGGTGGGAAGATGTTGAACAGTGATGTTTTATTTGCTCTTTTAAAAAAAAATAGTAGCAAGATAGGAGAGGATGCATTAAAAATAATAAATAAATAATAACAATAAATAAAACCTATCAATGCTTAAATATTAACTTATATTAAAATAATTACATTTAAAAAACAAAGAAGGTTTCCAGATTCTGACTACCTGGCTAGGTTTGTATCGGTCAGTTTGATTTGGGTACAGTCACTGTTCTACCAGTGTGGCATGACAGGCAAGGAGGCACCGTGTGGGGCAGGCYAGAAGTACGGAGCGCTCTGTGGACTGAACTGCCGTTGGGATTGCAAGTGTCTGGAAATCCTTATCTTACACTCTGCTGGATGTGGAGGTGCTGTCCGGTGAGTACCTTGTTAAAATTCACCCATTGAGAAACATGTTTGGGTGTGGGCACATGCAAAGCTGTGTGAGCAAGTGCCTGTCAGCCGGGCTGTGGGAACTGGGGATGTGTGGTCGCTGCTTGCCCCAGCTCTGAAGCGACACGTGTTAGTTTAAACGGCCTGCTCAGGTGGAGTGGAGATGCATGTGGCTGGGTTTTGCAAATGAGTGGACAGGCTATCACATGCCATGTTCCAGTTTCGGGACTGGTTTTGATGTGCCCTAGGCTCTCAGTTTGTTTCTCAGTGAAACTCTTGGTCCTTTCTTCCAGTCTGCTTTGTTGCGCCATCACGTCAGAATAAAGTGGTCTTAAAAAGTCAGCTTATCTGTTCTCTAGCAGACAGCTAGAGAACACACATGGCATCCCTTCAAAAGCAGGGAGAACATAGATTTTTGCTCCTACTAATGAACTGAAGAAAGAAGGATATGCCACAGAAGCACTTGAGCCCTCTTCCCTTGCTTTCTCACAGTCTAGGTTTAACCTGTCTGAGAACAGAATTCTTCCTGGTGTCCCCTCCTCTGGCTGCACTTGCCATCAGGGTCATGCCCATCCATTTGTCATCAGTGTGCATTGCCAACATTTCCTTCTCCTGGGTCTAATGAAGCACAAGGGGCCAAACTGGAAAAGCATCATTGCCATGTTTGTCAAGGACCCTCCTGTCAGGAGGAAAGCACTCCCAGATTTTGTTTTCCCCACTTCCYGGTAGGGCACTTGCTGTTTCTTAGCACAGCCCAGCTTTGCTTTCGACACTGCAGCCACTATGCCCATGTTTCGGAATCCTTTCCCAGGCAGTAGCCTAGTTCTGAGCTGGAGCRTTTGCTTGGCATGTAGGGCAAGCAAATGGGCTTTGCAGGAAAGGCTGAAGGCTCTGGCGCCCGGGGATCCTGGGTGGTGGAGTTCAAACTCGTGACTGAAGTAGACGCTTCCCCAAAAACAAAGGTACTGTGGGATGGTTGCTGGAGGACTGTTCTTATCGGGACCAGTCATGCAGCACCTGTGTTGGCAACCTGCTGTCGAACTGGGTCCAAAGAGTGCTTAGTTTCTGCTATCTTATTTTAGCAACATGGTCTAGACTCTGCTACCAGATATCGTGCTTGGGCCTGCTAACAAAGGTAATTTTGGCTGGCACAGCTCTGTAAGTATGCATCTTGCTTGAGGACTTTAGCCAGGATGCAAGGAATGGCCTTTGATTTGTCCCTAACGTATTCCTTGGAAAAAACACGCTGGTAGTTCTGAGTCACCTCTTTTTCATGCTGAGAGCTTGGCATTGGTGAGAAGTCTCTTACGTTAGCTCTGTCTTTGAAATAGCATGGGAGGCAGCAGGGCTCTTGTGTCAGCCACATGCAGGTGACATACAGGGCTCTTACAGCAGAACTAAGAAGTATGAACTTACTGGGGTAAGTGGGGTCAAGACTGACATGTGTGTCTGGGAGACAGAAAATGGAAAAGCTGCCGCCCTGGGGCATTCAAGTAGTGCAATAGGAAACGTACAATATAACCCTCCTCTCTTTTACTGGAGGGGCTGCTACAAGGGGTTACTCTGCTGCTCCTGAAGACTCCTGCAGCCCTAATGGGCAGAGTGCCCTTTCATCATGTGGACATTATCCTATTTCTGTCTGCTGAGCATCAGAATTGTCCTTATGTTTGCCCAGTTCAGACTAGAGTAGGGAAATGTAGTCATAGTGAACATATGTTTATGGAAACATAATGGCCTGTGGATTTAGTYGTGCCCAGGCCAGTTGAGGCGCAAGTCTCTTTACCTCATAGCTTTTCTTTTGCTATATATGACTCCTGGTGATATATAGYGATGGCAACAGCAGACAGCACCAACAACAGTTGGAAGTATTGCTACTGCCACACACCTCAGACACCCTGGCAATGGCTGCTATTGTCCTTTATTGTATCTAGAGCATGTCACTTTATTGATYGTTTTACCAGAGTGTGGAGGAGTCTAATGCCAAATTTTTTTTGTTCTGTATTTGCACAGTGTCTAGCACAGACACAGCCAGTGCCTCAAGGAGTACGGTCGTATACACAAGCCTTGCAAATGGGCACGGTAAGTAAACAAGAAGAGTGTTTTATTTTATTTTAATTATGTTTGTAGGGAGTTGTCACTGGGCACAACCCAGGTTTCACCCAGGTTAAGTGGGAYTGTAAAGGAAGGAATAAGATGGCAGAGGAGATATTTATGGAGAGCTTCTAATAGCTACTGGACGCAAGAAAGAGCACACAGATTTGGATATGAAAAGCTAATGGTGGGACAGGAGCCTGATGTGATGGCCAAACCGGAGAGGAGATGAAAGGTGCACTGTTGTAGCATCTGTAGCTTGTCCGCTGGGGACTGTCATGATCCAAAGACAGCTGCAAATACCCTTCTTAGGGTTGGCGTTCGGGCTTATCTCCCTGAGCCAGCTCACTATGCAATCGTAGAAGCAGCAGTGCTAGCTCAAGAGAAGGCAAATGAGAGTGCACAGGGGAGCAGGACTGCAGCAGCCCAGATGCAGGTTAGATGAAACCCCATGGTAGCCTACTGAAACCAAAAAAGAAGTAATAGGTGCAAGGTGGGGGGGCTCACTAGTGGTGATTTTTTTTCCTTGTTGCCATGAGCAATACTGAGAAGTACTAGCTCTGAGCAGAGCATTTCARTGGCAGAATTAAATGGTGAAACTTACTGTCCCATGCTGACAGAGGCACCATGTGCAGGTAGTAGCAACAAGCCCCAGGATTGCAATTTGCCTCTRGCCCAGGCTTTCTAAGAGGACAGTGACATAACAAAACACTTGAGGTATTTAGAGTTTAGTTTCTCACAGGAAAAAAAATCTTTCTTTCTGGTTATATGCTAGCCAGAAGTGTTTGATTACTGGGGCTTCTTTACTGAGATGGAAACAGTGGGAGGATATAGTATCACTGTCCCAAAGCTGCCGTTTTTTGACAGAACTTCTGATAGACAGAATCTATCTGTTTTGGCAGAACTCTCTGTGGTTTCTCAAAAAATACTGACAGCAAAGGCATTTTACTGTGACTAAAAACTGAGRTGAGGGAAAGCTGCTCACCATTCCAGTTCTGGAAGAAATTGTTTTCTAAATAACCWAAGTCCTTGCAGTCTGTTCCTRCTCAAGAGAGTTCTTYGGGGAGTTTTTCTAAACTCTAGTCCTTAGCAAAATAAGCTTTCCTTCAGCCAAGTATTAGAGTTAACCTCCAAGCTTTATTTTTATCTACAGTTTTCTTGGCAAATTRTGAAGCTTATGTTTGGCATTTTATTTCCATTTATGATCTTCTATCTTTGGTTTGTATTACACTTTGCAGAGCTCRGAGTTTATACAGGGTTTTGGGACGGTGATATAAATCCTAATAAGTTTTTATATAACCTAATTTAGAAACTTAAAGAAAGCCATACTGTGGCTGGAAGGTTTGTGCAAAGCTTTGTTGCACTGATGTTAGTATTGAATTAATAACTATCTTTAGTAGTGTTTTGGTTTTCTTTCAAATGAAACTGCAAAGGAGAAGGTGGAAAGCARATTTCTTATACAAATGCAGTACAACACTAATACTTAAATACCATGCAGATTCTGAGACTAGAAAATGAAGGGCCTTAACATTGTCATTATATATGTATGTTTTCTTATTATTATATATTTGTTTCTTCCAAACGAATCCTGGAAACTTTATTTTTATAGACATTTTTGGTATGCCAGAGTTCTGGAATGTTTCTCTGTAGCTATCACGGTAGTTTTATATTGCAAAGAACAAAAAGAAAATGTTTATAATAACCGCAGGACTTTATGTACCTTGTGACTAGGGGAAGAAAAAATGTTACGACCATTAGTTATACTGAGTTGGGTCARAACTGAATGTGTAAGCCTGATCTCTGCATCTGCTGATATAAATGGATGTTTTACTCACAGTTTAAACAGGACCAACTGAGTGAGATTTCCAAAAGCAGTCCAAGCCACCCCACTGCGCTGAAGATAAAAAGTGTAGTCGCTCTATACTTAGCCTTTGCCARAAAAATATAATAAATGCTTCAAATAAATGCTGATGGGGAGACAAAGTAGATTGCCAAACCATTGATAGTTGCTTTCAAACTTCAGCAGGGCAGGGGCAGTGTTAAACTGGGAAGAYTTGCATATTAATTTGTAAAATTGTCTTCTAATATTAATTTAGATCCAGAAACTGGGGAGGAATAAAATAAGAACTATTCTTTGGCTATAAATGGCTGTACAGGAGAAGTAGAGATGAGGACAAGGGTTCAGACTRATTTTTATGCAAAGCAGCATCCATGGTAGCCAGGTCAGAACAGTCACTCTGTCCCAAGGAAAGATATTTAGAGGAATAACACGGCAGTGTTTTACAAAAACACATGTAATATGATGCAAAGGAATAAGAAATAGATAGTGGCCGTTTCTTATAATTTGAGTGATCAGAATTTTTCAGTTACGAGACAGTGAGATTACAAAAGAAAGGTGGTTCTTTTTGACTCATTAGGAGAAWAAATCAAGTCAAGAATATGTTGAAGAAAGTCATGGCAGATTGGCCTGCTGGCAGTCCCTGAATGTGGTGATCTGGAGATAGCCTTCAGACCAAGAGATCCCCACACTGGTTACAGAGAACTGGAGGATACACCAGAGAAGTTGTTCTATTTCTTTTTTTGCTAAGCCTCTGCTATGGGACAGTGTGAGAAACCAATTTGGAACAGAGTTGTGAACTGATCCCAAACAGCAGTTGTTACCAGTTTTAATTTCTTCTTGTGGTACCTTGAGCGGTCAAACCAAGCCAGCTATGTGTCCTACATGATGCCATGAGATGCTGAGGAAGCAGCACAGGGATCCTTGCTCAGTTTTAAGTCAATGGGAATATTCCAGTGAAGATGATATTTGCCAAAGAAAGCAACAGTTCTGTAGCTGGGCGCTGACTTGAAATGATGGTCATGGTTTAGTTTCAAGATTTGTGTCAATTTTCTTAACTTTTTTTTAGGTTTGACTCTTTAGAGTTTAAATACTTACACATGTACTAAGTTACTAACTTTTTGGTTTTTTTTAAAATTGTTGAATGCTCACAGTAGCCCATTCAGCACATGTGGTAAGCTAGTCACTGCTATAAACCGCTAGCTATGAACTTAAAGCCCTTCATATTATGCAGCTCAGTTTAAAAGATGTTTTGAAAGACATAGTTACTTACATCTTTCCTAAATGATCTACCCCTGTATTGTGTTTCCACATAGTTTCTCCTCATTATTATTTATTTAATTATGTAATTTCTATGAGTATTGATTCTACTTAAAGTTTTTTAAAAAGGAAGTCTAGTATATTGAACCACATTTGCAGACAGAATGTTGCCAGAAAAAAATGTTCAGTAAATAGCAATTCTAATATCATTCATAAATTATCTAGTGTCTGATTTACTAAATTCAGTTGGTATGAAGTCCTGAGCTGATATCTTACAAGAAACTTCCTGCTGTTGTATGTGTGCAACATGGTCAGAAGAAGAAAGATTTTTGTCTTTAAGAAAACTGACTTTTCTATTAACAGCCAAGAAGTTGAGATGCTGTCCAAACATGTTGCATCTTTAAAATAGATAATAGCAACAAAACAGGAATGTGAAGGGTGTAAAGAGCCTTTCAGCAGCACAAAGATGGTATGGTCTGTCCCATGTACTTGTAGAGCTTTGCAGAACAGCTTTTGGCAACAAGAAGTAAACAAGAAATGAAACTCATAATATAAAGAGAGGAACTTTTTAGGTACCTGCCTAGAAGCTGAATTTGTCAGTACCACAGTACAGTTTTTAGAAGATGAGACTAGGTAAAACCTTAATTTTCTTAATTGAAATGAAGAAAATTAAAGAAACTTCTAGAAATCTTTTATTTCTAAATTTGATATGGATAAACTCTGACTTGCCTTCTCCACCCCCACTCGCCCACCCCAATCAATCCGCTAGAAAAAAAAGTAACAGCACAGATCTGAGATAAAGCAGGCACATTTTACCAAAACTGACAATTCAKGTGATCTGGCTATAACCACTTTAATCCTTTGCTAGACAAGTGGCAGTCCAATAGCTACCTTTTGCTGGACTCCTATCAGCATTTTTTATTTCCAGATTGCCTGTAACTTGATAGGCAAATTGTTTTGCAATGGCTGCTGAATTAAGGTGAAGTCCATAATTCAAATTTTGAAACTTTAAGGCAACTTTTCCTTAATTGGAAATTCACTGCCTAGATGTCTGTCAGGGACGCAGCTGTTTGTATCTTGCCAAAAACAACTTGGTGGTTCATAATCGCAAGGGAAAACTTAGCTTCCCAGCTGGCTGATGGGATGTAATCTGATTCCTATCCCGTTCCCGGCATGCTGCAGAAACATGTGGCCTGCTTGTTGAYAGAACCATTGTTTTGGATGGCATTTACTTATAGTTTGTTACTTTCATAAATATTATAAGAACTTATGTTGTAAAGCACAGAAAGTGCAGGTAACAGTTTCCATTTTTCACTGTGATGGCCTGGGGCCATCACTTCTAAGCACACTGCCAGCTCACYTAGTAAATCCCCTAGCCTGGGAGCGCAGGCAATTTAGGAGTTGAGACAGAGCATGCTGTACCTTGCTTTCCTTAGCTGGCCATTCCCATTTCTGGCTGCTTTCTCCTCACTCTGGCCCTCTGGGCTTCTTTGCCCAGAATTGCTTAATGGGAAGGATTTTTGCCATGGCCATTTCCAGATGGAAAGTAGAATAAGCCATTAGAACAGAAAGCACATACATGGAAGAGTCCATAAAGATGTGAGCAAGAGTGCATTTTAACAATGTCTCTGGAAAATACTTAACTGAGATCTGACTTTTTTTTTTACAGATATCTAACCTCTTAGAAGAATCTGATGACTCTTCATTAAGAAAAGTTACAAGAGGGGAGCAGATTGTAAGGACCTGTAAAGTATTAATTTATCTTTTGATGATTTGTGAGGAGTTGCCTTGAGTAAGAGAGGAGACAGATAGATAACCATCTCCCTGGGTTTCTGCTGTAGTCACTTATCTCCTGAATAACACAGCTAAATTTGCCATAGGTTATTTTTCCTTTCACCTGATAATCTTCTTGTAGTACCTTGTTATGGATTGCTGTGTTCTTTACAAGTCTCATATAAAAGCCCTGAACATTCTAGAAGTCACATTCACACAAGGGATTTCCACGAGAGTCTCTTCGTGAGGAGGTTATAGCATCAGTAATCCCTAATCCGATTTGCATTAGGGAATACACACAGGTCATTAGTAGCACAGTCTCCTTAAGGGTAATTACAACATAACAAAATGCAGGACATGAATTTGACTTGTAAATAAGCGTTCCTTATATCCATGTTCCTCTACCAGTACCAGAAAAACAGAGATAGTGTGGATCATAATACATGCATACACGCAGGTATTTACTTCTAAGTGAGGGAGGAAGCAAAGTAGGCCACCCACTTCCTCCCCCCAAAATATCACCAAGCTGTGCCTAGTGGGACGTGTAACCTCATTTGCATCAGCCACGTCCTTCATTAACAAACAGATTTTTCAATATCCTTTCTATGCTCTGTAAGAAACAACATTTATATCTGTTCTCTCAGGAGGCCAGAAGAGAAGGATTTGCCTTCCTGGATTACTAATATATGCTTGTCATCTTTCTCTCTAATCTTGCTAAATTCTCTTTTAAAAATGAAGGTTTCCTAGCTCTTGTGGAGAAAAGAGAAATATATAGGATTATCGTTGAACATGTGAGTTGGAAAAGACAATGTATAATGGATTTGGTAATACATAGTAAGCACACTAAGTTTRGTAATATTCAGCAAAACAGTAACTTGCAATGTAATTAGATAATGTAAGATTCTTTATTATTACAATTTATTTAAAAAATCAATAGCTTTGACTTTTTCTCTGAATATTGTCTTTCCTTGTGTATCTTACTTCTCAAAGCTGAAGTGTCTAAAATGTAGGAAAAAAAAGTAACCAAAGTTAAATTTTTTTTTTTGGCTTTGTTGTTGGTCAGAAAGCAACCACCACAACAGCGAATTTAAACTCAGTACATAGTAAAGATATTTAATTTGTAAAGGAAGTGACTGCACCAGTAGAGTGTCTCCTCCCTTAGCATACAGCACTTTAGGAACAAAAATTAAGTTATTGATAATGTAATGAGTTTGAAAGARTGGTTCTACTGATATGAAGTTCATGAAAAGTGATGTTAATGCAGATGATGTTAGAGTTGTTTTTTAAAGGCAGGAATCTGATGGGTCCTCAGCTGAAGGTCTTGTAKTGTGATACTGCGAGGCAGAGATGCCAATGAAGGCATTTTATATATAGATAATTGGCACATATTTAATTGGATGTTCTGGAACAGAGTCCAGAGGATGTCCAAACTCATTTAGAAGTAGACTTTCATCACAACAGGTATGATTAAACTCCCTGGGGTAATGGAAGAGAAACTGTGTGGGAAGGATATGATCATCTAAAAGATCCTTGTGGGAAAAGAGGATTTAGAGTCCCATATTGCACAATTTATCTCAGATACCTGGAACCCGTGATATATGAATATATTTTATATTTATTTCGTATCTTCCTTCTGTGCATATGAAAAATTGACTAACCTTTAATAGTCTTCCTTGGCTGAGAGAAGGGTTAAAGGTTTAACACAGGACTCTAGGCTAACTAGTGCTATAATGAAGGGTGCTGATAGCTTTGATCTGAAGGTTAAAATATTAAATAGATCATAAATGGATAACAAGGCATAAATGTGGATGTGAAATATGTGAGACCACAGGATTGGAAAGAGTTTCTTGGAAGCTCTTCTTGAAAGAGCTTAGGTTCAGCCCTCTCCTACTGCAAACATTTACATGGTAAAAGCTTTAATAGTCATTAAGGTCTTCAAGGTCTACCTTAAACAAGTAAGTTTCTTGCTTWCTCAAGATCGCCTTAGATCTGTTTTGAAAGAATTCCCTAGACCTTCTTTCTCCCAGTGACTAGAAACCTCTTCCAACCTGAATTGCTCCAACATTGTCTTTTCAGTTAAACAGTAGTTCTTTTTTGTCACAGGGAAAAAATGATGATGGCTACTAGAGAGCAAAGCAACGGGAAGGTGAATGTCAGGAAGGCCTCTTTGTGTGCTCAGCTGGACACAGAAATGCTGAACTGAGGCCTCAATCCAGAAAACACCTGAACATATGATTAAGTTGGAGGATGGATTTCACTGCTTCTCTAGATAGTCAGATGAAGTTTCTTAAATTTTAGATATTGCACAAAAGTGGGAAGTAGGAAGAAATTTATGTTAAAAATCAGTTGCATGTATTTTCAAATGTATAGAAACTTAAGTTAGCTTTGAAGACTTCTGTTGCTGTTATGGATTAAAGTGAAAAATATATTAGCTGCATTACACTACTCAGACAAGTCAGGCATTACATAGGAGAATGGCTGTTCCTAAAGAGAGATAGATAGAAATAGCTAGACACACAACCAAGATATTAAGTAGTTTGTCAGTGGCCTCTTATACTGTCTGATCGTGCCTTCTAAAGTGACCAAGTYCCACAGACTGGAGCTTGTAAATCCTCTTTGTATCAGAGCTCTGTACCGATTTCAGTATTGCAACATATCTGGCAATGATTAGGCAGCAGATTTTTCTTTTCTATTTTTAAGAAATACTAAAGTTGAAATAAATTTCCCTAGACTGGAAGTTCTTACTAATTTTGTAACCTCTCAAACACCTGAAAGATATTTTTTTTTTAAATGTGGAAGAAAAAGAAACATATTGATCTTTTAAAAGTCAGGAGAAAATGAAATAGTAGTGATTTTATTTCCTTAATAACCTGTCTTGACTTGCCATATACTTTTCAGGTCTACTTTACTCATCTAAACCTGTACTCATTTAAACCTCTGACTATACTAATAGTGACATCACATTTTGTTTATACTGAAATGTCTTTTAAGGGCATCAAAAGCAAAACAGAGGTTGGTTTTAGGAGAGGTGTTGATTAGATCCCATGTTTGGAATTAGGTAATTTAGGTATATCTCAAATACACTGCACTTGTCCTGTACTCTGCATGTTTCTTGACCCGTAGATCATAAACTTCTATGGACTGTGGTTATTTCTTCACATGCATTTWAAAAAAAGAACAATAGATGTTATAGAACAATAAATGTTCTAGAAAGAAGCTTCAACAACTTTCAAACCTAACTAGAGATCTGTTTTAGCTAATTTCTGTCTTCATCCATGTCCAAGGTTGGGGGTGAAGGAGAGAGGGAAAGGGGTGGAAGGAGATCAGACCACTCTTGGTGGACCATACTCATTATCTGGTCAGGAGTACTGATGGTCCAATTCAATGCCATGCTAGCCTTGTCCAGCTCCTTCATATGTCAACTAATGTGTTAGTAACAGTTGCAGTTATGCTTGTATGTTTAAGGCTGACCTATTTCTATTTCAACAAAGCTTGCTAGAGGCTTTGGAGACTCAGCAGTTCTGGTCAACTTGGTATGAATAGAGGTTTCACTTTATTTTCTCTCGGGCAGCATGATCTGTGGGAAGCCAGGTTGGCCTTTTCTGCTGTGGTTATGTAGAGGATGCCCTGATGGAATGTGGTGATCAAACAAGTTTTACAGCTCAGCAAATGCCTGGGCGTCCACCTGYAGGTATCTTTCTCAGCACAGTGTGCCAGAGGAAATGTGAATGCGGGGCCCTTTCTTCCACTGCACCTTGAGCTGTGTATTTGGTGTTCTCTGATGGTATTGAAAAGTGATAGAGCATGTCTTTCTGCCAGAGGATGAACCCCTCTTTACAGATACGGGGGACATCAGGGAAGGTACATCTTTAAATGCCAACACCTAGCTGACATTTGTGTCGGTAGGCTCTTGTGTGAACGGTGAGCTGACTAAAAATTCCTGTCTCTCTAGCTGAGTTTTTACAAGCTTCAATTGCTTGGACAAACCCCAGCAAATGTTGTAGTTCTGGCRCATGTGCTGGGAAGCTTTAACTTGAGATATTGCCATTCCCTAGGCTGAGTCCCTGGAGAACTGAGTTCTTTTCTGCTTGTGAAGATTGTTCGTGTTCCTCTCAGTATCAAAGGAGGACCTCTGTGACATGCCTCTCGAGGCAACTATTAAGCACTAATTATGACCACCCTGAGGTAGCTCAAATTACAGTTCATCCCCATTATACCCACGCTGTCTAGTGTAAGATCATTTTCCACAGTCTGTTTGAGTTGAAAGTCTGCTAGTCCTCCATTCCTGGAAGAGGAAAGAACAGAATGGGTCATGATTATCTTATAAATAAGGTATTTTAGCTTTGGTCATTATTTTAGTGACAGTTCTCCGAAGTGTTGTATTTCCCTGTAGTGTCTGCTCAAATTCAACTGAGATCTGATGCAATTTATTATCTGTGGTAGAAGTGTATGTTAAGATTGCTCCTTGCTCAAACAACTCTACATAGTTTGCCTTACTTATGCCTTCTGTATAACTAGGCAGGTATAGCTTACCCTAGTGACATATCCCTCAAAGGACAGGTTATAGCAGACCTCATGTAGACCCATACTAAGTCATTTGTTAAAAAATTTCCTCTAAGTTGTTGGGTCAGGAGCTCTGGCCTTATAGCCGTGACTACATCTGTACCCTGTGTCATACAGCAGTGGAACCAACTTGAGGCCAAGCTCCACAGAAAGTGCATGTCAAGTTATGGTACGTCTGCTGCTGGTCAGCAATGAGGCCTGGTTTGCCTCTACAGCCAGGTTTACATTTTTGCCTACAGGCTCTGCAGAGCCTCCTTTTACAGTGCTCTTAGTGGCTGATGCTTGGTGATGCCTGCATTCCTTTCACTTGCTGCTTCTAATGCTGCTGATAAGACCCGTGGCCCTCATCTCCATTTGTGAGGGCCAGTTTGCAACCCAGCCCAGTTCTTCTTGCCTTGATATATTTTCTGACCCTGGCGTACTTTGCGTCAGCCAGCCTGCTTTTCCTTTCACACTGCATTCCCGTGAGTGACCTCGGTGTGATTCTGCAATCTCTGTGCCTCTCTTCAGTGATTCATTCAGACTTTGTCTCTCTCAGAAGGCCAGCTAGGATTAGGTGAGCAGCGAAAGTCAAGCTGAGATTTCTGAGCCAGTTGGTGTTCCTGTGCTCTATACAGCAAACAAACACCAAGAGTGAAGCTTCCTAAAAGTGGTCCAAACTATTGGCTGTGCTGTGTATGCTCTATGGCCTATGGCATATAGCACCTATGGCACTGTGGTACCTCTACACACCTTGTGCACACCAGCTTATTACGGTGCTTGCAGTGCTGAAGCCCTCATTGACAGCTCGGTCCAGAAGTCCTGGCAAACACAGGCTTTCTTCTTGCCAGGCAGCATTTCAGCGTGGAACTGCCCCAAGCTATAGCAGCTGTAGTTAGGAGAAGGCACGGGTCACAAATCCTGTTATCAAGCATAAGAAATAGGAAGCACTGGTTCATCTGCAGCGCATGCGCGTGTTCAGTCCCACCAGTACACGACATTGCAGAAGTGAGTGACTTCAATGAGGATGTAACCTTTAATGGCCAAAGTGCGAGTTCTCCCTACTAGGCAAGTGTAAGAGTCCGTGTTTCTCTTAAAAGCTKCTTGTAGAGCGAGTCTTTACACAAGGCAACTGAAAATATGCCTTTGGCACCTGCCCATCTGAAACCTTCTGAATAAGAGATTGCTGGAATGTTTATAGGAGGGCAAATAATATTGTTTTTGGAAAGGAGTGATTTAAAAAAGAGACAAATAAAGCCCAGCCCGAGGCAGGCACCTGGCATGGAAACATTGCAGCTCGCCTGCTTACAGCGCTTGGCAGGAGGCAGCGGAGACGCGGGCGCCGCGCACGCGGGTGGCAGCCGGCCGGGCGGGCGGGCAGCGCTCTCCGCAGCACCGCGTGCCGGCCGAGCGGGGCCCGGCGGCGGG